>JBBPDA010000105.1:30762255-30784826 GCA_037974385.1 Arnoldichthys spilopterus
CTGCTGCAGTACAACAATTGACAAGTGCTAGAGTAAATGTTACAATAAAAATTGAAAACTATTTCCTGGATGACATCAGGTTGGTTATCTGGGAGCAATAGTTCCACTAGGTTTATGTGCTGAGGTGGGTGCGGAACAGTTGAGTCTTGAGTCGCTTCTTGAATGTTGAGAGAGAAACGAAGGTGAAGAGTCTGGTGTGGTGTTTGATTCCACGAGGGGATGGAATCTCCAGTCGGAGTTCACTCGCTGAGTTTGTGACCAGGGGTGCACTTTGCACAGAAAAACCCTTAAATTATTGTGAAAAAAACCCTTGTACAATAGCAGCTAATCAAATTAGCATCATATATTTGTTCCATCTGATAAAAAGATACAAACTCATTTGAAAGAAGCCCGTTTTTGTCTGGGAATACATGCAGCTAGTTGTTAGTGACTAATGTTTAGGTTTCTAGCACATTCATTACAGCCAACGTGCTCAGCAACAGTGGCTAGGCTAGGCTAAGCTAAGCTAATACAGAGACGTAACAAACTTACTGTTGGGGGTGTTGATCTCACACAGTTTGCAAAAGAAGCCTTTCGGCGTGACCTGAATGTCTTCATTTTCCTCCATCCTCCTCAAAAAGATGACTTTAGTACGCAATGCTAATATGCTAAGCTAACAACAAACCTGCTTCAAGTTAAATCTCCCTCCACTCAGCAGCGCGACCCGGTGCCGCGGCCTTTACTGCCCGCGGAAACAGCTACCAACGCACTTCAGTTCCCCTTCCTCACAGATAGATAAACAAATATAAAACGGCATTTTTATTTCACAAGATAGAATGAGCTTGGAGAAAATCCAATGAACGAAAAAAACTGTAAGAAAAACACATTTGTACTTTGTATGTTTATTTTCTTTCTTATACAAATGAATATTACGATTATATACTGAAATGTCATAACCTCACTAGAAGTGGTCACAAAAAATGTAAGTTATAGTGTAGTATAATTAAATTACAAGTGGACTGTATGATCCATTAGCTTAGAAACTACAGTTGATTTGGAGCATTGTTCTTGTCCATTCTAAAGAGTCTACATTTAAAGATGTACCCCTTCCTTCCAGATTCCACTCCTGGATCCTCTAGGTGGCCAATCAACTACATTAATTAATTGTTATCTACTGGTGTTTACAAAACCCAGGAGTGGAATCTGGATTCAGGGGGCAGATACTATCAGGGCCCCATGCAGTGACACAAGGGGTCAAATTCTGAGACTTCTTGGTCATATTCTCAGCCCATGATCATTAGGAAATTCACCATCATACTACTACCATGTCAAGGTCACTACTGCACTGTTGACCAGGTACCAGCTCATTGCTCTATTGATTTGATTTTGCTACAACCAATAGACTAGAATAGGCCTTCTCCAAATCTGACAGGGGGCTTTGGGGTCAGAATAAACTGGCACCACTACTTGTAAGCATATGTTTATTATGTGTATAGAAGCACAAACATCCATAAAACCCACACAAATGAGGCAACGAGAGGAAGTTTATTGAAGTAAACGGTTTCCAAAGCTGGAACATACACACACACTGAACAAAGAACATCAATCCAGCATGTGGGGACGGTGACTGGAAGACCTGTTCACTAAGCCTCAAACTGTTACAAACCCTCCCACCCCCCAAACACGAGACAATACTAGAATTTATGAAGAGTATAATGAAAGAAACCATTACAATTTTTCAAGCAAGAATGGAAACACAAGGTGAAAAAAAGAGCAATCGGAATGTCCCAGTTCTTCCCTGCTTAAAAAAATAAATCTAAATCTTTGAAAAACAAACAATGTTACAAAACGTTGGTCTTTTTTAAACAATAAAAACCAGTTTAACAATTAAAACGGGAACTCGGGGGAAAGAGACAGTAAAAAGCCATCATAATTGTATGGTACTGATATATAAAAACACTTTCACTTTGGAATATTTACAGCTAATCTTCAAGAACAGTGCTTCACTTTCTCCTTGTCCTCCTCACGGGAGCGGCAGGGACTTCTGGTTCGGCTTTTTTCTGAACTCTGGTCCCTCGTCGTGTACTGACCTCTGTGTGAAGAAGTCAGACATGGTTAGATGCATGTTTTCTTATTCTGGAAATCACTTTTATACAGGAAGACGTGGAGACCGTGTTTAAAAAAATGTATAACTTCAAAATAACCTGGATGTTACTGACTACAAGTGGTGACCTTGCTATAGGTTCTGGATTTAGAACGAACCACAGAGTACAACAGTCTCATTCACCAATACCTTCAAAAGTTTTTTTTTGGGAAAAGATTGGGGAATTCGGCCCAAGGTCCCTTAAATCTCCAGGACCCTTGACACCTCACCATCCAAAGGCCCGGAAACCACTTGGCCAAGGCTAAACAGATCATTTTAGATTACACGTCTCTTCGCTTCTGCGTCAATCTCCAATCAAGGCCGCAAAAACCCAGATTTTTCGGCGCTATGGCCCCATGACTGCCACGTATGGAACCAGTTTCAGCCGGTTGTGACAAACACTAACAGTTTCCAACTGATACATAATCTCTAGTTAACGATCATTCTGGAGCCTTAGAGGACTTCAATGGTTTGAGGCCCTGTGATCTTGACCTTAAAGTTGACGTCAGTCATAACCAGTAATTTGGACAAACATGAGCAAAATCATTTATTAAAAAAAATCCCAAACAAAACACAAGTTAATATCAGACTCCTCAAACCGGCTTGAGACTTTCAAGATGAACCCCCCCCCCCCCTTGATTCTGCTTAGACTCCAAGTTCCTAGAAAAGGCTTTAAGCCAAACTATAGCATGAAGACCGACTTCAAATGGTCTGATTATTCATAAGATTCATTATACAATCTCCGTATGGAGATTTCTTTAGTAGCCGACCTGTAGGGCGATGGTTCCCAACCCAGTTCCTGGAGCCCTTAACTCAACTAATTTGATACTGAGGCTTTCTGGATTGATGTGGCTGCACCAAGAGCACAAAAACTCTAAAATGAAGGGGGACAGAGTATGAAAACAGGGTAGAATGTGCTAGTGAGATTTTTCACCTGAGACAGACTCTTCTGACTGCGCAGGGACAGGATCCACTTCCTGAGCTGCTTTTCTCTTGCCCCTTACAGCTCTTTCATCCTTTTTAGAAGCAGGTTCACTTTGCTTAGATTCAGCTTCAGGGCCTTCTGCTGCTGCCCTCCTTCCTTTGTTTGGCATGGCCACTACAGGTGGAGCATCAGCACCATCGGCTTTACCTCTCCTTCTCTTTGATAAAGGCTCCACAACCACTGCAAGTACACCAACCTCCTTTCTTTTGGTTCCCCTTTGTGGATGGACTGCCACTTCATCTGGTTTGGAAAGCAACAAAGCACCAGCTCTTCCTCTCCTGACCACTGGCGTGTTCTCCTCAGTCGGGGTGTCTGTCTTCTGTGTTGGCGGTGCGTCCTGTTTCTTCGCCACCCTCCCTCTGCGGCCTTTGGCTGGCGGCTCTGCGGACTGCTTGGGCTCAGAGATGGAGGGGTCTTCAGTTGAAGACTCAGGTTCATCTTTCTTCTGGGACTTCCGTGGAGGTTCTTCCACAGATGCCGGAGGTTCTATGTTCTTCCAGGTCACTAGGTCCGAATTCCAATTGACCATTTTCTTAGAGGGATTTCTTTTGTCGTTACCACCAGCTTCTGATTGCCTGATTGTTGTTGGGTCTTCTGGTTCATTTCCAGAGTTGTCTTTTAATGAAGCCTTGACTTTAGCATATCGCCCTCTTCCTCGCTTCGCTGGTACCTCAGCTGGTACCTCTTCAGAGTGCGCCTGTGAAGCTGGAGTTTCGGCTGGGTCCGACTCGGGCAGCTTCGCTGCCTTGCTGGTGTCCAGGAGTGGTTGTTCTGCAACTTCCTCTTGTTCGGTTTTTAAAGCAGCTTTTCTGCCACGAGTAGATTTGACTACAGGAGGAGGCACCTCGGCAGCAGAAGCAGCAGCACGGCGTCCTCTTCTCACGACGGCTTCTGGTTGGTCTTTAACGGTCCTTTTCCCTCGCACCGATTTACCAACAGGGGCTTCAGACACTTCCGTCGCATCACTGGCAACTTCAGACACGTCTTCAACTTTTTCCTGAGCATCTTCTGGCTGAGCTGCTTTTGGCTGCTTGGTCCTCCTGCCTCCTCGGACGTTTTTCACCAGGGAACTTGCACACTCCTCCGAGACTTCTACAGGAGCAGGTTGGTCATCAGAATTCTCCTTTAGCTCAGTGCGAAGATATTTAGACTTCGTTCCTCTGACAGACTTGACTGTTGGCAGTACTGGTTCTGATTTGACTAACACAGGCTCAACATCAGGCTTGGGCTCATCTACAACTGGCAGGTCTTTGGAAGCACTTGGCTTTGCCCTTCTTCCACGCCCTGGCTTCACAACAGGGATTTGCGGTACTTCTTCAGCCACCACATCATCATCGGTGCTTGTAATATCGGATCCCACAACAACTGAAGAGGATTCAGTTATTTCCTGCACTTCTGTGGATTTTGGGTCTTCTTTTTTTGTTAGCCTGCCTCTCCTTGTCATGGTGTTTGTTTTAACAGCAGCATCCACTGCTGTAAAAGACTGCAGCTCAACACGCTCTTGCAAAACATTTGCAGCTTCAGGAATGTCCAACTCTTGTGGGGCAGGGGTGACTAGAGAATTGTCTGATTCACGTTGACCTTTTCGCCCTCTTTTACCTTTTGAAGCAGGGGCTGGTGACTTTAAGGCAGCCTCTGCCTCAGCTGAAGATTCAATAGCCTTCGACTCAGAAACCACATCTGTGGGAGAAACCAACTCAACCTCCACAGAAGCTTGCTTGGGCTTCCTTCCCCTCTTGGGTTTTACTGCTGCAGTTGGACATTCGGGGACTTGCTCAACATCTTCCTTGTCCTCGATTTGGCTCTTTGCAGTTCTTCCTCTAGAAGTCTTTCGAATAGGCTCTTCAACTACTGGCTTACCTCTGCGCCCTTTCACAGGGGGAGAGACGGGAGCAATATCAGTAGTTTCCACTACAGTAGATACAGAATCACTCTTCTGAGATTTCTGTGAGGTTTTTGCAGAACCACCACGCCGAGTCTTCTTTGCAGGCGAGGATGTTTTCGCATTTTCATTTGTCTTAGGAGAAGGCAATGGTGGGGTAGCATCTGCAACAAGGCCATCCGCTTCAGAAACTGACTCTGGGACAGGCTGTTCTTGAATGTTTCTGTCCTCGTCATAACCAGTCTTTTCAACTGAGCTAATTTCCTCCTCCTCCCAGACTGTTTTTGTAACATATGTAGTTTCTGCCTCTTCTGCCAGCTCAGTCTGTGGAATGGCCTGGGTGTTAACAGCTGCTTGAGTTTCAGTTTTCACGCGCTCAACTGGGCATATGTTTTCTTTGTCTTCAGATTCATCGTTCGTTTCTTAAAAGGAAAGAAAACAGGGAGAAAATGTAAACATTCTGAGAAATCAGACTTTACAAGACCTGCGTATGATCTTTAGGGATGCCATGCTCAGGTCTGAAACCCTGTCCACATGTAGCTGGGTATTTTTTGGAAATGCACTTTGGCCTTTTTTTGCGTTTACATGTGGACAAGGAAAACAGATTTCTATCAAAATTGAAACTTAATATCCTTTGATGTTATTGTGCGTCATATTTACATGAGCAAGGAGATCTTCTGCAATGGTGGACACAGACTAAATACTGTTCTTTTTAGCTGCTTATGCAGTTACTTTCGCTCCATTATGAATAACAGAGCTTTAGATGTCACTATTTTCAACAAAGACACGGTCACAGCTGAGCATCCGTTGTCAACATCTGGTTCTGGACCAGACCCGGTCGGAAAAGTGGTTGGAGGGGCCACTTTGAAAGTGAGCTTGTGCTTCCACAAGAAGCCACCTCATGCCACCTGATGCTTTGGCATGCTTTTGACATCTTTTTTGCATCTATGTGTGATCAGATGTTTTTTAAAAACCCTGCTGCATGTAGACAGGGTTGGAGTTTCATTTCCTAGCACAAACTGTAAATAATCATAGTTTAAAGACTAGTCAGCCTAGCATTAACTCACCTTCAACAGCAAAATTCTCAGCTGTCATGGAAGACAAAGGCCCTTGTATCTGAAAACAAAAAAGTGAATTAAAATTCATTAAACAAACTAAAAAAAAAATAAAAATAAAAAAAACCCCACAAAGCACTGGAATTAGAATCTTTACCTCAGCTGATGCATTTGTGTCGCTTTCTGCCATCTCAGCAACATCAGGAGTTGACTTGCTCATCGGTTCATCATTACTGGCCTGGCAGGGGTGGATATCCTCCACTACTTCACTCTCTCTCTGCCTAGGGCTGGGGGTCTTCATCAAACTGCTGATCCCATAGTCGTTTTCAACAGGTTTTCCCTTCTCTTTAGGGGTTTGAAGTAACCTCTTTATGCCAGACAAATCTTCAACAGGTTGGCTTTTCTGCTTGGGGGTCTTCATCATCTGCTGAACACCAGTCAGGTCTTCAACAGGTTTGCTCTTCTCTTTAGGGGTTTTC
The DNA here is from genome assembly GCA_037974385.1 of Arnoldichthys spilopterus. Classification (NCBI taxonomy): domain Eukaryota; kingdom Metazoa; phylum Chordata; class Actinopteri; order Characiformes; family Lepidarchidae; genus Arnoldichthys; species Arnoldichthys spilopterus. The sequence goes on from JBBPDA010000105.1 coordinate 30,768,779, forward strand.
ATCATTTGCCGAATGCCTGTTAGGTCTTCAACAGGTTGGCTTTTCTGTTTGGGGGTCTTCTTCATCTGCTCAGTACCAGTGAGGTCTTCAACAGGCTGGCTTTTCTGTTTGGGGGTCTTCTTCATCTGCTCAATACCAGAGAGATCTTCCTCAACAGGCTGGCTTTTCTGTTTGGGGGTCTTCATCGTCTGCTGAATATCTGCCAGGTTTTCAACAGGTTGTTTTTTCTGTTTGGGGGTCTTCATCATCTGCTCAATACCAGTCAGGTCATCCTCAACAGGTTGGCTTTTCTGTTTGGGGGTCTTCATCGTCTGCTGAATATCTGCCAGGTTTTCAACAGGTTGTTTTTTCTGTTTGGGGGTCTTCATCATCTGCTCAATACCAGTCAGGTCATCCTCAACAGGTTGGCTTTTCTGTTTGGGGGTCTTCATCGTCTGCTGAATATCTGCCAGGTTTTCAACAGGTTGTCTTTTCTGTTTGGGGGTCTTCATCATCTGCTCAATACCAGTCAGGTCTTCCTCAACAGGTTGGCTTTTCTGTTTGGGGGTCTTCATCATCTGCTGAATGCCAGTCAAGTCTTCTTCCACAGGTTTGCCCTTCTGCTTAGGGGTCTTCATTAATCGTTTCAGCCCGAAAGACTCCGCTACTGGCTCCCCCTTTAATTTTGGGGTTTGCATCAATTGTTTGACTCCAGTAAGATCCTCCTCTAGCTCTACCTTGTCTTTGGGAGTCTTCGTAAGTTTCTTCAGCGCTGCAGCACACACCACTGGGCTACTCATCACGTTTGGAGTCTTCATCAACCTCTTCACTCCAGCCAAATTCTCTACAGGGGCTCCCTTTTGTCTGGGGGTTTTAAGGAGTTCTTTAACACCTTCAAAATTCTCTTCCTGAGTTGGTTTCGGCTCCTTGGGTGTCCTGAGTAACCTGCCTCTCAAGTCTTCTATAGGCTCAGACCTTTGTTTGGGTGTTCTCATGAGTTTCTTAATTCCGGTTAGGCATTCCGAAGGTGCTGGTTCCCGGTGTGGTGTTTGAACCATTATCTGAGGTTCGTCCTCTATCTGGTCCTCAGTAAGCATCTCTAGCCCTGAAATTTCATTGGCAGGGATGTTATCGGAGTCATCCATTTGAGGACCATCTTTATTATTTAAAACATCATCATGATCGTCCTGGAGCAGCCGAGTTACAGCTTCACTGTTGTAATGTCCAACTTTGGCAGTGGAGGCAGCACTCAGAGGAGACACCAGCATTTCACCTATAATAGGAGTACAGATGGAGAGCAACTAAGCAAGACGGTCATCAGATAACTTCCAAAAGTTACCACGAAGAAACAAAACCTGCAGTAATGCAATGCACAAGTGTTAACTTTTCAACTCCAGGCAACTCTTACCAGTTTCCTCAGGAGTGTTCATCACTGACATTTCAGTCAGAGAGCTAACAGGAACACCGAGAGGAGTTTCTGGAGATCCATCACTACATTCAGTAGCACTCCTCTGCTTGCTGTTAGCTGGGGTCTTGAATATGTCTGCGATGCCTGAAAACAAGCCAAAATGTCCGTCAAGAAAATGCGCATTATACATATGCAGTCAAAACTCACTGGAAAAGTCATCACACCTGTAAGATCCTCATCCATTTTCATATCCTTCTTGAACAGCGCAATGTTGGGTACAATCCTAGGGGCAGCGCCAACAGGATGAGCAGCCTTCACATAGGCCTTTCCTATGACAATGGTGGCTGGAGAGTCTGCATGTCCAGTGCTGGAATTATCTTTCAGTCTACGTGCAGGGGTCTGAAAGAAAAACCAAATCTCACTCAAAACATCAAGGAGAGCTGCTGTCTAATATCAAATAGTTCACTTAATTACACATATTCAGATGCCAAAATGCACAAGTCACCTTAGGCTTTGCTACTTTAGTCTGCCTCACTTCCTTTTTCTTGGTAGCAGTTTTTTTGGTGCAACATGCCGCCTGAGATTTAATCTGTCCAAACTTCACGATGTCGGCCCAGGAACTGACAACTTCGAAAGGCAGAGTAAACCAAACAAAAATGAACCACATGGAACAACTAAACCAACAACGCAAGTTTCAACAACAAACTGAATAAAAGACTTTACCTTTCAAATTAGCACGTGAAGCGCCACTGCGTCGAGAGCGCACAACCTCAAATGCACTTTTCAGCGCAGTCTTCGGGGTCTTTCGAGCAGACGCCTTGGTGCTGGTCCTCCTCAGAGAAATCTTTGGGGTCACACATTCCTGAGGCACCTCTACGCCAGGGACGGAATCTCTATCTTCACTTTCTCGGTCAGGTGACGGGGTGGTGATCTGCGTTACAGAAAAGCGGCCCTGAACCATAGGCGTCTGGGGCGTCGCAGCAGACGAATTCGAGACCCTTTTAGCAGATTTAGGGCTCTTTGGTGATGTAGAGACCTTGGACGACTGAGGAGTCTTGGGTGGCGATTTCTGACTTTTAGGAGATGGAGTTTTAACGGTTTTGCTGGGGGACTTCTTTCCAGGGGAAGCGGTCTTTGCCGGTGAAGCCTTAGGACTCTTCCCACTAGAAGCAGCTCTTTTGGGTGAGGCTTTTTTAGATGGGCTCTCAGGAAGAGTTTCTTTAAGCTGGAAGCCCTGTGGAAAAGGCAGCATGTGTTAGTTTTACTCAAGAGAATTTCATTCATACAAGTCTTAATACTATTTCAAGCTTTACCATTAGGCCTATAGTGGACGCTCGTCTGAGAAGAGACTGGGGTTTCGGACAGATACTCAGGCTGTGTCTTCCAGGGGTCGCCCCACGACGGAGAGGGGAGTTTGGTGGTAAACGTTTGTCGAAGAGTTCAGGACTCAGCTGACCACCAAAAGACACCCGCTTCCTCTTGGGCACAGGAACAGGCAAGTCGTCACATTTATGCTTCTTACTGGAGACTTTGCCTTTACCTGCAGGACACGGAAATGTACATTTATTATTGTAATTCACCTTGAAGACCAATGTTTGAGAAGCCTCTGAGAACATTTAGCAGACATTTGCATTGATAAGATTTATATTATAATAATAATTATTATTATTATTATTATTTTCATTAATTTCCAAAATCTGCACCAATAATTTGCATTAAATCAGTAATTTTTATATATATTTTTAAAAACTTATTTGATATACCATTTTGGTATGCATGTCTACTCTGAAAATCACTTCTACATTCCACAGAGCTTGTTCTTTTCTTGCACAACAGTGGAAGAGGAGTTCCATAGGAGGATGGAGGTGAAACAAGCTGTTAATTTTCTTATAACTTAATACATTTTAATAATAATATGGTATAAATAAATCAGTGCATCGGAATCAAATCTCAGTACAAATGTATGCATTGTAAAATGTAAAGAATCCCAAGTAAAGTGGCCCAAATATTGCAATAGTGCCATACTGTGGCCTCTGTAGCAATACCCCTCTACTCTAAGGCTTAAAAACCAATAAACTTAATGAACTCTTGTTCATTCTGTTCTAGCTGGCGTCTATTAAGTTCACATACAAGCGGTACAGTGGTCTTACACAAGTATTACAGGGAAATAAAGAAGACAACGCTTGCAGAAGACTTCACCCAATTTGGCGTCTTACTGGAACTACTCGCTCAAACTTTTTGGCCCAAACTTCACGAGACACAAGTGTTAGATGTCAGTTTTCGTCCTACTTACTCTTGCCATCAGAAGCAGGTGTGGCCATAAGCTCGCGCACCACGTCTTGGGCTTGAAACCGTTTGGCTGCGTTTGTTCTTGGAGACGTCCTGGGGGTCAGCTTTGCTTCAGATTCTTCAGGCTGTCTGACCGGAGTATTTGGGGCTGAGGCGGTCAGAGATGTTGTCTGGCTTTTGGGGGTCATAACTTTGCTCTGAGGCGAAGATGCCCCACTTCTCCTGCCTTTTGGGGACCGGGGTGTTTTTTCAGCACTCGACAAGATTTGCTGTGCCGCCTCATTTGCACTGAATTTTTGTGGCGTCGCTTGAGGGTTTTTCTTCTGAGAGCCAGGTGTGGCGGTAGCCTCGGACAACGTGGGGGTGTTGGGGCATGACGAACGCCTCTTCTGTTTCGCAGGAGTATCGTCACCAGCAGGTGTGGCTACAGAAGGGTTCCCCTCTGCATTCGCAGCTTCGGAGCTTTCAGCCTCGGCAGATATACGGTCATCCGCAGCTTTGGCGGTTGATCTTCGATTCTTCTTAGCGGATTTTGGGGTGACGGGCTTGTCATTCTCAGAGCCTATAAGGTTTCTAGGCTCCCCCATGCCACTTTGAGGTCTTGAGAGAGGGGATTTGGGGTGAGGTGCGGATTTCCATGGTGATTTGGAGGCAAAATCTTGCTTGACCATGTGATAGAGCTCAGAGAAAGGAGACATGGTACTGTCCATGTTCGACATGCTCTGCTGAGAGTCATCTGCCTTCTTAAAGTCAATGCTCTCTTCCAGAGAAGATTGCAGGTTGGATCCATCTTTCAAACAATTGTCTACAAAAATGACAGAACATTCATTTTCAGTAGGGGGCCTTGAACAAAATGTGACATTTATGCAAGGGCTGGCCTAAATGTGGGTTTATGCTGGTATTGCTTTAGTATTTGCAGTTTGGCTTCCGGGTGATCTAAAACACTCTAAATTTAACAAAAATGTTAATTCTAGGGCTTCACATACTTAAGCCAATCAAATTTAAAATCCTGAATTCCTCAGCACATAAATGACCAAACGTATTGCTGCATTCAATGAACATCTGACACGGGAAGTCGGAACTCGAAATAATGGACGCATCACGTCCGCTCGTTCCATGTACAAAGTGGGAGGGAACGCATGGCTGACTCCAGGTTTTCTGTTCTGATTTTCTTGGAGAATATAAAAAAAAAGTCATGAAAAACGATTTAAAAAGTGTCAACACGACAAAAGTACAGAATAAACTATATTCTTCGAAGACGAGTTTGCGAGATACACGATCAAATGACAATGTTTGCGCTGTAACTCAACAGCAGTGCACACAGTAACTGCTGTGGGGTCACAGAAGCAGGTGAAGGTTTGATCATCTCAGAACCCAGGAACAAATTCATGTTCTCGTCTGTGTCGACTGTGGGAGTGAACAGGTAACGCAAGTCTCTTTTTTCCTTTGTAAGTTTAGTAACCTCAAAGTTTGGAATAGTTATATTGTGAATACAACGACGCCGACTGACGAACACTGAGCACTGTGATCTTTTAGTGAAGAACCCACTGATGCGTTTTTCGTCACAGCTATCGAATACGCGGCTAAACTCATTAAATCATTTATCGACTACGCAGCCATGTTGGAGGTGGCATCAAATGTTCCAGTTGTACCTGAGTAAACCATCCGAACTTAGGGCGCGTATTCTTGGGAGAGATCGAGAATTCAGAGATCCCAGCTGACATCGAACGCAGCAGAACATTTGGTTTAATTGGATAAATTGGGTTCGACCTGAAGGACTTGTGTGAAAATCCAATGGATGTTTCAGGTCATATTTGTGAAGAAATATAGAAAATGCTAAAGGGGTCACAAACAAGACTGTATGTATGTATGTATGTATGTATGTGTGTATATAGGTTTTCCAACATTTAGAAGACCTGCTCCAAAAGGCGCCCACCTGAATGTTCGGACTTCTTGTCTGTAGGTCCAGGGATGCTCCTCACCTGTTGATCTTGCAACACCTGTAAAACAGCACAGATGAAGTGAGTACATTTTAATGAAATGAAACATTATGACTCTTTCTAACTAAACTCCCTTAGATGAGCCTTCCCGTTTTTGGAACAACAAATTCCAACACTTCCATTATGCTCGTTCATAAAGTTAGTCTAGAGAGCAAGAACATATTCCCTCTCAAACATGACACAACAGCAGAGTCTTCTACCCTCATCTGGATATCATTCCCCATTGGCTGGCAGGTATAAACATCACCTTGACGGTTTCTCCCTTCTGAGAAGTGGGCAATCTTTTCTTCTTCGGAGTCGGTGGAGGTGGGTACTCAAACCTGCATGCACGGAATACGTTGATCATCCGAACCTGGTCATTAACTTCAGGATATCACAAGGTTTAACAAAAGAACAATGCCACTGGTGGGGTGGGCTTAACTCACCTAAAAGAACGATCAATAACTGTGATTAGGTCACCATGCTTCAAACGTTCGGACTGCTGCAGAACCTCCCCGTTGATGAGAGTTGGGTTCACGGAGCTTAAGTTTGTCAAAATGAGCTGTTGAAGAAAAAACAGAGAAATTAGAACTCTGACGTCAGGGAACGGTCAGGAGAAAACAGGATTGGAGACCACTACTTACAGAACAGAATTTAATGGAAATACATTTAGTTAGTGTTAACGCAGTCAAATTTTTATATTTTATTACATTTTCACTCCATCGTTCAGTAGATGTTGTGTCCCAACATGCAGCCAGCCAGGACGACTGTGGCACTTTGCCCAGAGTAAAGTAGTGTTTTGTTTGATCTGAGCATTAGCCATGTAGCTGTAAAATCCATTGTCGCTTTTGTGGATTGTGAACTTTACATTAATAAACAAACATCAATAAAGGCCCAATGAGAAGATCAGGATTGTGTCAAGAAGCGCTTACATGCTTCCTAGATTACGTTATTTAAATATTAAAAACATCTCAAGCCCTCGTGACCAGCAGAATCGACTTTACAAGGAACGGCAGCATAAAACTACATTTTGACTAAGTCTATGAATATCTGAAACAAGGGAACGCTTACGTCTCTAACTGGGGATTGGTCACTTAGTTCACATCAATGCTCAATGAAGTCAGAGACCATGTAAGTGATTAGGCTCTAAATAGAGTTAATCTGTCGAGTCAGCAAAATGAAGTTATATAAGCAAGATTAGAATAGAACAACATGGAGAGGCACTAGGCATGTAGTCCCATCCAAATCATCAGTTCCCACTCATATCAAGTCAGTAACTCGGGGATTTAACAGTATTTTAGAACAAGGGGAGAGTGAAGGTCAGTAAAAACACAAAATGCACCTGAGTTACTCCTTAATCCAGCCACATGATTTTTTTAAAAATGTACATGATGCACCACCAGTTCATCATTATACCCCTGTATTTTTTCCACAAAGGTCTAAGTTTACCTCTTTATTTTCATTCAGCTCAATTCTGCAGTGCTCTTTGGACACATGTGGCAGCTGAATCCGGATATCGCAGTCCAGCTTCCTAAAAAAAAAAATGGGGAAAAAAAACACTGGTTAACAATCACAACCTGCAATTTCTTCTGGTGTAAGCTTGACTGAAGTGAAGACAGACTGTGTCCCTACAGCCAAATCAAGGCAGGGCAGCAAGTCACCTTACAGCAGTGGTGCCCAAACCCAGTCCTAGAGATACAGCACAGCTTTTCCTGCTCACCTGCTAAATGTGTTTAGCAGAAGGAGAACTACCAAGCTACGCTAAACACGGAGTCTCTATGGACTGGCATTGGGTACATCGGTCCGAACAGTATGTCTGACGTCAAAGGGACAAACTGCACCCAGCTAAAGCATGGTCTGTCCTTTGAGGAGACAGAAAGCTCAGAAAACCTCTACACATGGTTCCCCCAAATACACAGACCGTTTAGTTCTCCTGCATGTTCCACTGACCTTCCGAACAAACAGGAAGCTGTAAGGGGAAACTCGGTCCCATCTGCACCATTCCTCTTGATCACCACAATCTTACCGAGTAGAGGCATCTTCAACTCACCTGAAGGTGGAAAAACACACACACAAACAGCAGCAATAATAAATAAACATGCAAAGCTTGGATCTTTCATGCACAAGGGCTCATTACCGGTACCTGGACAGATCCAGGCCATTGTAAACACGTGCTAATGGCCTCATTGTGCTGTAACACGCCTCAGGCTACATTTTCTTATTTTACAGATCTATATGGCCCTGGGAAGGTAGGACAGCATTTAAAAAAAAATTAATAATTAGACATAATAAGAATATTGTTGACTCCTAGACAATCAGTGACCCTTTGTTCAGTGTTAAAGACTTACACACGTGTCTTTTGCACCATGTGAGCGCTCCGAAATGTATTGTTCGCGATTAAAGTTGCTGTTGTGTGTGTAAACTCTGAAGCGAAGAAAAGCCGCCATATTTGTTTATATCTCGATTTGTGCATAAAGAAACGGTAACGTTCGCCAACACGGAGCCAAATGGTCCAAACTGCATAAACTGCTGACAGAATGGGTTGTCAAGTCACACATAAGACAAAAAACATCACAAAACGTTAATTAAATGTCTCGAAACTGCCTTAAATCCTCGCTACGGTGCTTTAAAAGCGAATAACTGCCCAAAGTGCTGTAAGTTTCCTTCCCTGCACCGCTGCTTAACTCGCCCTGTTCACTACAATCACCCAAACAACGGAACGGAATTGAGAGGGAAAACTCATTATTAAAAATCATTTCGAGGTAAAGTATACTGCGTCTTACCTGAGTGAAACTGACCTCGAAGCTACAATTAAAAGGATGAAATCCGTTATTTAATCGACATTTACGACAAGCCAAGGGGCCATAAGCCTCGCTTCCTAACCGCTACTACCGGATCTACCTATCGCCGCGACATGAGCGCGGCTGATATCCTGCCGCCAAAATGACATAGTATCACGACACACCAAGATTTCGTGTGTAACCGATATTATTATTGTCGTTTCAGCGTGAATACATAGCATATGTGGATGAAATGTAATTATGAGTTCCAAAACGCCCGCGATTGGTATATCAGAACGGAGAACTATATTGTTTATTTGAAAAAGCGGAGGGATACGCGGCACATAGCTACTCCGCGTTTGAATGGAGTTCGAAATTTCGCGCGAAGGCCGCTGATTGGTCTGGCGCTGTAACATATGCAAAACTAGGAGCCAATAGGAGGAATGGGAGGGCTCAAGAGGAATTCAAAAGGCTGATTACGAGTTCTGTGAATTTTGTAGCCATAAGTTTATTGTGTACATAATGTATTATATATATATATATATATATTTCTTTAGTAGTAGTTCTTGCCCCCTCATTATAGCTTAACATAAGCTTTAATATTTTTTATTTATTTGTTTAATGATTTATTTAATCATTTATTCATTTAACCACCAAAAATGTATGAACTTAATAATATATAAATATTTATATTATATTAAAATATAAACTATAAAGTATTCCTTGTGATATTTGAACAAAACTTCTTATTTATTGTATTATTCATTAGTTTATTTTTCACTTCCTACTATATATATATATAATTATAATTTATAATAAAACTAAAGCTATATAAAAAACAAAATTAAATTTCCACCAATTTTTCAAAATTTTTACACAATTCATTGGCTGAGATACATCTAAATTCGTTGTGGGTTTATTGTAAAATGCTTTATTGTGGAGTAATTTAACAAGTTCAATTTCTTTGAAATTGGTGGTGAATGTTGGTGTCTTAGTATTTATATGGAATACTCAATGTAAAATAGTGGTAAGTTTAAAAATGAATAATTAAACAAACAAACAAAAAACACATCAAGTTTTAGGCCGAAGCCTTTTCTCAGCCATTTAATTATGCAGAAATTTGGAATTTGGTGAAATTCCCTTTTAAAAGTGAAAGTGACCATTTGTCTTTGTGAACACACTCAAGCACAACAACCAAATGTGACCTCTGCATTTAACCCATCACACGTGCAGCAGGGGGCAGCTACCAGCAGCGCCCAGGGAGCCGTGTAGTGTTCCTTGCTCAAGGGTACCTCAGTAGTGCCCGGGTCCGGACTCAAACCTGCGACCTTCAGGTCCCAAAGGCAGTGTCCTAACAACGAGGCACCACCATTGCCCACAAGGACAAGTCTTGGCTGATTATTCAGTTTTTCAGAAGAAGTTTGAACTGATGAAACAGTGGTTTTTAGTGGTTCCCGCATCCCTGTGTCCCAGTGAATCAGGACCAAAACTATTAATAAATATCACTCTTCTGATTATTAAACACAACTGTTTCACACTTTCAGCCTTGATCTGAGGCTTATACAAAAAATCTCACACCAAAATCCCCACCCCAACCTCCCAACCCCCCAAGTGCACAGCACTCTGTACTTACGACCACCCAAGGTCTAAGCAGGAACTTCAGAGGAGAACCTGAATCCAGCTTGTGGCCTCCAACTCCAGTTGAATGTGACGTACAGGCAAACGCTGGTCAAGTTTGATGTAAATTGATTATAGCTGGTGAATATTTCATCATCATCTATTTATGCAAATAATACAACAATAACCTCTATGTTAAATGTGAAATGTTAAGGCTAAACAGTGAAACCTGTGTCCTAAGCAATACCACCAGAGCTAGTTTCTGAGCTCAGCCACTTTTTATTCCTCCCATTATATCGCAACATGACTGAGAAACACTAGAGGGCGCCCCTGAGAGAGTCCTCACTGAATGTGGGTAAATGGGGTAAAAACATTTTGAATCTTTCAAACAGGAAATGTCTTCGATTTTGGACAATATAAAAAAGCATTAACATAAAATAATGCCACAAACCACCTTGGGGTGGGTAATGTTACCACCACAAAAACTGTAGCTTAAGCCTTTTTTGAGATATGGAAAAGTGTCAGTTGCAGTGCCCCCTACAGACGGATTTTCAAAAAATGTGGCATCCTTCCAAAGAACGTGGTGGTGACGCAGTTTATCAAATTCTGTGACATTTGAAACTTTACATCACAACATATTGGAAAGTGAAGCTCTACATATTTGGACTGACATTATTCACTAGGTGGCGCTACGGAGTCATAAGAAGCTTGGATTGTTCCAGAGGCCAGCGTGCCATACACGTTTTGGAGTTTTTGGCAAAATGGTTGTCAAGCAATTGCAAAAATAAGTGCTTTTTGCCTACCCCACTTTAGGGGGCGCAAACAGGAAGGGACGCACCCACCTAGAGGCGCACTCTTCTTCCGTATCCGCCTTGTGGGGGGCTACAATCCCACCAATTTTCCTGTGGGTTGGTGATGTCTATGACGTCATCGACCAGCAGCGGTCATGACAACATTTAGCCTTACCTTCGGTAACGACTGCGCCATGTTCTCAGCTGTAGCTCTTGGTGAAGGTTTTGTCGATTTTAAGGGGAACCTTCACAAAACAATCAGCATAACTGAAAGTTTAAGAGCTTAACAAAGTAATGGGCAGTGGAAGCCTAGTGGTTAAGGACTTGTCCATGTGATCGGAGGGTCACAGGTTCAAGTCCTGGCCCAGGTACCACTGAGCTACCCTTGAGCAAGATACTGTCCTGCTACACTGCTCCCTGGGTGCTGTTAAGAGCTTCCCTGTGCTCCATGTGTTGGTAAATGTAATGCAATGGGTCACATTTAATTGTGATGACTCTGTTTAATGAGACCATGAAAAACCTCAGAAAAACGACTTAATACAGTATACAAAGCAATGGTCCTTGACAAAAACGTGGTAAGGACGAAACAGTCCAAACGAAAAAAAGAGTGGGAACAGAATGGCACTCAACAAGAAAGTGGTGGGGACATGTCCCCAGCCCAACCAGTGTAAATAACACCTATATGTCTTGACTGTCTCAAAATGTATTATTTTTTTTAAATCAGTTAGCAGCAGTAGTCAGAACTGAACCAGCACTGTTGCACTGTTTAGATAGCTTAACCAACTCAGTTAGCATTAGCCCGGTCACTCTGAGGCCAGGCACTGGAGTCACGTTGGACACTCACTTTGAAAAACCTTTAACATCCTTTGCCAATTTCTTGTGATATACAGAATCAAAATTCAAAAAAAATTTGATATATCGCATCACTGCCACATTCTCGGAAAGCACACCAAATTTCATGAAATTTCGTCCATAGGAGGCGCCGCAACTGGTACATCTCATTATGGCATTGTGGTCCGTCTGGTTTGGAGTTGATAGTTTGACATTACTACAATTCACATTCATCGATAAGGTGAAAACAAGAGCTGTTATGTTCTCAGGTGGGAGAGAAACATCACTGATGTCATGTTCCTAGTCACTCTAGACGAGTACAGAGCCCCTGTCCAACTGAACTGTGCCCAGGCCCACCTCGAAAAGTGAGTGAGTGATGGCTTGTCATTATAAACACACTACACCACAGCGCAGTGACGTAGCTGGCATAGGCAGGGCCCAGGGGGTAGTACTTGGGGACTCAGTGGCACTTGTACTGGTCAGGGATAAAGCAGGCCTGGGTGCAGTTCAGTGATCACACTAGCCAAACCAAGTGGAATCCAGGGGTCAAACACGCTCGAGCAACACCTAGTGTGAATAAACCCTTACGTCGTCTCTGTATACCCACCGATACGAGGGCACCCCTCTGCTTTTACGACAATTATATTAGTATAAGTGTCATCGAAAAACAAACTCAACGCAGATCTTTCATTTTTTTCGACCATGGTTTATGTCATTTGTTTTGTGCACAATTTATGTGAGTGTAAATTGTTTTGTTTTTTTTTTTGTTTCTTTTTTTCCAATTTTTTTTGTTTTCATGAAAAACATCATCATCATCATCATCGGTCTGCAATAAACCACAAAATTTCTCTTCATTCTTTTCTTTTTTCCTCCAATGGTCATAGAAAGAGCTCGAAAAAAAAAAAAAAAATCAGTGAAGAAATTCAACTGCATCTACTCTCCAAGTCCACTTTTTTTTTCTTCCATTTTTTTTCATATTTTTTTTCAATGCGATCACAATCATTCCTGCTTTTCTTTCACTATATATATTTATATATATATCATTTTGTAAAAAATCTGTCTCTTGGAAGTTGGAAAAGGTCAGGCCAGCGAAATCATCCACGTGCAGTCCACGCCTGAGGTGTCTGGGTGAGAAAAAAAAAAAAGAGAAAAAAAAAGAAGAACAACAACAAAAGTTCACACCGGGGGTCTCTGGAGTCCGTGTGCCGTTTGCCGAGTTAGTCCTCATATGCACGTTCTCCCCTTTTTGCGTCTCGCACCCTTGGACCCCCAGAACTGCTTCGTCGCCCTCGCGCACACTTTTAGTCCGTTCGACTTGCGCTTCCGTCCCCTCCGCTCGTCCAGTGAGCTTTTCCCCGGACGGGCCGAGAGAGAGAGAGAGAGAGGCCGCGAGAGGGCGAGAGAAGGGCTTCGCGCCACCAGAAAAGAGCAGGAAGGAAGAAGCGGGCGGCTCCACTCGGGCCACTCGCTGAGTGTGGGGCATGTTCGGGGGAGGGGAGGGGAGGGGAGGGGGGGGCACAGTAGTCGGTAGGTGGTGGTTGATCTCGTGGCGACAGCGGCGGTCAGGGTGAGTGTGTGGGCGGGCTGCTTTGGGCGGAGCTGGGAGAGAGGGAGGGGCTGCAGCTGCCGGACGTGGCGCCGGACGGGCGGGACGAGACTCCGGTCCCCGAGCTCTCCAAACCCTCGGAATTCTCCAACATCTCCTGGATCAGAGGCGGCATGGAGCCAGGGATTTCCATCTTCAAGGTGATCACGCGCTCGGCTCCTGCGGGACACAGATATGGGCAGGTTCAGTGGTTGTTTGACATACAGGTCTGCTGTGTATCCATGACTACGGATGGTGTATTTGATGTATGTGTATCCGCACTGCCGGGACTAGCAGTTCCCACTGACTAAAAACCTCTATCGTGTTAAGAAGACTACGGATGGACGATGGCACAAGACTTTCCACTGTTGGAGGCAGATCCTTCAGTGCTACAGCCTCCAAACTCGACAGTTCTCTTCCTCACGCTCTCTGTGAATGTTCTGCCCTTTCTACCCACAAACCTGACCTAAAGACAACAATCACTCCTCTACTGTCCAGTCTTTTCAGTGGTGACCTTTCTGCTTACTTTTGTGTGTGCGTTCAAGCAACCTTGGGATTGGCAAAGGTGCTATAAAGGCAACATTATTAATAATAATAATAATAATAATAATAATAATAATAATAATAATATTACTACTATTACTATTTTTATTATATTATTACTACTATTATTATTATTATTACTACTACTACTGTTACTACTATTATTAATATTATGATTATTACTACTATCATTATTGTAATGAATACTACGACTATTATTATTATTATTACTATTATTATTAATACTATTATTTTTTTATTATATTATAACTACTACTAATATGATTACTAATCTTACTATTATACATATTGCTTTTACTTTTACTATTATTTTTATACATATTATTGTTTTTACTTTTACTATTATTATTATTAATAGTAATATTAATTAATTAATTTATATTATAATATCAGAATTTTTTTCAGAAAAGAAAAAAAATTATATCGGCATCAGACAGATGTTTAGATTTGACTGATTTTTCAGACCAGTATGTGATGATGCATTTTTGGAGCAGAATGTTCAGGTGACTCTGTGCTTATTCTCAACATCTTTCTTATTTTATTCCTAAGCGTACAGAAAGACGTGAGTTACTGTGCAAGTTTCTTTCTAATCCAAGCTACATATAAATATGTTTTTCCCAATGAAGAGTCAGGTGCGTTTGCCCTCGCTGCCTTCGATTAGACACTACCATGGTTACTGCGGTGGATGTGATCCACGCCGCTGTGCCAAAACTGATTAGAGAAACCCAGAACACCCTCGATGAGGGCCTCCATTTTTACAAAAGCACAACGGACATTTTTTTCCCTTCTCTTGCTTTGTTTTCTGTCCTGAATGTTTCAGACACTCACCCTTGGCACTGATGCTCCTCAGGTCTGTGATTTTCATCAGCATTTTGGGGAACATGTGTGGTTTGTGTGGCCTCCTGTTCCTCACGTACAGCTTAAGAGCCTCCAGCAGTGGCTCCTGCAGGACGTCCACTTTATCGGCCTCCTCCAGGTCCTGTCGGTCTACACACACACACACACACACACACACACACACACACACACACACATTAAACCAGGTCTTTTGACTCACATACTGTAAACACAGTGGGGACCTCCATCTAAAATGGGAAGTTCATACATTCTGCCACTAGATGGCGCCAGTTAACAAGGAACTGCACTTCCCCTGGCAAGATTACTGGAAAGTCAAACAGTCGCTCCTACTTACAGGCCACCCAGTACCTTATTAGGGCTGTAGGATGGCAAACTTCTCAGTCTAGCAAGGTCAAGCTACAAGGCAGGTGTTTCTACCACAGTGACTTGGGGAGTGTGGAAGCTCCTCTTACCCCCACACAGCAGGCAGATGGCGCTCAGCAGGCCCGTCTCCGCGTCGTCCATCTCCAGCGGCAGCAGCTGGTTGGCAAAAGCGAACACCAGGTCGGTGAGTGGCCCGAAGCCGGCGTTGTGCATCTGCGTCCGGTTCAGCGTCAGACCGTCCGAAAACGTCATGGTGTCCTGCTCCGGCGTGTAGCGCGTACAGATCCGCAAGATCTACAGCAGCAACAAAAAGCAACCGAAAGCCTTTAGGGGATGACGGTCAGCAGGGGGCAGCAAACATCAGCGCAACTGAGGTTCTGAGTCGTATTGTGCTGTACTGACCGAATGGCGCAAGACCTCATTCTCCTCTTGTTTCGTGGTGAAAATTCGAAAGGAAGTCAGAGTTGCCATGACAGCTGCAGAGCCTCCTATACTTTACTGCTTGTCACAGCAAAATTGTACCTTGTCCTAAATATCTGTGGCGCCTCCCTCCCATTAAACATTACAGTAAATATTGTTGTTATTATTAGTAGCATCATAGTTTACTGGACGGTAATTTGTCTGTAATCACCAGTATGTCGAGACAGGCGGCTTTGAGGAGCGTGATCTGGTCAGCGATGGACAGGGTGGTGAAGCCGGGCAGCTGCTTGGCGAACTCCACCGTTTTAATGATGCACTTGGTGGAGAGTTCGCTGAATTTATCCCACAGGTCGACGTCGAGAGAGACCCTCCGCTCTGAACTGTTACTCTACGGAGAGAGAGAGAGAGAGTTAGAGAGAGAGAGAGTGAGTTAGAGAGAGAGAGAGAGTGAGTTAGAGAGTTAGAGAGAGAGAGAGTTAGAGAGAGAGAGTTAGAGAGAGAGAGAGAGTTAGAGAGAGAGAGAGAGAGAGAGAGAGAGAGAGAGAAAGCTAGAGAGAGAGAGAGAGAGAGAGATAGAGAGAGAG
>JBBPDA010000105.1:30844574-30863895 GCA_037974385.1 Arnoldichthys spilopterus
AAAGGTGAATACGGATCATATTCTGATGTTAAACAAAGGAGATAACGGTGCACACTTTGATGCTAAAGGTGAATACGGATCATATTCTGATGTTAAACAAAGGAGATAACGGTGCACACTTTGATGCTAAAGGTGAATACGAATCATATTCTGATGTTAAACAAAAGAGATAATTGACTATGGCTAACTAGGCTAAGCTAAGCAAATACTTCTCTTTCTAGCCAATCATAATAGTCTTGAGCTGTGCACTTTAGCAGTGCAGCATTAGCATTGACCAAACTTTGCATTTGTGCAGTGAGGGCTTAGTGTTGGCGATGCTTCCAGTTCCTTTAAGGCAAAGGTTACGGCTGCTGCGTTTAGATCATGAACTCTGTTTGCAGTGAGAGCTGTGAGCACGGTGGAAATTCAGGCCGGAAGATATTTGAAGAAGTTGTTGTGGCAGCAGATACGCTGTGGTTTTAGTGTGGAGAGAAGTGAAAGTGGAGAGGCTTGAATGCGAGATCTGTGTTTTGGTTGTTGGAGAAGTGCAAAAGCAAGGCCGGGGGAACCCTTACGACCTCAGGTTGTCAAGCCTTGTCTTTTTTATGAATGTGGCAACCAGGAGGGCTTCCTTCATACAGCTCTGTGTCTTGAGCCACAGTGGGCCTTCATGTTGTAAGAAGTGAACTCAAGGAGGTATGTGTTAGCAATATGCGGTTAGAGTGCAGAGGAGGAGGGTGTTGCTCTTTGAAGGGCAAGTGGTCAACCACCATCTGACAATGCAAGATACACATCAAGCAAGTACATATCTCTAAGTCTTTCATACTGTCGTAGAGCTACAAACCAAAGCAGGAACTGCCTTCCTATCCAAACGTGGAATCTGACCTTAGACCCACAGAGAAATCAGGAGGGAGCAAAAGGGGGAAAGATCATTCTGACGGCGTTTTTGTGTGTAAAAGAGCCCGTTTCTGGGTGGGGAGTTCAATGGGTTTTGTTCACGAAAAAGAATTCATTTCTGGACAAAGAGCTTGATCAGTAGATGGGCCGCGAATGGACGTCGAGAACGACAAGAATGTGGGAAGTGGAGCACGGGAAGTTTGGGGCGGTCAAGGCTGAGACTTTTCAGACTGCCTCCCCCCTCTCGGAGTCCAAAAAATCCAAAACCCTGGCCCCAATCCGTCTCCCTCTCCCTGTTAAACCCTCATATTTAGTGCCGAAACAACAAGGGCCAGCAGGAAATGAGAGATCGTAAGAGTAGATAACAAGCGCAGAGGGAAAGTGTGTAGTATCAGCTGTAACACACTCATGTGTCAAGGTCTCGTGATGTGAGTGTTATCTTGCTGGAGTTATGCTCTCAATGTTTCCCTCATTCCTGAGCTATTCGTGGTTATATGGGCGCTGGGTCCACGACAGTCTGGTTCACACTCAGGGGATCTCAGTGAATACATCTGTACCACTCTTGCTCCAGCTCTCTTTCACTGCCTTCATATCCCTCCCCTGAAAAATTCCCTTCTTTGGTTGTTTTGCGTGCTCCCACATGGCCGAACATGAATATCTCTCTTTTTTCTCTCTCGCTCTCTCTCTCCCTAGAGAATGGACTGACTGAAGGTGTAACAGATTTCTTGGCTCTTTTCCCGACCTGATCTGAGCCAGACGTACACCACCTCCTCTCCTCTCCAGCAGTGGCTAGGTGCAAAAGTTGGACGTGCGACGTGGGCAATGGACCGCCCACCTGTCCGTCACAGAGATCCATATCCTGTGCCTGCAGGGCCTTGGAATGCTTGCTTGTGAATACTTGCAGGACTATACGCATGCACTTGCAGCAGTGAATGACAGGACGTAGAGATGTATAATAGGTCGTGATGTGTTTTTCTGATTGTGGGGTACATAGGCCGGTTCTGATCCTGGAGGGCTTCGTAGGGACTTCCCTGCTCAAATACACCTGCTGACAATGGCACCTAATAAAGTTAAATTAGGTGTGTTTGGCAGGAAAATTGCAAAACTATGCTAAGGCCGCTCCAGATCCAAGGGCCAGAATCAAGTAAGGTGGCCAAGAAAAGTATTTTTGCCCAGGCTATCAAGTGCTACAACCAGGCTTGCCATTGGGAGATGCTGAATTTGATCAAATGCAATGCAACAGACATCTTGGCTGGGAGTCCATGAGAACATGATTGTCTCTCAGGGTGGGTAGTGTGGTCCTCCCTTTCCCCACATCATTCAGCGTGATGCTAGCCAATGGAATGTAACAGAATTGGCTGGTAGAGTTCTCCTTAAAAACCTTGGTAATCAAGAACTGGATGTGATAAGCCAACTCTTCCTACGGCATCAGAGATCATAAACACACCCGTGTGTCCTAGCAAGCGTACCTTGCCTGCGTCAGCAACTTCCTAGACTTTCCCACTTTTGTGTGAGGTTGAGAGATTTTGGAAAAACCCTGACATCGGCCTAACATTTGGGCTGCGCCAGAGAAGTAGGGATCAGCATCTTCCTCTTCTTTCTCCACTTCCTCATCCCTCCTCCTTGTGTCTTTCACTCCGTTCCTTCTGTGTCACATCAGATTTGGCAGCGCTCTTGGGGAAAAGGGCAGAGTGGCCGTCGATGACTCAGAGCTCCAGCCTGACAGACAGGCCTGCTGTAAAGGTTACCCAGGGAGGGGGGCCTCTGGCTGGGCTGTCATGCCGTGCTTGCCTGCTTCCCCCTGGAGGACCAGCCGTCATTCCTCCACTCGTCACGAGCTCACCTGTTCATGCACCTAGAAACTTGGACTGTAACGTCTCAGATGCACACACCAAAGCCAAAGCACATGCTTGCAGGACAGGTGCACATGCACACGCTAGAATGAGCACAAAGAATCTGAGAACATCCCACACTGGTCAGCGTGTGTTCACTCGGGCTGCTCCCTTGCCTTACTTAGCTGTGCTTGTGAAGTCCTGGGACAATCACATGATGAACACATTTTATTATGGAAACATTAAGAGGGATGAAAGAACATGCAACTTAGGAAAGGTCTGTTCTATGTTGTGGGAATCCCCCAGAGTGTACGCTTCAGCAAAAATATTTTCATATTTTTAACATTTGGTCAATTTTTCAACACTTACAGGCTTAATGAATTGTCAACAGTATGCACACACACATGCTGGAGGGCCATGTGTCAAGTGTTATGCAAGAGGATGCATAGCCAACAACGCCACCTAAAGGTCAGAAACATATCTGCAGTGCCAGACATAGCATTGCTTAGCCCCAGTGTTTCCTTAACATTGTTACATCCATTATCCATATACAACCAAATGTCCTCAAATGGGTCTACATCACATAATTGGGATTTCTGGCTGGGATGTGGGTGACGGTTCTATGTTTCGGATATGGGTGATATTTCCATGGTTGGGATATGGGTGATGGGTCTATGGTTGGGATATGGTTCCATGGTTGGGATATGGGTGATGGTTCCATGGTTGGGATATGGGTGATGGTTCCATGGTTGGGATATTGGTGATGGTTCCATGGTTGGGATATGGGTGATGGTTCAATGGTTGGCGTATGGGTGATGGTTCAATGGTTGGCGTATGGGTGATGGTTCTATGGTATGGATATGGGTGATGGTTTGATGGTTGGGATATGGGTGATGGTTTGATGGTTTAGATATGGGTGATGGTTTTATGGTTGGGATATGGGTGATGGTTTAGATATGAGTGATATTTCCATAGTTGGGATATGGGTGATATTTCCATAGTTGGGATATGGGTGATGGGTCTATGGCTGGGATATGGGTGATGGTTCTATGGTATGGATATGGGTGATGGTTTGATGGTTGGGATATGGATGATGGTTCTATGGTTGGGATATGTGTGATGGTTCTCCTTGTCTGAGGCATATGTTATGGTGATTGGGAAAGAGAGATGGCCTCTAAGAGCTATCGGCTGATTGTTTGGTTCCTACAAGAACGCCACTTTCTTCCTTTTCTTTCATTACTATGGTTCATATGACTCACTTACTCTGTCTGTTTCCTATTCCTCTCTCACCATTTGTTGTGATTGTTTCTTATCTCCTGTTGTTTTCTAGCTAAGTCTCTTGCATGTTTTCTTAGGAGTTTCCTTCTTCTAAACATGTAATGGAGGATGCAGAGGCTGGTGCAGGGGTTGCTGGCCTCAGGGGTTCCCCAAGCTCCACCAAGCCCAATTCAGTATAAGCAGAGTGAGCTACATTTAGCACCCAACACACCAACACACTGTACCCTGGAGCTCTGTCATTCTGTGTGCAATTATCCACACTTTAATCGCTCTTTTACACATGAAGATGCTTAAACACACACACAGACAACTAAAGATCCCAGTATTACAGTTGCTTTGCACAGTGGCACTATTGTAGCTCCTGAAGTTTATCCGAGGTGCGATTATTGCTAGTTGAAATTTTTACCAAATATGGTGGACCATGATGACTTGGAACACAGTGGGGCAATTTTTGCTAGTCTCTATGGTGGCCTAGTGGTTAGGACCTTGGGGTTGTGAACTGAAGGTCACAGGTTCAAGTCCTGGGCCAGGCACCAATGAGGTTCCCTTAAGCAAGGTCCTGTCCTGCTACACTGCTCCACTGTTGCCCGTTGCTGCATGTGTAATGGGTTAAATGCAGAGGTCACATTTCATTGTTCACAATGACAAAATAGTCATAATAAGAACTTTATTTTCTGAAAAAAAAACAGACTTATCCTTAGATTTTGCAATAAGACAAAATTCTCACCCCCAATCTCACAATGATGTCACTAAATTTCAAGTAAGTAATTATTTTGTGACAATAAACCATTAATATTAAATTGACATAAAATTGAAAAGAATCCAATTTAAATGTTCATAATAGGTCATTGTTTTACCAAAACACTGAGGGTGGCTAGTAAATAAAATGTCCATATTTGTGTTGGAGACATGACGTCTGGTTCCATTCACCTCCGCTGTAAACAAATCTCAGTTTGTACCATTTTACACCAAACCCACTCTGGATGACTGTTTACCTCCATCCATCCATCCATCCATCCATTTTTCAACCGCTTCTTCCATTTCCGGGTCACGGGGAAGCTGGAGCCAATCCCAGCTGACTGCGGGCCTAAGGCGGGGTACACCCAGGACAGGAGGCCAACACACAGACAGACAACCATTCATACACACATTCACAGCTACTGGCAATTTAGAGCATCCAATCAACCTACTGCAGCGAGGAAACCGGAGAACCCGGAGGAAACCCACGCAAACACGGGGAGAGCTTGCAAACTCCACACAGAAAGGCACTTGTGGCCGACCCGGGGATCGAGCCCAGGACCTTCTCACTGTGAGGCGACAGTGCTAACCACTGCACCACCGTGCCGCCCGACTGTTTACCTCAACCAGTGTATTATGGAGAACTGGTGCAGTTTCCCTTGAATTCCATAGACTCGATTGTCTGGTGCTGTAAATCTGCATGATTGGGGATTTTGCTGGATTGTTTCGGTGAATGTAGTTGATGGGTGTATCGCGTGTACTTAGGCTCTCATGAGTGGTTGTTCTGTATCTAAGCAGACTTGAGAAGTGAGTTCATTCATTGGTAGGATGCTTGTGTGTGTGCGCATAGGCCAAATGCCACTATACCATTAGTGCCTGTCAATTCATATTAGAGGATGCAGGTGAGACTGAGTTGCTCCTTCACTATAACTGTCAGTTGAGTGATTATTGTAATGTAATAAATATACTTAGTGGTGGTTGATCCTGATGACGGTGGCTTGAGAATATTTGTATAGGGTAGCAAACAGAATTGGTTGGGGGGGTGGGGTGGGGGGGGGGTGTTTATATACAGAATTTTCCCACCAAAAATACCGGAAATGAGGTCACAGCACTTCCTGTCTATATAAGCTTCTCTGGAGCAGCCTGATGGGTTGTTGTTGTTTTTTTTGGTGATTGAAGGTGTGCAATCGTGGAGACGAGAACCTCCCTGACCTGTTAACTACTAACAGAGTTTTGTTTATTTGTACTTGTTTGTAAAAACCTTTTTTTCTTTTTGTAATTTTTTTTTTTTTCTGGTGGATTTGTTTGCTTAAAGAGGTTTGGGAATAAACATTTTTCTTTACCACCTAAAAACCGGAAACCCACAAGTCTACTTTTTCAGTTTGTCCATCACAGCAGGGAAATGCAAAGGATAGGACACACAGACACGGACACACGGACATGGACACACGGACACGGACACACGGACACACACACACAATTTGGAGGCCGAGTTAACACCTCGAACTCGGTCATGTTCCTCGGCCCGTTCCTGAACAATGTCTGCTGAAAGAGGCCACTGACATTAGGAAACACTGTTGCCATGGAGGAGTGAACTTGGTCTCTGTGGCGATGTTCAGGCAGGTGCCACATGTCAAAGCAACATCCACAGTGTGTCTGTCCACACACAGTCGGGCTTCAAGGTCACATTCAAAACCAGTAAATCCCCAAGCTGAGAGAGAGCGAGCGAGCGAGAGAGCAAGAGAGAGAGGACAGGGTGGGGTAGATATGGAGGAAGAGGAAAAGACAGAAACAGAAAGAGAGAAAGAGAGGGATAAAAGTGATCCAGAAAGACTGTGTGCTGCACGAAGACCCAAGGGAGGACAAACGAGGGAAACCACTGTGGGAAAAAAAAAAAAAAAGAGAGAGAGAGAGAGAGAGAGAGAGAGAGAGAGAGAGATATAGAGATTCTCTTCTATCCTCTATGAAGGGAATCACTGGCTGTGATGACCTAAATTCTCCTCCAGACAGCACACAGACCTGCGAGGATTAAAAGAGAGAGAGAGAGAGAGAGGAGAGTGAGAGAGTGAGGAAGAGAGAAAGTTTGAGCTGTTAATCTTTTTTTCCTCTTTGGGCAGTAGAACAGTTACGTAAAAGGCATCTATAATTCCCTTGCATGCAGATCAAAGGAGAACAAGGCCTCATAATCTGCATATGAGCTGCTGAAGCCCTCGGGGACTATATATGTGTGTGTGTGTGTGTGTGTGTGTGTGTGTGTGCGTGTGTGGGGGTAAGTCCCAGTTTCTTCCCAGCCATCTAAAGTAATGAATTAGCCCACATTAAATATAGTCGTCATCATCAGTGCCACCCAAATTCAGCTTTACAGTAACTTACAAGCAACAGAGACGAGAGCCTGACACGGGAACGGGGCGGCGCTGTGTTTAACTGCTGCTTTAAAAGCAAAAATCTCATTTACATCATGTCCTTCTTACCCTGGGTCGGACTGTGACTAAAATACAGCCCTGGACCTCATCCCAGACAGGCCCACCACAGCCAGTCCTCCTACTCAGCCCAGAACAGGGTAATGCTGGGTTGGCTTCTTTTACGTTTAGCCCTGGAACTACAAAGCTAACATAGCAAAAAAGTAATGGGAGCATGTACCTGTTTGCTAACTGCAGGCTAAAGTCATCCTACACGCCCATGAAATCGTGTTCAGTAATGTGTAATAGACTTGTGTATGTGGTTTCTGAATCTGCATGACTCAATTTGCACCACACTGCTGTTGATACATTCAACACATTCATGAATTTGATTGATTCCAATACATTTTTGAAAGGTGATTTTTGCTGAGAATACAGGTTGCCAGAAAAAACTGCCAAGTTTGTCACTAGTTTTTGAAAAATTCATGGAATTTCGTGACAAAATGTCTAATTTGGCCGCACCGTTGTGATGTGCCTCACTGATGGCTGCACACTTCTGTTGCTTGTTAGTTTCTTTGTAGCTTTAGTGCAAAGTCAAGAAGAAAATCTGGACACTGGAAGTGTAGTTTCAAACTACTTTTGGGAAATTTGTGAATTTGGTTATTGACACATTCCAGTTTCAAATCAGAATCCCAATTTTTCTTTTGCTTAATGTATAATTATTACATAAACTTTCTCTAATTTCCTTTATAAAGAGTCCTCACACTCTTAGGATGTTGCCTTTGAGACCTGAAGATCGCAGGTTCGAGGCCCAGCCTGGGCACCACTGAGGTTCCCTTGAGCAAGGTCACTTTCACTTCATCCTGCCAGCAAGTGGACAAAATAACAGAAACACATTAATAAGGTCAACCATAATTAGAGGAAAATACTTATACAATGACTGTCAGTAATTAAAAGTCAACAATCAATAATTGCGTGTGGAGTAAAACGGTATTTTTTAGGATTAGGCAGTAAAATGGGGGACACTCTCAAAACAAAATGCCTCAAAATAAAGCAACAACAAAGAGAAACCTAAATGTTTTACAATATTTTGATTGTTGTTTCTGTAGTTTCTGAAACATCTTTCCATTTTTGGTTCATTTTAATTTGCATTTTTGTTTTATTTAGGTGTGTTAAAGTGCCAGTTAGCAGGCTAACCAGTTAGCATCCTCATAGCCATTGTGCTTGAGCACCTAAAGCCACCCTACACATGAATAGGTAGCAATGTTCTTGTCTCAGTTTTGATTTAAACACACTGGGTCTTGCACTTATAGACTGGTATGCTCCAACAGATTGTTTATTATGAATTCCAACTAACTGAAGTCTTTCAGAAAGTGATGCAGACAAAATGGGCCCAAACAAAAAGTGGTGGGGACGTGTCCCCGCTACAGATGATGCCTATGGAGACAATTAGCACTTTGGTATGTGGGTTTTCAAAGCAACATGGGGCATCTAACAGGGATCCAAAGAGGTCAAATAGTTGGTGCCCCAGTTGCTGCTTCATTGGACACAAACGAGTCCTGCATTGTCTCTTCAATTATTACATAACTTCATAACGGCCAGTGAACATGACAACATTTTATAGGACCAAATGCCCTTCTATTGTCCAAATATTGTTTTCCCATGATGTTCCTATATCCCAGCACGTCAGCCCTGGTCCTGGAGGTCTAAATTCTTGCAGAGTCTAGTTTCAAGCAAGGAAATACTAATTAACATCTTCAGGACCTCTTGATTGGCCTTGAACAGATGCAATAGGTAAGTGCTTGTCAAATGCACTAAAATTGAATTTCTCTGAAAAGCAGGTCTTCAGAAGGTCAACAGGCCATCAAGGGCCTGAAAAAAATCTGAGCCAAAAAACAGTATATAGTAGAGAAGCAAGAACATAGTGGTGAGTTGAGCAATGGACAAACACCACTGTACTGGATGAGTCCTGGACAAACACCACTAAAGACCATTGTACTGGATGAGCGAAGCTTGCAGAATGGCTGCTGAGCACATCAAGAGCACACAGTAGTGTAGAAGTGTCAAAGATAAGGGACTTGTTTTACCTGACTAGCTCTATTACCAGAGTACAAGGGATACATGATATTTGGTGATGTATTTTGAAGCAGGATGTTCAGGCGATGCTGGTCTTCTTTTATTTTACTGCAGTTTTAACCCTCTGAAAAGAAATGGGACATTCCTCCGTAATGATAATCCAGGTGGATTTACTGTGTATTTCCTTAAACCTAGAAATTAGAAGGGAAGTGGGAAAAATATGTGCAATGGAATTGTATCACTTATTTGCCGTCCTAGAAGCAAAACCTTGTGAACAGATGTGCAGTCATTAGTGAAAACCCTAAAGAACAAATTGCTTTCCAAGACGAAATTCCCAACTGGGAAATGTTTTTCCTACAGTTTGCAATTATGAGCTTTAGTAAAAAAAACTTTAAAACATTAATCCTGATTTATACTCTTTCTAAATCTTTGTGGATCTACATTGACAGCAACAGATGCACTTGAAAAATATCAGAGATCACCATTTCTGTATCGGTAAATCCCTTCTTTTTATGGAATTCTGTCTGAATTCAGAAAAAAAATGTTAAAAAGGTTTTGTCAGAGAGGCAAAGCTTTTGGACAGTAAATCCCACATACGTAATGGCCATCCAACACCTTCTCAAGCCCATGCTATTTGGACACAAGCCTTACAATTCTCAAATGGAGTAAAAACATCCACATGTTTGTCGTTCATGGGAATCTCTAATTCTGTTGTAATTGGTCATAAAACATTACAGTCAAATTAATTTTTTTATAGTCAAGCTTGTCGCAAAGAAACTTTACAGAATTTGGGTCCGAGTCTCTAGGGAGCAAGCCAAGGGCAACAGAGGCCAAACTCTATAAACCTGGAGGAAGAAACTTTGGCAGGAACCAAGTGTGGAGTGTGTACAAGTGGCAGTAGCTTTGGTTAAGAAGGTTGGGCAGCACATGCAGGTGGTCTGTGGTGGTCGAACTGGTCTGGAGGACAGGTGAGCAAGTGGGTGATCTAGTCCTGAGGCTGGTAAGCAGAAGACCCTGATGGTGGTTGATCTAGTCTAGAGGAGAGGGGAGCAAGAGACACTGATGATGGTTGATCTGGTCTGAAGAACAGATGAGCAGAGGACCCTGATGATGGTTGATGTAGATGAACGGCTGGGCAGCAATTGGAGAAGACAGACAGACTGCCCACCGGGTTCCTAGTGGTAAAATTACTTAATGTAGCTGAAGGAGTTTTTGGGAGATGGAAATGTTGTAGTTCCCCCAATGGATGAAATTTCATGATATTTGGTGTACTTTTCACTTTATGAAGTTTAAACTTTTATTTCACAAGACATTGGTAAGTGAATCACTAGATTTTTGCACGTTATTCACTAGGTGGCGCTTCTCCAGAATTAAGTTGTAATGAGCTAGGATCGTGCACCTCATAGGGGCTGACTCACCATACAAATTCTGTTATTTTCGCCAAAACTTTAGGGGGCGCTTGCAGAAAGACACGCCCACCTAAAGTTAACAAACTTCTTATTCCGGATCAGCCATGCAGGGCTACAATCACTTTCTTCTACATCTGTCCAAAACATTTTTTGAGGAATGGCCCAACGGCCTACACAGCCCAAGACAAAGTCTAAGGCGTAAAGGGTGGCCCTGCTCGGTGATCTGCACGGAATTAATACAGTATTTTGCGTTATTACGTGTAGACCTGCCGTTTGAAGACAAACACTACATATACAAGAGCAACATTTATTGCAAAGCTGGTACAAAAGAGCAAAGACTCATGAGAAGATGATACAAGTCTGCCCCCTGGTGGTTAAAAGCTGTAGCGCAACACCATAAAAAATGAAAAGTTCAGGCCTATATTATATTCCTGCTCTGCAAGCAGTGGCTTATAGGACCTCTGACGCAGGAAGGGTTTTCTTTTGCATAGAAAATAAAAGGAATAAGGTGATGTAAAGGTCTGTTAGAGCTTATGCCACAGCTTTGAGGTAAACCACTTGAGGGTACTGCTGAAATCCACAAAATTCTACATTCCAGTGACTTTAAATTACTGCAAAATTAGGATCATTCAGGAACAAACTTTAAGAGGAACCAAGACTGGAGTCTGTGTAAGTAGTGGAAGTAGGGTTTGTTGGGAAACCCTTGTTCTTCGAAACTTACCAAGTCAGAATTGTTCACGGTTCACCCTAGTTCCTCTTTATATGAAGTCCTTAAATTTTGGGCCTAAAACTTAACTCATTCATGGTGGATGTGTTGGCAAAATAGGGACTATTTTTGCCTCACATCACTATTTTACCATCATCAACATTCCATAGACACACTCCGAGACACATGGAGCTTCTCTGGGGGTGGAGAGGAAATGTGACGTCTGGTTCCATTCAGCACAACTATAGAGAAAACCCAGTCTGAAGCATTTCACAGCAAACCCACTATGGTGGACCAACCACTTAGAATTTTTAAAAATCTAAATTTTACTTTCACTTTTACCATACCACTGTACAGGTGTATGTGAGAAGGCATAAACGTTAACCTTTCCTAACATAAGAAACATCAGTTTCCCACTGACCCCCGAAGTGGTCGATCACCCGAAACGTGTTGGGAGGCCAAACTTTGCTTCTTTAACACTAAAGCTACAAGGCTAATGTTGCTAACACTAGAAGCCAATATTCACCCAAATTGTTTTCTGTAAATATGTCCCCAAACTCGCTCAAACCACATCCAGCTCTTCATGAAGGTGGAGTAGACTTGTGGTTGTGGTTTAGGACTTTAGCACTGATGTCATCTGTAGCAGCTTTCTGCAGAGCTGAAGTTCAGTTCATGTTTCTAGCTCACAGAAAGTCATACTGTGTCCTAAACCACACTGTCTGCTCCACCTACATAAAAAGCTGAACGCAAGTTGAGAGAAGTTTTGGGGGTGCACTTGCAGAAGATTTGGGTGACTTGACTTCTAGGGCCCTTTTTTTGCACCAGCAGAAAGTGCAACGTGAAGTGATGTTGCTAGTTTAATACCGCTTTTTCATGCCATGTGCACGTTTTCAAAATAGCTTGTTCCAGACACACATACACACTCGAAGTGCACTAATGGCACTCGAAAGGCTAAGGTGGAACAGTGCTGCTCCCATGAGTGATGTGCTTACAGAATTTCACTTTACATGTGCAGGAACTTTTCCTCACTGAAAACGATCTGGTTTGCCAGGTTAACACACCATTATAATAGCGATCCACCATAGCTCCGCCCCTGCCTTTTAAAGGTGAGCTGACGGGCCATTCTGATTGGTTTTTGCCCAAAACATCCTATGAATATTTAAGAAACACTTTTGTGCCTTGCAGTAGCACGAAGTCCATTTACTTCCCGCCATCAAAATAGCAGAATGGATTTGGCCACGCCCATACACAATTGTGCCTTGCCCATAGTGTCAGCCTCATAGCTCCAGTTCTAAACTGAAGAAGCAAAATTCTGACTCCGAACACACATCGGTTCATCGCCATACATGTGTAAATTAGATTTTTGCCGAACTGTCCCTGTACATTTGTTATTTGGGCTCTGTGTAAAAAAGTGTGTCAAATATGAAGTTCAGTGGCTTTTTTTAACACAGAAAACATTCGCACACACTCTTTCTGAAGTGTTGGGTCTTCAGGTAAACATGCTTGGACACACAGACGGCCTTTCGGGCAAGATTTCGACGAAGCACGTTGGATCTGCCTCCATGTTTCACACTTACCGCAAATTCTTTCCGTCTCTGGTTTTCATCACTCACACACACACACACACAAAATATACTTTGTCAGATGTGATTCAGTGTTTAACTTGAATGGCTCTTCACCCTTCTTACAGGCTTAAAAAATTGTCTAATATTACTTTAATAAGAATTTGGTGGAGTCTAATTTTAGATTTGGAATATTTCGCCGTTTTTGAGGATTTCATGTTGCCTTTATTGACGGTGTATGAAAAAGTTCATTTACATATATATACATTTTTTAATAGTGTTCTGGTTTCAAACACCTAAAAACCCATAAATATTATAAATAACTTCCATTTGGTCAAAGAATCTTCTCGTTAAAGTGGAATTCAAGACCCATTAACCTAAAACTCGACTGTCAACACAACATAACAGTTGTGCAATGCAGTATCCTATAGTGTAGGACTCCACCGATAAAACCATCCCACCAGCAGGAGGGTGAAGGCAAGAACATGCTTCCTCCTGGTCACATGATGCTTCAACCAGAAAACTTATAATATTTGAATTTAAATCTCATGCAATGATCAGGTGTAAATGGGGTCAGGTTGAAGTCCAGGTGCTTTTTACAGACGTTCTTAACATAGAACATTGGTCTACAGCTATGAATCAGACTGGGCTGCTTGGATCGGAAAATTTAAGTCACATTTAAGAAACAAAACTGGTTGCAACTTGAGCCCCAAATTTACAGCACATGAACCATCAGTTAAGTAGTCCACACACAAAAAAAAACACTTAACTTTTTCATGGCAGGTGAAGGACAACATGTCCTGGTCCTCCTTTGGTACTGAAAACCTGCAACTGCATCCTGGGACCACGCCGTGCTGTTGAGTGCACTATGGGCATGTTACCTTTCAGATGCCGTTCGAACCGGTGATGTAGAGCCACGAGGACGCACAGGTACCAAATCTTTGATCTCGAATTCTTTACATTACACAAAATCTTGAAGCCCATTGCATCCAGATGAAGACAAGAGAGAAAAGGTCGTTAATAAATAAAATGTTCCAATCATTAATCATCCACGTTTTTTCAAAACAAGAAATGTTTCTCCTGAGTTTATCACTTAAAACGCATGAACTTGACAGAGCTTCTTAATAAAGTCTAGAAAGTTTCAAGTCGTTATTTTTACAAAATTCTAAATTTTAAAAAAGATATTTGACAATTTAAAATAAAGAAACATTGTTAGTTTTGCCATTGTAAATAAAAAAGAAGGTATTTTGGCAAATCAAAATAAAGAAAATTATAAAAAAAAAAATACAAGTAATGTTCCTATGAGTAACCCTCAAGTTAAATTAGGGCTGGCAGAAACCGGCTTGCCCCTGTCCCCTACTTGGCAAAAAAAAAGTTGATACACCGGAGTAAAAAAATTTAAAAAATGCAGACCTCTGTACAGTAAAGACAGACTGGCAGTAATCGAGATAAGCTTAATCTCGCATACGAAAACAGTAAAAACAAACTCCTCCTCTAACACTTCAAGAATAGAAGAACCCTCCAGCCGCTAAAACATGAAATTCCTGCACCTTACACTTCCAGTGAAGTACTTTTTTGACTATTGCAGTCTTTGAGTCTCGAAAAACTGGAGTACCTACTGCTGCCGTTGCTTCGGACTGATTCTTTTGACCTCCTGTTATTTTTACCACTCTTCCCTGGGAACAACAGTGGCCGTGTGCCTCTGCCTGACCCTGTACCACTTCCTGGTACCAGGTTCTGTTCATTTTGGGGCATGTCGGTCAGTTTCAGACTCTTGCTAGGGACCACCTCATCCCTGCTTGCCAGTAACCACTTCCGGGTGATGTGAATGAGTTCAAACAGGCTGGAAAAAGCAGAGAGGATTCCCACAACGAAGTAGAAGACCAGGAAGATGGTCTTCTCCATAGGTCTTGAGGTGAAGCAGTCCACGGTGTATGGACAAGGGAAGCGACTGCAAGGGAACTGTGCCTCCACACGAAAGCCATACAGCAGCCACTGACCAATAAGGAAGCCCACCTCAGACAGCAGACGGAAGCAGACGTTGACCATGTAGAGGCGTTTGAGGTGCCGCTCTCGGTTTTTCTTTTGTATGCTAGATACAGAACCTTGTGGAAGGTCCTGCTGCTTTTGACTGTGGTGCATGGCGTACATTAGAAAGATCAACGCGGGTGTGGAGATGAGAACAATGTGGAAGACCCAGAAGCGATACTGGGAGACGGGAAAAGCCTGATCGTAACACACCTGCTTGCAGCCGGGCTGCAAAGTATTGCAGGAAAATTCCTCTTGCTCATCATGAAACAAGTCACTGGCCACTGTTCCCAGGATCAGCATCCTGAAGACCAGCATCAGGAGCAGCCAGAAACGGCCAATCATAGGTGAGTGCTCCTGCAGGGACCCAAAGAGTCCTTTCAGTAACCCCCAGTCGCTCATGGTGGACAGCAGATATGTAGCGTTGGTGAACGAAAACAATCCAGAACAACAAGGTTCTTCCTCTGACCTCAGAACGGACTCTGTGCTACCAGATCCATATTCAAGTCCATCCAGTTCCCCTGAACTCAAGTTACTCCCCAACACAAATCATGCACTGAAAGGACTGACCAGCGCAATCAGCAGAATCAGAAGTCTTCCAGAAATGAACACCATTCACCATCCTTACAGGCATCAGTCATAAACATTCCTCAGATTTTCCTGCCCAGAACCACTCGATGTAGAAAGGAACCTGTGGTGTCCTTTCGCATGTTTTCTGAATCTCTTCATGAACATCAGATCGAAATTCCTTGCGGTATCTATGATCCACGTGCTACAGGAGACACCAAAGGCTTTTCCGTCATGTTCAGTCAGAACTTCAAGGTGGCGGTAGCTCCCACAGCTGGCAAATTCGGGACAGAGCGATATGGCCCAAAAGAGACCAAGCACATTCCAGTTGGAGTGACCGGTTTCCTCCTGTCGACTCCCTCCTTGGCGCAAGCCTTCCAGCAGACACGTCTTGATCCATTACAGCTGCCTGGTGGCAGTTAAACCTTCATGCTTTTACTCCACTGCTGTTTCTTCTAAGAACTTTCCTTAGGGTACGAGAGAAGGAAGCAGTTTCCGATGACTGGAACAAGTCCTAAGTGAGGGAGTGCGTCCAGACTTCGGAAGGAACGCTCATATCCTTATCATGGTAATCAAAGGGTCAAACAAAGCGTATGTTTATGCAGCTTGATGAGTTAAAACCAGTCGAGTAATGGCAGGAAATATCTTTGAGTAGACGCAACAGCTTCAGCATAGGACTGCTGCCACTCCTCAAGAACGAATAGCTGATTGAGCGACAGAAAGCAACAGGTCTTGGTCTTGTCAGTAGGCATCTGGCGTAACCGTAGATGGCATCAAAGCATCCAAACACCGTGAATTGGAAACAGAAAGAAAATCGCTATGGC
The DNA here is from genome assembly GCA_037974385.1 of Arnoldichthys spilopterus. NCBI lineage: Eukaryota > Metazoa > Chordata > Actinopteri > Characiformes > Lepidarchidae > Arnoldichthys > Arnoldichthys spilopterus. The sequence continues at coordinate 30,860,870 of JBBPDA010000105.1, forward strand.
AATGCAGTTTAGCTAACGAGGCTAAAATGAAAAATTAAGCCAGTTATACTCAGATTTTTAGTTTTACCAAAGATTAGTTACTGTTATGTCATTAACGTGAAAAATACGTTTACTTGTTGCGGTCACTCAACCTTGTAGATGAAGTTAGCTAGACACTGCAAGCTGTTAGTCAAGTTTGTTCCTAACGTTTATGCTACAGTTCAGGTTAAAGTTTAATGTTAGAATATTGCTGTTGCCCATCACTGTATTGCTAGTCTAATGCTCATCCATGTGCTGCCTTATAATTCCATATTCCATTTAGTGACCTTGTTAACAAACATCACAGTTCAAGGATTTATTGATACAGAAAGTGTTTTATTTTTTTAGTATTGAACTTTAGAAGACATGTGGGAACAAACTGGTTTCACCAAAGTTTCGTGAGGGTCAAAAACTGAGTGGCTTTACGATTCACAAGGTATTCAAATCAAAAGCAGTGTGAATAAGGCCATCAAGCGATCTTCCATTTACGGTAAGCTATTGTATGTGTTTCTTACTCTGTTGGAGTAAACAGGTGTCATGTTTGCCAGTGGACCCCAAAATTTGTAGCTAAATGTTTTTTCTTTTAGACAAAGAATGTAAAAAGCCACTGTATATCATTAAAAACATAGCATGTTTGTAAAAATGTGCTGTAAAAAAAAGCTATTTGCACATATTACACCAACTGTATTTTCACAATAGAGACATTTTAAACACACCAAATTCAATGTATTTTTTTGTTTGTTCTAAAATGATTTTTAGCTTTTACATTTAGATCAAGATTTGAAATTATTTTTGGCAAATTTTTACAGCAGATTTGATTTTTTTTTTTACAATTCTCAAAAGATAAACATTTCTTATTTTTATCTTAAATTTTCTAGCTTTTTTTCTTCTTTTTTTTGCTTTGGTGAAGGAAGTCATCCCTTTCCTTCTGCTAGTCTGACAATATGAGTGTCAATTCAATTTTAAATATTTACTTTATATGTTTTCCCATGGGTCTTGTTTTTTTTTTTTATATATAGATTTAGGGAGGGGCTGAAGACCCTTGGTGTTCTGGATGCAACCCAAATGTTTTTGACCCCTGTTGTGTCACGAACCATCCCCACTTACTGCTAATCTAATGGATCTAATGGATCATCTTTTCCACATCATCTGAAGTAGGAAGCAACAAGAGAATGGCAGAAGAACGTGTTGTGTCATTTTGGAGGGATTACCTGCAGGATGTTGAAGGTAAATATTGCTGCTGGAAAGTGTACAAATACTTGGGGAGGAGAAAATACTTACAAAACAATAATTGTAATAAACATTCATTATTCTTAGACAAGGAATCAAAAGAATTTAGTTTTTTGCCAAACTTTGCTTTAGTGGAACTGTCAGGAAATGTGTTCTTGGCTGCTTATATATTTGGTCTGTATTTCCTTCTTTCCTTGATTATATTTTACTTATTTTTCCTTCCGCTTTACTTTTTGCAGTCTATGCCTTTTAACTCATTTGATATGCTATCTTTGTATTTATCATTTTATTTCTTTTTTTACTCATTCTCCTTCCTTTTCTTTACCTCTTTTTGTAGTCGTTTATTCCTTTCTTTTGAGAAAAGGCTTGCTCTACGGCACTTTATCTTTGGCTTAAATTGTTGTAAATTTTCATTGTTCTCTTGTTTGCTTCCTTGTTTTTGTGTGTTACAGGAAGTAGGACCCTCAAAGCTAAGTAAAATCCTAGCCTTTGCAACAGGTGCCAGTGTCATCTCTCCAGTAGGCTCCTCCCCTCAACCATCAATTGACTTTCTTCCCAATCAGTCTGTCAGTGCCAGATTCTTTTGATAAACTAAGTTAACTTTGAATTTATTTTGACTAGGGCTGATTTTAAATTTAAAAATTTTTTAATTTGTCTTGAACTGTTTAATGCTTTGCATAAAATTGCTTTATAAATGCAGCTGCTGAACATTAATCTGTTCTATAACCCAGCAGCTTTATTGCTGTTCACTAAGAAAATTCACCAGGACTGCAAATAACTGTATGCCATGGTTACGGTCATCAGTTAGTGGGTTTACTGTTTGTGGAATTCTGTTCATAACCGTTTGATATACAGTCATTCAGTGGAACAATATTATTGTTCGTATCGAACTGTGGATGGCTGTCTTCATTGATTTCCAAGGTTTCATTTTCTCCTGAACTGCACCAACTCCAGCACTGTTAAGAACTCCTCTCTGCCAAAGTTGAAGAGGTGTTTGTCCTCCCTGTGTGGATAATCCATTGTTGTTCCACTGATTTCAGAATTCTGCAGCAGCCCTTGAAACTCTTGGCAAGTAGATGTAGTGTAAACAAAACACATGGAGTTCGTTTGTAGAGTCAAGTATGCCTTAATTTTCCATGAAGGTCAAGAGTTTACTGAAGTGGAAGGATACCACTCGATTTAGCTCTGCCCACAGTCGTTCTATCCTCTGGTTGTGGACACTGCGTCCAGTAATGACACTGCCATGACCTCAGCGTACTCTTAGGGGAAGGCCAAAGCTCTGTACACCAGTACAAAACAGTTCCAGTACACTTGATGCCCTATTGTTATTGAGGCACTGAAGGTATATGATAGTCAGACTAAAGCCATCAACGCATCCATGAAAGACCAGACTCCACCTCACCAGTTTATGGTTTCCATCTATATGCCTGTGGAAATTATCCATTTCTATATCACTAGTGTATGTATTTAAAAACTGTAACAATCTAATATTACAATATACTCACCATAATTGATTGGGAGACTGAAGAGTATAAGAGTAAACTGGTGCATGTAAGAGTATAGTAGCGTATATGTAAGAGTAGAGTAGCGTTTATGTAAGAGTATACTAGTGCATGTAACAGTAGTGTTTATGTAAGAGTATAGTAGCGTTTATGTAAGAGTATACTAGTGCATGTAACAGTAGAGTTTATGTAAGAGTATAGTAGCGTTTATGTAAGAGTATACTAGTGCATGTAACAGTAGTGTTTATGTAAGAGTATAGTAGCGTTTATGTAAGA
>JBBPDA010000105.1:30874951-30885931 GCA_037974385.1 Arnoldichthys spilopterus
GGTGCCCGGGCCGGGACTCAAACCTGCGACCTTCAGGTCCCAAAGGCAGTGTCCTAACCACTAGGCCTCCACTGCCCAACAGTATTAAGACTTTAGACAAGGCTTGTGGTTGCACTGGATCCATCGATTGAGAAGTTCAAGAGAATTCACATTTGTGCAATAATGGTGATAATTTCCAGTCAACGAGCAACTGAATAACTAGAATCTCAATATCGACCAAAATGTTGATTTTTGCAAAAATTGAGCAGCGCTAAGAAGAAGCATCATGATCCACATTACTCTACATAAGAGGAGTGTGTAAGGGTCTTACCTGCTTTACGAACTTCTCGCTGAGGGTGCAGCTGGAGCCGAAGCTTTTCTGCTGCAGGGTCATGTTCTCTTTGGTCTGAGAGTCAAAGCTGGGATTCTCAATGAGGCAGTTCACAAACAGCCACATGTGGTTCTTGACCTGAGGAACAGACAGAATTCTGGGTTTACCACGGACACGATCCTGCACCGTCAGAGTAAAGTTTCACTAGACATTTTTAAAGACACTTGTAGCTGGTAAAACCCAAAGGATATGACCATAGAACGCTGAAAGCCTCCAATCACCTGGAATGGTTTGACTGCCACGCCAGCCTTGTTCTTCTTCTTCACCACCTCGATCAGTTTCGACACAATCTGGTCGGCCACGTAGTCCGTGTGCCTGCCGCCCTAATAAAGACGAGCCAAGATGCAAAAAGCAAAAGGTGAGAAAATGCACTTAAAGAAAATCTCATTTTTCCTGTTCTTAACTTTTTCAAAACATCCATTCGCTCCCCAGTCTATATACTGAAACTAAGCTGCAAAAAACGGCTTAGTTTTAAGCCAAATATTCTGGTAACGTCACATAAGGAGCGTTTCAGTCTAAAATGCTGAAGCTCTTTAAAATACTGAAAGACAATCACAGTATGTAGCTGTATGATCACAAATCTGATCTTGTACACGTCGATCGACCAGAACATTAACACCACCTCCCTAATATTGAGCAGGTCCCTCATACTACTGAAACTGCTGTGGTGCACGGTGTGTTCTGACCCCTTTCTAGTCAGCATCACTTTTTACACCACAGTAGCTCTTCTGTGCCTTGGGTGCCCATAACCTTGTCACTGATCCACCTGTTGTCCTTCCTTGGATGACTGCGCAAGATTCTTCTGACTTCTAGCCATCACATACTGGCCCTTGTCAAAAGGGAAAGCTCGTTTGTCCTGCTTCTAGTACATCAACTCCAAGAATTGACTTCATTTGCTGCCTAATATATATTCACCCCCAAATGCATAACATTGTAATGAAGTAACTAGATAGTCAATGATACTCACTTTACCGCTCAGTGGTGTTAATGTTATGGCTGATAAGAACATACACACACTGGGGATGAAATTTCCAAAATCAGTTCAGCTAATCATTGCGTATTTTACAAAGCACTATTTCCTTTTGAACCCTAAGCAGAAGATGGTTTGAAAAAAGAAAACTCTCCCATGCGGACAAATCAAAAGCCAAGGGATCGATGAGGCGCTGATGTCGCCATACCTTGGTGGTGGCAATGCTGTTGACGAAGCTGACTTGCTGGAATCCCTTTTCGCTCATGGTGAGGCAAACCTCCCAGCGTGGGTTTATGATCTCATGCACCACGTTGAGAGGACACCCCGTTTCGTCCACTTTATCCTTCACGTACAGGTCCACGTAGCTACGAAAACCACTCACCTGTGAGGGAGAGCGTGAGAGAAAAGGTAAATAACCATGTGGGTGGAAGTAGAACATTCAGAACAAACTGATCCCTGATCATTAAACTGCATGCAACAGGTGCATGTCTGTACTCCATCATCCACCAGAGGGCAGTACAGTCATCTAACATTTCAGTGCAAAGATAAGACATGCTTGGTGCTATGGAGGCACCAGGGAAAGATTGCTGAGGCTCCCCGTAGAACAGAGTGCCCAGCTGTACTGCAGCTAACGACAAGAACTGTGTAAACAGCATCAAGTGCCAGACCACCTCTTTGAACTGCATCAAGTAACTTCAAACTTGCTGTTTTGCAAGTCCGTGGTTTCTCAGCCTGTAGAACGTCATTTCATTTATTGCCACTGATGTAGACAAAATTTAGGCTTCAAGGTACTACAAGCCACTACTCTTAGCCATTTGTTGCACTGATAAATGATCGGCACCACAGGTTAATACTGTCAGAAATCGCATACAAGTCTGAGACTGTAACTTGCCAGATTCAGAACAGGACCCAAAAGCGTGAGGAGCCAAGGGACACCACCTTCCAAGGCTAGGGCTCAAACCAGTGCAGCCATGTTTGTGAGGCGACTGTGATCGGGTGGGGGAGGGGCGTGGTGCGAAACTAGACGAGTTAAGAGGCCCTGCTCCAAAATAAGGTGGGTTTAAACTTCCCGCTTACATTGGATGTAAACACAGCACTAGTGCAGATTGCTGGCTGTTAGCAGTGAGCTATGCTGAGCCAGCCAGTACGTGAAAGCTCCTGGGCTAAAAGGATAGTGGGGTGAATCAGCTTGTAGTTATTTTTTGTCTACTTTTTTTGCAAATCAGATATCCAGTATCTGTAGGACAACCCCACATTCATTTTTGGGATATTTAAAGTAAGCTCACATTGATTTTATTTTTTCTCGTGATTTCAGAATGGCTTCCCTCAGTGATGTTCTCCGCTGCATACGTGGGTGTGTGTTTAATAGTTTGACAGTTAAAAATGTGCTTAATATTTGGATAAAATTGCAACGGTCGCTCTCTGCAGCATCACTATAGATTAGCCCGAGTATTACTCACCGGCAGCCTGGTGCCATTGAGGAAAACGCGCACGCCCTTGGAAGAACCGGCAATGTCGTACGCTCGTCTGGTCATCAGTGCCACGGTGTCACGGTCCAGCACCTGCATCTTAAACTTGGCCAGGTCAGGCTGGAAGGTGATGCAGGTGTAGTCGTCCCCACTAAAAGGCTTGATCTTTGCCTCACCTGCACGGCCCATGTTATTAAACCACGACTGCAGAGAGAGAGAAGGACTTATAGATTTATTGCATACTGACCATTGGTTTCTTTTGACACCCAAAAAGACCAGCTGATAGAAACGGGGAGCTTAATGAAGAACACAGGTGTTAAAGCTCACAACACTTTCACAACTCACAACAAGAAAACTTGTCGTACCTGTTTGAAAGAGGACTTGGACTCTTTGCAGGCGGTCTCCACAGTGAACTTGGTGCTGAAGATGTTACACAGCTTTGCACCATAACCGTTACGACCGCCTGTTAAAATGCAAAGAAAGAAACCAGAACGGATTCTAAACTGAGGGGAAAAACAATCTACAAACACAAAAGGTTGTCTGGCACATCGGACACTGGTCAAGTGACCAGAAGAGACCAGTTTGGACTTTTGCAGACCCCAAGCACCGCACCTGTGACCTTCTTCTGGTCGTCATCGTAGTTGCTGGACGTGAGCAGCTGGCCGAAGATGAGCGCGGGCACGAAGACTTTCTCCACTTTGTGCTCCACCACAGGAATTCCCTTCCCGTTGTTCCAAATACTGATGGTGTTGTTCTCGCTGTAGGGGCCAAAAACAAAACATTATGGTTCTAGATACACATTCCTAGAACAGTGTCACAAAACACCCTTACTCAGCAAACCAATCACACCTAGCACCTTTACGTTGAGGGATTTGGAACACACGCTCATCAGAAGTGATTTTACAGAAGTAGGTGAATGTAACATTGGGAGTCTTGCCCAAGGACTCTGATAGTTAAATTACACACTTTGCATAATGGGGGACAGCAGTGCTGCCCACTATACCTTCATTATGCGTCACAGACACATAATCCAAAAACATCTTCAGCAATAGCTCAATCAACACGTTTACACTCAGTAATGTCCAAACACAAAGTGAAAGTGACTTTGCCATTGTGAACACACTCAAGCACCACAACGAAATGTGACCTCTGCATTTAACCCATCATACGTGCACACGTGGAGCAGCGGGCAGCTACCAACAGCGCACAGGGAAAAGTGTAGTGGGACGGTGCCTTGCTCAAGGGTACCTCAGTAGTGCCCGGGCCAGTACTCGAACCTGCGACTTCAGGTCCCAAAGGCAGTGCCCTAACCACTAGGCCTCCACTGCCCACACTGACTTACATTTACCAGTGAACTAGTCCCACATAGCTGATAACGTCTGTTTATCTGCTGCCTCTCATACGGTTTGAAAGCATGTGCGCTGATGGCCACAGCAATGTGAAGAAGTGGAAATTAGCTTCGGACTTTCCAATGTTTCGTTCCACCTTAAATGTCAGTTGCTTTCTGTAATTCTGCGGCACCACTTAAGGTGGAAAAGCTGAATAGGTGCCAACTGCAGCTTCATGATTTAAGGAATTAATGTCAACATTTCTAGACTCAACATTTTTTTTAAAGATTGACACCTCACTGTCAGCGTATTTAACATTTATATTATTTTACTTTTCAATTTTAACCGCTTTCTCATTATATTATTTTAAATATCCCCAATTTATTAATTTCCCCACCAGGAGGGAGGGTGAGAGCAAGCACATGCAGCCTCATTTGCTTTTCTAATTCGGTCTGAAAAAAAGAAAGTGTGTGTACGTGCTCAGTACACGTTCACAAAAAAACCCAAAACAAAATCTGTCTTCATTACTGAGGTGCATGTAAACACGTCAAGGGATTAAAACAAACTTTAGCACTGGAGAAGCACTTGAATACTCACGGGTCAATGTTGATCTTGATACAGTTCATGTTACTGTCTCTCTGCTTGTTATCTGCAGCATTGACTGTTGAAGAAAACCATAATTAACATGAATAGCAGGATTAAGGCTACATCTATACACAAACCTCACGCTAGATTATATTACCACTGAGAATCCAAATCAACAAGATATCAAAGTGTGCCATGATGCTGAATCACAGAGGTTAAGGCTCAAATCAAACCCTAAAACTGTGATACAGCTTAAAAACTGCACTGCACATATATAACTAATGAGAATTGAGCCAAACTGCATCCACACATTTAGCCTGAATGATACAGGTGGCTGTACCTCTCCCACAGCAAAACAAATTCAACAGAAAGCCAGCATTTTGTAGCTACTGCCATTCACAGGCACTACATAGGTACATCATGCACACTGAGAATTAAACTAGTAGACACAGTAGATGCATACAGAGGTAAATAAATAAAAACAATCAAGCAATAGTTCAAAATCTTAAAGCAAAAATCACAAATACAATCATGATTCAGCGATTTACTTTACTACCCACACTTGTTTAAAGAGCACACCTCAACACAAATGTAGTGAATCAGTTCATACATACCTAAAATTTCATCAAAGATCTTGTAGAGGCCAGGCACAAACGTGATCTCCCTGCAGTTCATCCCATCATCGCTGTCAAACACCCACATTTGCTGAGGAAGGAAAAGGAAGGAACAATTCAATGCTAAACACAGTTCATCATTCAATACATGCTTGATGTCTGTTTCCACCAGAGCCAAGAGACGAGGCCAATGCGGTTAACAAGCGATGTAAGCTTATACTCCACTAATCTGCATCGCTGACTCCTGCGTTATCAATTCAGCATGAAACTGGGCTTTTCTGCGGTGACCCACCTGGGTGAGGGGCTCAACAGAACCAATGTAGGTGTCTGGCCGGAGCAAGATGTGCTCCAGCTGGGTCTTCTTCTGGTAGATCCGCTCCACTGAGAGCCTCTTGTCATCTTTTTTGGGCTTGCTCAGGGCCTTGTTCTCAAAGAAAGTCTGGAAAGAATACAAATGTTAGTTAAGGATCAAATTTAGGGAGAACAGAGTTCTACGATGGACAAATATCTGCTGATAACGATGATTCCAGGATCATTGTAAATTCTTAGCTGGGCTCTTCGACACTGCAGTGACAGCAGTAACGAGTAACAGCACCATGACGGTCATGAAAGGTTTAGGGATTCACCGATATTGCATATGTTGGTCCATGTTTCATGTACATATCTGCCAATAACGATAGGATTGTTTTCAGCAAATCCCTGATGATAGCGATGTGACGGAGATCATTGTACATTTCTACTGAAGTCCAATTAGATAAACAGAAGTTCACGGATGTGAGTTTTGATGCTGATGCATAAACACTTAGAAAGTGTAGGGATTGTCGATGATACCAGAACTAACAGATGTTTGCATGAAAAAATATTTGCATCAGACAGATGTTCAAATTTGACTTAAATTTCTAACATTGGATATTTTACATATGTCCTATAAAAGCATTAGGATGCTCAGTTTTTGTGTTGGCAGATGTGCACATAAATTACATATTGACATCTGGCTACAAATATCACCTGCATGTCTAATAAAATGCAGAATCAGGGACTACATCCATCTCGATTAGGGGAAAAACATTCATGCCCACATTTGTGCAAAAACGAGACATAATGACCAAATGACAGGATTTTGGCACAATACTCCAGCTTCATCAAATACTGGTTTGAAACCTCGATCTAAAATCAGCATCTGTCCGGTGCCGAGGACATATCTTTAAGCACATTTCTGTCGATACCGATATGACTCTTCGATATCGGTTGACAAAATAACGAACTTTACTGCAAACAAGTAAATTCAATTGACTTAATTCATTTTATATATTTTTAAAAGTTTATTGCACTTTTCCCCGCTCTGTGCCATCAACTATGTTACTATAAAATCAACAAAATTAAGTTGTCAGTAGTATCTGTCCTTAAACTAAAAAAACTTAAGCTGCGTCCCAAACCACACACTCCTACACTTCATAATCCACATTACTAGACGCGTTTCTAATGGCTGTGTATCACTGTTCACACACCACTAAGTGTGGTAGCATGTGCTTTGGGACGCAGCCTCAAACGTGCGCCCGCACAGAGCGAATGCTAACAACTGATGTGTTTACACTTAGCTTGAAAAGTCAGTTGCCCAGATTAGCCGAAAACCCACACTGAACTGATAATTGAACCCAAGTGTTATGAATAAGTAACGGCACGAGTTAAAATCGACCGTTTCTTATTACCTTCAGTGCTCCGTCCGTTGCGGCCATGTTAGCCCGTTGCTCTCCGTTACCTCAGTATAAAAAAAACACTGCTAAAACTCTGAAAGTCCTCTCTAAACACGTTATAAATATGCGCGAAAGTTATCAGCTGCACTTTTTGTGTTTAACGCGCTAAGCTGTGCTGCTGTCTGAGTTAAAAACGCGCGTTTTAAACGTGTTTTACTAACCTGCCTGAGTCTGACTAAACCCACTCTACCTAAACTCGCCGCTTTGAAAATTCAAACAGAAGGAGCAAAACCTCCCGCCAGCGGAGAGAGCCAACCAGAATACAGAGAAGGCGGGAATAGCCAATCAGCACGTAGAAAGGGACGACAGTGACCAATAATAGCAAAGAGGACACACGAGAGCCAATCAACACAGAGAATTGCGGCGGAACGACTGCTATGCGTTATCAGAACAAATTAAAAATATATATTTAATAATTTGATTTTATTATAATATTATATTTTGACTAATGTAGAAATGGAAATATATTTAAAACATATTTTTTTGTTTTTATATTTTAGTTTTACGTCGTTTGCGTGCTCATCAAGTAATCACACTGCCCCCTAATGGTAAAAACTACTGCGTGTTCCATTTTCCATTTTTCCTGCTTCCAGCACATTAATTTTAAGAACTGACTGTTCACTAGCTGCCTAATATATCCCACCCCCCTGACAGGTGCCATTGTGATTAGTTAACTACATCACTTATCACTTTACATGTCAGTGGTGTTAATGTTGTGGCTGATTGGTGTATAATTTTGATAGCCTTGGCAACAGCATGGGCCGCATATGAGCCTCCTGGGCTGTGCAGCAGTGGAGTGATGGAGCCCCAATCCAAACCTCTGGGATGAGTTGGGGGTGGAGTTTTCAGAACTTATTGTCCAATGTCAGTACCTGACTTCACTAATGCTCTCGTGGATGAATGCAATCAAATTCCTCACAGCAATGTTCTTATGTCTACCCCTCCTGGAGGAGTAGGGTCTATTACTGCAGCAAATGGGGCCCTGTGTTTCTTAACATTCGCATTATTAGATGTATAGACATTGTGGGTTAGATGTTATGCTAAAAAAAACCGCCTACTTAGCTGCGTTAGCATCGTAGCACTGTGGTGGGGGAGTTTAGGGGCTGGGCGGGGGATGTAATTTGTAGTATAACTAGCTGCCTGTTTGGTGTATATGTTCCAGGGTTGCCCAGAGAACCCAGTGCTAATTGAGTTAGCTGGGTGGGGCATCTCTCATAAAGACAGAGTCTCAGGTGGCCTAGACTGAGACCCCCAACCCCCCACCCACACATGCATTTTCCATTATAAAGTGCATGGCATCAGGATTCGGGAAAGCTTCACCATGGAATTGACCATGTGGACAATCTGAGGGGAAGGGCAGCAGATCTCACCCTGAACCGGCCCCCTCCGCACCTACAGCTCCATCTCTCCAGGCTGGCGGGGAAATAAAGGCTGGACCGGCTGGAACCAGTGATTCATATACGTGTGCGTGACCCCCCCTGACCCCCACACCCCACCCCATCCCAACGCATAGACATTCAACCCCTCCTCCATCCTCACGGCACCTCCCTCCCTCTCTATCTCTCACTCTCTCTCGCTCCCTCTCTCTCATCCCAGTCATTTCATCACTGCTCTGGGGTGCACACGCACTTCTCCTGGACAGTGTGTGTACATGTTTGTGTGTGTGTGCGCGTGCGCTCAGTGATTCTGTTACATTCCAAGTCGTCCTCCAGTGTCCGGTCACCAGTATGAGCCCTCGTCCCATCAGCTGAGCCTCTGGAGCAAGACCCAAGGTGAGTGAGTGACTCTACCTCTCTCTCTCTTTCTCTCTCTCTCTCTCTCTCTCTCTCTTTCTCTCTCTCTCTTTCTCTCTCTCTCTTTCTCTCTCTCTCCCTTTAATGAAAAATTCATGCCGTTTCACTCTCTTTGTTTACTGAGCATCACTTTCACTGAGGGCTGGTCCCGAGTTGTCTTTGTCAGGACGGGACGCTACGTTATGTGCCCAAAATTTTCACAGTTCACCTTCATATTCTTTTTTCAGCCTCTCTAACATATGTAAATTTGCTCTGTTCTGACTGGTCACCTTGTAGATTTTTAAAGAAATGTAGGTCCTAAAGGGCTGAAACACAGCTTATTACTTCAGCATAAGTGGGCGGGGATAAGCTGCTTTAGAATAAGTGAAAGTATGTAAATGAGTTGGTTCTTGTGATGTCACAAAAGCAGAAAATGCAAAAGAAATTTCTGTTTTTGCAGCTTTGATTATGTATATGGACTAAGGGGTGTGTTGAAACCTTAGCAGTGTTTATCATACTACAGCAAACTCTTCTATTTTCAAAAAAACCTACAAAAACTGAGATTTTCTCAATACGGACACTTTAAATGGGGCACGTTATTGTATTATACTGTTGCTGCAGAAAGTTCCATTGAACTGAACATGCCATGCCAATGTTTGGTGGCCTGATATGTCTTAATATAGACCACTAAAAAAATTAATAACAGTTGCCAATGGTAAAGAACTGATTCTTCTGTATAATTTGGTAAGGCGTTTATTAGCTTATCATAGCATACATTCATTTTTGTCTATTTGGCAACACAGTGTGCCATAAAACTTAAATACATAACATAAATCAGTGGAGTTGTATGAAGCTGACACTGGTGTATGGTTGGTCATATCAGATTAGACAGTAAGTATCCTTGAACATTGGGGGGGTATCGTCCCCCCTCCCCTTATACATAATAATTACTGCTCAGGCTTATGGTCAGTGTGCGCATTGGTTCAGAATTTGTCCAGTTAGAGTTACTTCAGTGCTACTGAGGCCCCCAACTGGAATATGGTTTCTAAGTTTGACGTTCTGAAGAATCCAGAGCTCACATCCCATATCCCATGCCATGTTCTCCCATATCTCCTACATCTCTTCTCCATCTCAACACCCATTTCTTCTCAATCTCAGCTCCATCTCAACAACCTGCTCCATCTCTTCTGCCATCTTCCCTTTATCTCGCCCTTATCTATTCATCCATCTCTCCTCCACCTCTGCTCCATTTCTTCTCCATTTCGTCTCCATCTCTGCTCCATCTCTTGTCCATCTCAACAACCATTTCTCCTCCATCTCTTTTCCATCTCAACAACCATTTCTCCTCCATCTCTGCTCCATCTCTTCTCCATCTCACCAACCATTTCTGCTCCATCTCTCCTCCATCTCAACAACCGTTTCTCCTCCATTCCTTCTCTATCTTTTCTCCTTCATCTCTGCTCCATCTCTCTTCCATTTCTCCTCCATCTCTTCTCCATCTCAACAACCATCTCTGTTCCATCTCTGCTCCATCTCTCCTCCATCTCTTCTCCATTTTTTCTCCATCTCTCCTCCATCTTTTCTCCATCTCTCCTCCATCTCTGCTCCATCTCTCCTCCATTTCTCCTCCATCTCTTCTCCATCTTAACAACCATCCCTCCTCCATCTCTGCTCCATCTCTCTTCCATTTCTCCTCCATCTCTTCTCTATCTCAACAACCATCTCTCCTCCATCTCTGCTCCATCTCTCACCCATCTCTTCTCCATCTCTTCTCCATCTCTCCTACATCTCTGCTTCATCTCTCTTCCATTTCTCCTCCATCTCTTCTCCATCTCAACAACCATCTCTCCTCTGTCTCTGCTCCATCTCTTCTCCATCTCAACACCCATCTCTCCTCCATCTCTTCTCCATCTCAACACCCATCTCTCCTCCATCTCTTCTCCATCTCAACAACCATCTCTCCTCTGTCTCTCCTCCATCTCTTCTCCATCTCAACACCCATCTCTTCTCCATCTCAACAACCATCTCTCCTCTGTCTCCCCTCCATCTCTTCTCCATCTCAACACCCATCTCTCCTCCATCTCTTCTCCATCTCAACACCCATCTCTCCTCCATCTC
>JBBPDA010000105.1:30886031-30903261 GCA_037974385.1 Arnoldichthys spilopterus
TTCTCCATCTCAACAGCCATCTATCCTCCATCTCTTCTCCATCTCAACAGCCATCTATCCTCCATCTCTTCTCCATCTCAATAGTCATCTCTCCTCCATCTCTCCTCCATCTCAACACCTATCTCTCCTCCATTACTCCTCCATCTCTTCTCCTTCTCTCCTGCATCTCTGCTCCAAAAGTCATTAAAATGAAAAATTGCGTGAAATTCAGTCAGGCACTAAACTGCTTTTCTTGTGCTTATGACATCACAGCCATAACATTTTACTGCTGCTTTTTGAAGCCATCACGTCCATGAAACTGCACGGATAGCTGGGGGTGGAGTGGGGTGGTGCATTTGAAATTCCTAAATTACAGCAAAAATTGAAAAATGAGTTTTTCTCGGACAAAGGCCCTTTAACAAGTGACACTTGACCTGCACTGAAGGACATGTTGAAGAACAACTGTTGCAGAAAACACAGTGCAAATAAAACAGAATGATCTTCTAGTTTCACTGCTGTCCAGAAGCTTTTTTATTTGTTTCACTAGAGATTTGCTGACCCAGGCAAAGCTCAGTTTTATCTTCTCTTCGCCATCTCCATATCGATCTGTTGGCTATTGCCTTTTCCCTGCCTGTCAGCTACTTAGCAGTTCTGACCCACTGATACTTATAGATGGGGCAGTGTGAGTGTGTGTGTGTGTGTGTGTGTGTTAGGGGGGGTTTATGGCCATTAGCTCCATATCAGGGCTTTAGAAGAAGGAACACATACTAAGTCTATTCCCCAGATAGAGACACGCAGCTCAATAATATGCTAACAATCATGTTCCTTTAAATGTGTTTGTGTGTGTGTGTGTGTGTGTGTGTGTGTGTGTGGACAATAAGTACACAGAACAATAAATACACAACACAGAACAATAAATACAGGACAATTCATACAGGACAATAAATACACAACACAGAACAATAAATACAGGACAATTCATACAGGACAATAAATACAGGACAATAAAACAGGAAAATAAATACAGGACAATTAATACAGGACAATAAATACACAGGACAATTGATACACAGGACAGTTACTACACAGGACAATAAATACAGGACAATAAACACACAGGACAATTAATACAGGACAATAAATAATCAGGACTATAAATACACAGGACAATAAAACAGGACAATAAATACAAGACAATTAATACAGGACAATAAATACACAGGACAAATAAATACACAAGACAGTTACTACACAGGACAATAAATACAGAACTATAAATACACAGGACAATAAATACAGGACAATTAATACACAGGATAAATACTACACAGGAAAATTAATACAGGACAAAAATACAGGACAATAAACACATAGAACAATAAACACATAGAACAATAAACACAGGACAATAAATACAGGAGTTTGTGTTTGTGTGTGTGTGTGATGGCGTAGAGTGTGTGATGGTTAGAGTGTGTGATGGTTAGAGAGTGTGTGTGTGTGTGTGTGTGTGTGTGTGTGATGGTTAGAGAGTGCGTGTGTGTGTGATGGTTGGAGTGTGTGATGGTTAGAGAGTGTGTGTGATGGTTAGAGTGTGTGATGGTTAGAGAGTGTGTGTGTGTGTGATGTTTAGAGTGTGTGATGGTTAGAGTGTGTGTGTGTGTGATGGTTAGAGTGTGTGTGTGTGATGGTTGGAGTGTGTGATGGTTAGAGAGTGTGATGGTTAGAGTGTGTGATGGTTAGAGAGTGTGTGTGTGTGATGGTTAGAGTGTGTGATGGTTGGAGTGTGTGTGTGTGTGATGTTTAGAGTGTGTGATGTTAGAGAGAGTGTGTGTGATGGTTAGAGTGTGTGATGGATAGAGAGTGTGTGTGTGTGATGGTTGGAGTGTGTGATAGTTAGAGAGTGTGTGTGTGTGTGATGGTTAGAGTGTGTGATGGTTAGAGTGTGTGATGGTTAGAGAGTGTGTGTGTGCTGGTTAGAGAGTGTGCTGGTTAGAGTGTGTGAGGGTTAGAGAGTGTGTGTGTGTGTGTGTGTGTGTTTATGAGTGAATGTGTGTATGTGTGTGTGTGTGTGTGTGTGTATGGGTGAATGTTTTTGTGTGTGTGTGTGTGTGTGTGTGTGTGTGTGTGTGTGTGTGTGTGTGTGTGTGTGTGTGTGTGTGTTTAGTCCTGAGATTGTTAGTTGTTTCTGAGATTTAGTTAAATTGTAAAGGTTTGAAGGTTAACTTCATCAAAGAGAGTGTCATAAGGCACAGACACGTGCACACAAAAAAATGCTGTGCTTAGATTGTACTGCCACATATTACAATTGCTATTAAGGAAGTACATTTTCATATAAATATTTGCTGGAAAAATTATATTGACACTGGCAGGTGTTTATTTTAAATGATATTTCAATACAATATTTTGTTATGCACTTATAATGCTCTGGAAGCGCAGAATGTTTAGGTGACTCTGGAACGCAGTGCTAAAATAATTATATTTCTCATTCTACCTAATTTTAAGGTTATAGAAATAATGATATATATGCAAGATATATATTTTTAATCCAGGTAGGTGTAGAACCAGTTTATAGATTTTGCAAAATACTTTTGTATTGGCTTCGCCAGATGTGTGTGGGTATACTGGATATTTGCATTGGCCTGCAGATCCTGCATCTGTGCATTCCTAATAAATTTAATCTTTGAGTTTATTTGGGCAGTGGTGGCCTAGTGGTTAGGGACTTGCCCTTTTGATCAGAGGCTCGCAAGTTCAAGTCTCAGCCCAGGTACCACTGAGGTACCCTTGAGCAAGGTACCTCCCTGCTACACTGCTCACCCCGGACTGTTAATAGCTGCCTGCTGCTCCTCATGTGGATGGGTTAAATGCACATTGTCACATTTTGCTGTGTTGCACTTTGTGTGATGGAGTGTGTTCACAATGAAAAATAGACTTTCTTCTCACTTCCTTTCTTCTTCTTGTTTATCCATAAACGTTAGAGCAAATGTACAGTTACTGGCCACCAAAAAAGACTTTGGTCAATGTACTCTTGCCTTAGTGTTCAGATCACAGCTTGCACTTGGGCTTGGGCTATTAATTGCGTTGTTATAAATTTTAGAACCTGACAACACACATCTGGTTTTGTGTAACCTGAAGCATTTACAGTTGCGTTCTTGTAAAAGAAACGTTTCTGACCTAACACAGGCTGTAGGGCTGCCTCTTCAAATAAGGTAATGTACTAACACTAAAAGTTCTACTACAGTACTATGGTGGGGGTTGATAAAGGTTTTTATGCAGATGAAGACTGGATGATGGTTCACTTTTTTTCCACCTGACACTATATTAACATGTAAACAAACTAATGGGTTTAGTGGGGCATGATGATTGGACAGTGGTTAGTGACTAATTGATTTGTGATTTACATAAACACCCTTCTGAAGAACACATAGACAGTTGATCTAAGCTGCAGTGGCCTGTTTTTAGTGTTCTGTCTGATTTTTGCTGCTGCTAAAGCTGTTTCAGTGTCTATGCAGACCAGTGCAGGAGAGTGATGGGAACAGTTATTTTTATAAAGATTTTTCATTTTTGATATAATTACATTTTTGTTAATGTTGACATTTCATTATAAACCTGTATTATTTTTACCTTTTTCCTGCCAAAATTTCCATGAATTTTTCTTTTGATAAAACATTTTTTTGAAATCTTACCATTTTTGGCCAAAACATTTCAGTGGTGTGCATCCATATAATACACATTCTTTCTTACAAAGCAAAGGTTTCACATTTAACAGTCCTGCAGAAAAAAATCTGTATTTTTTTCAGTTGTTGGCCTACATATTTTATTAGTCTTCCTGTATTGGAATGTAATGAATATTCCAATACTGGTTTAAATTTACTGCCATCTTTATCTGTTAACTGAGTACTTGAGTACCCATACATATCAATGACTCCAAAATACTTTCATGCGCGGCTTCTATATGCAGTTTCTAAAAACACACTGGTTGCTTTATTTTGTGCCCCCCCAACATCCTGTTCTTTCTCACATGTGCTTCCTTAACAGTGAATCTGGCCACTCACAAGTCTCTGTAAGTATGGCAACACACTCAAGGGGTGTATTGAGCCAGCTGTTTTTGTGTGTGTGTGCGTGCGTATGTGTGCGCGCGTGTGTGTGCATGAGAGGGGCAGGCTTGGGCTGACAGAGGTGTGCCATATGGCTGTAGAATGGCTGTCTGCAGGGGACTGTTTCAACAGGGACTGAAGTGCTACCCCTCTTGCCCCAGCACTCTGAATACACTCCCCAGGGCATGAGCAGCACCACTTGGGAAAAGAATGGACAGTTTGAATCAGATGCACCACCAATCTCACACAGCCACCATCCAACTCCTCATTTACAGGCAGGGTAGTGCAAATGGCCTTAGGCTTCTAGGTTGGCTTTATAAAAGCTTTAGCGTTGGAGTTTGGTATTTAACCGAGAGAGGGAGACATTCAGATACATGGACAAGAGCAAAGCACCTTGTTGGACTTTTCATTATAAAACCTTGTTAGTTGATGTCCCTGTTCATATTAGGCATGAATCATCATATATAATTTAAAAGACAACATGTTTGTTTTTCTGTAATGCTTTAATTTGTAAAGACCTTTGTTGTATCTCTAAAATACTAACTCCAAGCTAGAAGAATAAAGGCTAGTATTTCCATCCATTAAGACATGCTTGGAGGAGAACACCAGCTGCAGATTCTGTTACATCATTACTCTTAGACTCATGGCCATGGATGGCTGTCACATTACCAGGGACCTAGCTTTTAATCCCCTAGTGGTAGGGTCAAGGCTTAAACAGCTGTGCCACTGAGGAGCCTGTTTTATTAAGCATTTTATACAGATTGTGTAGACTGGTCTTTTTTGTTTTCAGACTCTCTATTTGGTCTATTTGGTGTCTTTTTTATGTTTCCTACATTTCAGTTATTCAGTGTTTTGTTGACATTAATAATGCTGCTGTAAATCATACAGTGATGTATTTTACCACAATAGCATTGTCACCTCTGGCTGAAATTTTGCCTGGGGTAACTGATTTAGTGGCTCAATAAAAAGATTTTTGTGTCAGTTTACTACCACACGTCTCATAGGTTAGATTGCATGTGATACAGATGTGGCCTGATATGACAGTGTACACATGTACACATACGTAACTGATCAGGGGCATAGGTTTCATTTCAGCATTAAGGGGAAAAATATATTGGGGTGAGAAGAGATTGTTTCATGACCCACATCTTTGTGCATCAAAAGCTTTGGTATGAAACAGTGTAGGCTTTGTTCAGGAACAGAAATAATAATTTGTGTCTAACATTTAGAATAGCTGAGAAAAATATAGGTATTTCTTCATATAATATAAAAAAAATCTGCATATTTAACATCTTCAGAAGTAAAAGTAAATAAATATGACTAATAGAAATAATATGATTATCTTTGCAAGCTAAACAGTGTGTTAACAAGTTAATTTAATCATGATTCAACATAACAGCCAATACGTTTCTACAGCTTTTATCCTTAGGGAAAAAATGGTTATTGGCTCAATCACATAATAATTAATATCTAAATGATTTTCCACATTGCAGCTCCTCTGTCTTAATAATCTGTCTGTGTACACTGACCTATAAAATACAGATAAGTGCTTTTAGGGATGGATCTACAGTAAATTTGGAAAGGTTTTTGATAATATTTCATTAAAGCATTTGTGATGTCGTTTCTCACTGTTTTCAGAATTTTTTTAAACCTGACAATCGATTAAAGAAGAAAATAAACAGCAGATTATTCCAAAGTGAAAGAAAAGAAGAGTTGCATTTGTATACAAAACAGTTCAAAACTACCACAGTAAAGTCCTGCTTTTACATTAATGCAGTTTTGTATTCATGTAATTATGATGTTTTGATATAATAGTGTAACAATCACAGGGGTCATTTTTTCTGCAATGAGCTTACATTTAATACTTTAAGTGCATTTTCATGATAATGCTTAACATTTTAATGTAGGACTTTTACTTCTAACAGAGTACTTTCATATTAATACTTGATGTAAATACCATTGGTGCTAACTAGCTGTAAATACTGTATATAACCGTGATACTGTGAACATATCTGAAATCATTTTCATACTGTGAAAATCTCAAATTTGTAAGTTGAAGAATGGAACCTAGGATATTAATTCACAAAAAATGAAATAATTGGGATTCTTGTCTAATCAGGAATTGTGGAGTACTATTATGAATTTAGTATCTTCATTACTTATTATGATTTCCAAAGAACCTGATGTCCACAATCACATTGTGTTGGGCCTGTTTTAACTGTCACGTGTCACGCCCCACATAACCTGTCTGTGTTTGTATTTTGGTAAGCCATGTGCTCGGGTCATCGTGTTTGTTGTGTCTAGCCACTCCCTTGCCCCACCTCACAGCTGTGTCTCGTCTCCTTCTGTGTTCAGGTGTCCCTCGTTTGTGTGCACTATTTATCCCCCTGTGTATGGTTCTGTGGTTGCTGGTTATTGTAAAACATTTATGCCGTCTTTCCATGTCATTAGAACCTTGTCATGTTTCCCTCACCTTGTTTATGTCACCCTGCCCCGTATTTTGTTGTCTTGGTTTTTGTTCTTAGTGTTTGTTGTTTTGACTAATAAACCACTTTTTGTATATGTCGCTGCGTTTGCTTCCTGAACACCCCAATTCTGTGACATTAATCAGCTTTGACAGGCAAAGCAAACAATTAAGCTAGAGTTCTTTCTGACACAGTTGGCTATTTGCTAACAAAGCTATTTGTATAACCTGATAATAAGATAATCATTATAAAAATTTATTGACATATAAAGAAAATTTCCAGTGAGCTGAGTTTTTATACAAACCAGTGGCGTGTTTATGCCACTTATCTTGATCTGCTTCAGGTGATAGCTGTGTCTCTTTGCTAGCAGGTGTATAAGTGAGTGTATTAAAGCAAGAGTTTGGACTGAATCATTTTAACAGAGGGGAGCTTGAAGGGAAAACATATGATATTATTGGTGGGGCTACATCTTGACATTGAAGGGGGCATTTACCCCCAACCCCCCACTAAATCTACACCTATGTAATTGACAAACCAATGATTTTCAACAAAATTTAGAATATGACAAATCGACCCTTCCCATGTCCAAGCCTCTACTTGTGTACAATATTCTGTTTTACATTTATCTAGTTTTAACCCTTTAAGCCACAAATCTGCCTTAACACAAACACACACATCATGCAACACGCAGCCAACATCTCAATCGAATGAAGATAAGCATTGTGTGTACATAACTGTAGAAGGCTAACTAAAGTGTTCTTAAGGAGTGGAGCTAATTGTGGCTAGGGTTTCTAAAGAACCAATAGACAAAGAAAATTTGTATTCTCTACCACATGTTTTGCAATTTCTTTTCTCTCTCAAGGAAATTTCTCTTCTGCAAAAGTTTCCTCCTGTGTCCGTTGCATGCCTTAATTGTTTTAGCTGTCGTATGAAATTAAAAAGTATTTTACGCAGCTCTGTTATTATTGGTCCTGAAACCTTGGCGTTACTTGTGGCTGTTGGTTTACTTTCGTTTTCCAGTTTGAAACTTGTTCATTCTGCTGACACTTTCGGCCACAAATTATGTTCTCTGTATACAGCACCTGCATGTCGGCTGACATAAAGTAAAAAATCAGATCAGGACATCCCTAATTGTGCCATTCAAACAGACCTCTGACTTTAAAACAACTCATACTGATGAGAAATGCCTAATGCTGTGTAATACTTTTGTTTTTATTTGTTAAGCTTAGGCTGTTTATCAGAGAAATGATGAGGCTGTTTTTGGCCATTATGTAATATCCTTTTTTTTATTCTGACTGTAAAATCTTATTTTTTAACTTTCTGCATTGCTTACCTTTAGTCAGCAAGGAGGTGTGATTTACAAAATTATTATTATAAGCAATAGTAGTAGTAGAAGTAGCAGCAGTTCTGACAGTCCTAAAATCACCACACTTACTTCTCATGGCTTTATGTTCTTTAATCCCTTAACTGTTCTTTTCAGTGGCCAATTTGATGTTTAATACTATGCCTGGCATGGAGCTTGCTGCCAGTGTGATAATTTGATTCCTTCCAGTGGTTTAAGTCATATGTTTTATGACCAAACAAATTGTGCTAATGTAAAAATGTGCCACCATCCACAATGATGTACAAGTCATTGAGCAGAAAATCAATGTTTTTGCTTCCTAGATGATGCCTGAAGAAAGAGCAGCTATTTAAAGAAAATGTAGCAGTTCAGTGTGCTGCTTCAAATCACTAGGTAGAGAAACTTGCCTTTTCATTCCTTAAGTGTTCCACCACTAGGGCTCAACAGGTATAAACTCGAGTGAAGTCTATGCCTCAGTTGTTAATGTCCATTGCCAAAGTGACGTCAAAGGTCCTGATGCAGGCCTTGCCTGCAGTGCGCTATTTTTAGCCCATTGCTTACATTGCCCATAATACAGGTAGGGGGGTGAGTTGGCCCTCTCATCAGCATGCTGTCTCACACCTCAGCAAGAGTACGAATCGATGTGACTGCACGTCTGTTAGTGCAGCCTAGCTATCTTTCTTCCACTTTCATTCTCCTCTCCTCCCCTCAGACTGCTCCTGTGTTTACATTCATGTCTTTGTCTTGCTGCTTCTCTTTACATCTTTCTTTTAATTATTTTCTTTAGCTTGGGAATATGCCAAGGGGCTTGCCATCTTTGCTTAAAAGCCTTGTTGAAAGGGAGTTTGGTGAGACATGGCTAGATTGTTGTTGTTGAACAGGTGTGCTGAACGACCCCTTTTGCCAACAAGACAGCACTTAATCTTTTCCTATAACATTTCACAAGGTTGGAGAATACAAAGACAGGGATCTTTGACCATTCCTATTTTTCTAGATCATCTTTAGAGAGTCTTGGGTCCTCTTTTATGCACTCTCCTCTTCAGCTCACCCCACAGGTTTTCCACCCCACAGGAGTTCTGGGGACTGAGATGGCCATGGGAGGATCTTGATTTTGTGTCCGCTCAGCCATTTTTGTGTAGATTTTGACATGTTTAGGGTCATTATCCTGCTGGAAGACCCTAGGGTTAGGGTTAGGGCCAATGATGACCCATCTTCAGCTTTCTGGCAGAGGCTACCAGATTTTGATTTAAAATGTCCTGGTATTTAAAGAGTTCATGATGCCATGCACCCTAACAAGGTTTCCAGGGCCTTTGGAAGAGAAACAGCCCACAGCATCACAGATCCTCCACCATACTTTACAGTGGGCATGAGGTGCTTTTCTGCATACTCATCCTTGGATTTATGTCAAACCTGCTCAATTTTAGTCTCATCTTATAAAGACACAGTTCCCAGTCCCGCTTAACAAACTCCAGATGTTTACTTTTGTGATTGTAGGTGAGAAAAGGCTTTTTCCTTGCATGTTTCCCAAACAGCTTGTTGGCATGGAGATAGCATCTTATGGTTGTCATGGAGACTTTGTGACCCCCAAGATACCACTCTTTAGTGTAGTTCTCTAATAGTGAGCTTTGGAGAGTGCTTGGTGGCAGGTTAAACTTGGGTCCTCGTCCAGCCTTGTTTGTCACTGTTCCAGTGGTTTTAAACTTTTTTTAATTATTCCTCTGACTGTAGATACAGGCAGGTTTAGACAAGTAGCTATTTTCTTGTAGCCTTTACCTGACTTATAAATGTCAACTTACATATGCCTTACTTACAGCATGTTCTCTTGTCTTTCCCATGTTGAAGAGTGGATAAGAATGTAATATTTATACCCCAGGGAAACAGGAAGTCATTAATTACAAATTAAACGTTCCTATTTACTCTGATCAACTTTAAAAACTAAAGTAGAAATTACAAAAATGCTTAAATTACATTTATTTTATAGGAATTGATGATAATTTTTTTTTAATTCTCTTGAGTTAAATGCTAGATTTTTCTACAATTTTCAGTGTGAGATTATGCTCCTGCAATAAAATTGAATTTATTTTAAGGCTTTTGACACATCTTAACCAGGGGTGCCAATAATTGTGGAGGGCACTCTATGTGCACATACATGGTCAGTGATAAAGTGGACAGTATAGTTGGAGATACAAGGTGGGTGTACCTAATGAGGTGGATTGTCAGTGTCGCTCTCAATGTTTTCCTCTCTGTAAAGATCACAAAAAAGCAGGGATGACAGTGTGAAAAGTGCCCAGTGTTTGACTCAGTTTTTTAAAGAAGAAGCTTTTACTGGATTCTGTCCTGAGAGTTAGTGAGGTATTCTGAGATTGGAAATCATTGTGGGGCTGAGTATAACAAATCTGAGAGAAACTCTGGGAGAAAATGAGGGGAAAAGGCAAATGAAAGCCCTGTGGAGTGAACTCATCCACATCAAACTGTACGGCAATTTTAACACTCAAGTGTGGGTTCTGCTGCTCTTGGAACCCTTTAAGACTTAATTAGGAAAAAAAATAAAGCCAAGAAGAAGTTAACATCTTACTGGGTTGGGCTGTTCTGCTTAGTTGTTTTGCACATTTCTCCTTGACCGCTGTTTCCCTCCTGTGTTCCCAAGAGTCCTGTCCACAAAGTGCTCTTTTACTCTAGGCATTAACTGTTCTCCATTATTAATGAGCATGCTGTTCTGTGTGGCTAGGCTAAAGTCTGTTTGGCCCACAGGACTGCTGTCAACAGGTAATTCAGGATGTTTTGATACTTTTTCCATCTTAGCCTTGCCACGTCTCGGGATGGTTGCTTGGCTATATCATATTGACCTCATGGTTTAGTTGAGACAAATAACCAGAAATGACCAGGAACCAGCATTACCACTAGTTTTTTTTTTTTTAGAATTTTGCCTTCTCATTGACTGGGAAAAATTGTAAGGGTTGGCGCCCGGACGGGCCTGCAGGGTTCGGTTGACTGCCCTGCCTTCGCGGCCGCGCTGTGTCGGGTCGGCCATGGTTACGGCAATCATGCTTGTGTGTTTCACCTGGGCCAAAGCCCTTATAATGCTGGTTGTCGGACTGGGTTGCGCGAAGTCCTTATACGCCCCTGTTGGCTGGTGTGGCTGCTTGCTTTAGCCACACCGGACTTGCGCCGGTAATTTGGTAAAGGTTCTGGGTTTTAACTCAGGGTCTCCCTTTCCTCCCCCTTTCCCTGTTTGCCCCAGCAGAGGGAAACTTTTATTCCTCAACAGTCCACCTGTGGCTCTGTACGAAGCCGCAGGTTGGTAGAGGACCTCTTTCCCTGGTCCTCTATGAAGCGCACTGGCCGCAAACAGGCTGCGCTCCCTCTCGAGTTGAGGGCTCTAGAAAATAGCAGACGTGCCCAGACCTAATGCCTGGGGCCCGCCGGCCAGCGCGAGACGGACTCCCTGACGGCTGAGAGGGGGGGAGATTCCGGCTGGCTCGAAGCAGGTCCCTGCATGCGGCCGGGGTACGGCGTGTTAGAGCCCACGTCTGCTTCTAGAGACCCTTCCCCTCCTCCCTGGTGGCTGGTGTGCCGACCGTATGCCGAGAGCAACCCCCGAGCCAGCACGTGACTGACTCCCTGACGGTCGAGGGCGGTGTAAACCCACCTGTTTTCTGCCGACGCAATTTTCCACCTGTATTCAGCCAGGGCCAATCAACTTGTCTAGTCTCGTAAAGCGCCCCTCCCCTCCTCGCTGACGCGACCAGGGAGGAGGTGCTCCCTTCTGCTACCCTGCGATTGGGCTCCAAAAAAACTCCCACGTCGGCCTCGACGCCGGCGCATTACAAAAATACTACTGGGTAACATTCTCAGTGACGTACAGACTAAGACTGAAGCTATTTTACATGAAAACTGTTCATATTTGCCAACCTTTGTCTATGATTTCTAATGTGTTAGTGTTGAAAAACTTGTGTGACTCAGCACAGGAGATTTCTGCAGCTTTATAGCTGCAGTTCACATTTGTGATAATGACCAATTCTTATACTGGTGTTTAAAGGCTTAGCTAAGCAGGTGACAAAAAGCTTCAAAAGAATTCCAAGAAAAAAAGCCAATTGCTGTTTGAAAGCCACAAGAAAATCTCTGGGGTTTGTACTGACAGCATGACTGCAGTACTCTGGTGTGCTTGCTAATATTCTTCACTAATTACATCATTGAGTATGAGTCTTCACACAGCCTGCTTTTCATGAATAATGAATAAGCGGAAAAAGATAAACCCAACATGAATTATAAATGTGCTAGCCTCAGTGTGATCTCTCCATGTATTGGCACTGACTAGAGTGGGCAGCACAAAGCAAAACCTGACCAGTTTGCTTATTCCAAGCAACTTTACCTTAGTTCCATTTATCATGGTGACTCGTTGTGCCGCTGCACTAGTCTGCACACAGAGGCCTTGACTAAACCAGTAGCATGTTGACAGAGTAGCTTTCTATGATTTATATTTGGCTTTCTGAGAGTTTTGTGTTGTTGTGCCAGAATATACTATATATTTATACCATGTTTATCTGCACCTGTGGTGTTAAGTGTTTTTTTGCCTCAGTAATTTTAGAATGGATGCATTGAATGGTGGTGATTCTTGCTGTGCATTTTACTGTGCATGAAATTAGATTGACAAATATAGATGTAAAGATTAGTCATATTAAACAAGTCATTTTTACACAAATTAGTAAAAACCTATATATACATTTCAGATACACAGAATATCTGCATATTGCATCTCCCTCTTTCACACCAATCTTCTGCATGTCTTCTCTCACCACATCCCTACACCTCCTCTTTGGCCTTCCTCTTTTCCTCTTACCTGGCAGTTCCGTCATCAACATCCTTTTCCCAGTATACTTAGCCTCCCTCCTTAACACATGTCCAAACCAATGCAGTCTCCTTTCTCTGACTTTGTCTCCAAACCGTCCAACCTGTGCTCCCTGCTCTTGCAACAAATTACAGTGTTATCTGCAAACATCATATTCCACTGGGACTCCTGTCCAATCTCGTCGCTCAACCTGTCAGTCACCACTGCAAACACTAAAGGGCTCAAGGCTGATCCTTGATGTAATCCCACTTCTACCCTAAATGCTAAACTATTACTCCTACTGCAGTCTTCACCATTTTCACACTGCCCTCATACTGTTGTTTTGTTTCTCTGTGTATGTTGTCGGGATACTTCATAAGTTAGCTGGGCAGTGGTGGCCTAGTGGTTAGTACCTTGCCCTTGTGAGCAGAAGATTGCAGGTTCATTACCACTGAGGTGCCCTTGAGCAAGGTACTGTCCCTCTACACTGCGCTGTTGATAAATGCCCGCTGGTCCACATGTGCATGTGTGATGGGTTTTTTGGCTTCCTGCTGCCGCTACTTCCTCCTGTTCAACTTCGGTTTTAGCTAGTTATAGTTCATTAAATCATGAGATTTGCATAAGTTAAGTGTACATATCACATCTTAAAACTGCAATATAGTAATTTCATCAAAGTCATTTGCTAATTTGTACACTTAGGAAAGACTTGTCTTGACTCTGCTGACACCAACTCGCAGTGTATGTATCAGAATGGATGTTACTGGGCGTCTGTACAGAGTGTGGTATGTTAAGTTCTTCTATGTTCTCTGTTGCCAGTAATAGTTTAAAATTTTTTTGCGTGAAGTGTCAGTTTCATCGCTAATGGAGAAAGTCTCCGAGGTAGAGGTGCGCATCCGGACACTAATTAGGGCTCATAAGCTAGAGTCAGGTTCAGTGCTAGCTACTCCAAATGCCTCAGCTGTAGGTACAGACAGCGTGCCTTTTACTCCAGCTGTAAAGCTCTTATATTGCAACTGGGTTGCATCTCGCCACCATAGTCAGTAGACAATTTAGACACAAATATTAAAGCCTGTACCCCAGCATGGAAGTGATATAAAACTCAGAGGCTGGTCAGGACATCAATATGTGTTTAGATTATGGTCACCCAGAGCGTCAGACTTAAGGAATTCTCTAGATATTCCATAAGGTTCTGTCTGAGATAGGAGAAGGAGGATATTGCATTTCAAAGGGTGCCACGTTGGTGCCTCTGTTTTGTTTAAGTAAGTAACAATCGGCTGGTCCCCCAAGACATTTGCTCACAATCCACAAATGGCTACATCACATTTACATATCCAACCACAGGCCTACAACCTACAGTATCTACACTATCTACAGTCTATCTATCAGCAATAATTGGGCCCCTTCTGGCAATTATAAACTCCTCACTCAACCTTAGCTAGTTTAAATGCTTTTCATATCTACCCATCATTAAGCCGCTGATCAAGAAACCCAATCTTGACCCATGTATTCTACATTTACATTTTTTTTTTACATTTATTCATTTTGCTGATGCTTTTATCCAAAGCGACTTCGAAAACAGGTGAAACAATCAAGCATTAGCGCTGCACAAGGAAACACTGAAGTGAGTGCTACGAAGAAGTCCAATGCATTTCCCTTAACAGTAAAATACAGGCAGTAGGAGCTACTATAAATATTGTAGACAAGTGCTATAATAACTACAGACAGCAACTACTATAATAAATATGGATGACAAGTGCTACAATAACTACAGACAGTAAGTACTATAATAAATATGGATGACAAGTGCTACAATAAAACTATCGAAGTATGGACCAATCTCCAATTTCCAATGTCCTAAAAAAAGTAATTGCCCAACAGCTGTTCTCGTACCTTCACAAAAATCAAGTCAAGTAGGCTTTTATTGTCATTTCAACCATATACAGTTCACACAGTACACGGTGAAACGAAACAACGTTCCTCCAGGACCATGGTGCTACATGAAACACAGCACCACAAACACTACACAACTAATACAAAGTGCATTGTGTGCAAACATTGCAGGACAGTGCAAAGACAGACAAGTACAAAACAAGACAGTTATGGGACCACCAGGTGTGATCACATTTATGAAAGATTTCAATCTGGATTTGCTAGAAATTAACTGACAGGCCAGGAAAATTGAAAAAATAACTTTAAATAAAAGATAGAAACTGATTTGCATTTCATTTAGTTATTACGACCCCGCGGATGGTGGGATGGCACGTAGGGCATGCAGCGTCATGAACAAGGAAATTGTTTAATACAGGGGTGCCAGGGTTTGTTGGGCAAGAGTGAAATAAGACCACACAAGTAAAGTAGTTTTTAGTTATTATTATATTATATAATATAACATACAGAACACAGACACATATTACCAACAAAACAACAAAAAAAAAACATCAAGGGAGGTATACTTCCTGCCTGTCTTGGGGCTGGACTTAGGACGGCACTAAAGAAAAAAAATAAGCAAAATCCATAAACAAACAAAACAGCCTTAGTCTAATTATAACTAAACAAAAAAAAACATAAATACAAAGATGGGCACCTGCCCCTTACCTATTGTGTCTATACAACGTCAGTCTACGTGGTGGACACAAGTAGGAGAGCGCCCTCTATTACCTGTCCAGTCCCCAAGAGTTAACAGGAGGAAAAGCGTACATACCCATTGGTGCTACTTAAAGTCTAACGCGATTAGCGTAAACAAAGCAAAACAGGCATTAGTCTGGATACGTAGATACTGGGAGTCTAACACGATTAGCGTTAACAAGACAGGTGCTAGCCTGGACATGTAGATACTGGAAGTCTAACACGGTTAGCGTAAACTAAACAGGTGCTAGCCTGGATACGTAGATACTGGAAGTCTAACTCGGTTAGCGTAAACAAAACAGGCGATAGCCTGGATAAGTAGATAGTACTTCTTCGTTTACCAGTAAGTCATTATTCTAAGGCTTTTTCCATGTCATCCTTCTTTCCGGACTTCCGTGTAGCTTTGCCGGGCTGCTTTTAAAGACTAGGCACCACCCCCAGGTGTCTGGTGCTTGGCCCTTAACCCTATTTGTACTGCCCCCTGGTCGTTATTACGGCCCCGTTCCAAATACAATTGTCATTTAAAACGTCAGGTTCTGTAATTAATCTAATGGTAAAAACACCAAAACAGTGTGACATTACTTCTATTACTAATTCTCTGAACTCCAGGGCATATGCCTACAAAATTTGACGAAATGTGTTTTTACATAAACAAGGTGGCACCATTGCAGGCACGTCACAACTGGAATTGTAAAATCGTTATAAACATCACCCCATGCAGTGACGGGTCAAACAACACGACAGACAAGTCACATTCCAACACAGAAACAGCACCAAACACTTATTATCCACATACAAGAGCAATAGCACCGTGAATCAACTGCTCGCTCACTCAATCAAAACAAAAAAACGGAAGTTGATGTGTCATAAACTGCAACAGCATTCAGTTACAGCTTACCCACCCAAAACGTAGTATAAAGTTCCCAACCTGGTCCCATTCGCTTGCTAAGACAGTTCTTTGTTTGAAACTACAAATGCCTCCATCTTGCAGCTTGGAAAATTATCCAAAGACTCAAAATTCCAGCAAGCCTATGGGGTTTTATGCTCAGCTCTTTCATGGACACACCTACTCTGGGCTGGACTGTCTCTGAGCTTGTAAGACCAGTGTGACCAACATCTGTTTCAGCGAATTGGCAAGATCCTTAGGTTTCCAAAGAGGTATCGCTCAATGTGATTGGCAGGAACTGTCAGATTAGGGAGTGGCACTTATGTCTTATGCTCCCTTGGCAACCAAGTGGCCCTCGGTAGTGCACATCAGGCAGAGCACACTTCAGGGGGTTGTAAGAGAGCGCTAACTCGCTAACCTGAGTGTTTTCTTTCATTTTAAAGTACTTTTGAAATATTGGACGATGGTAAAACGATGCATGTGCAATGAGATCGACTTTAGCCTGTGATTCGGAGGAAATTGGGGCAGATTCTGTGGAATTGGACTTGGAAAACGCGTTTGCCCATTGTGAATATGTGCTGCTCGATTAGGTCAGTAAGTTTTATGTTTATACCTTTGTTTATACCTACCATCTGCTGAGTTTTTCTATTACTAACATTGGTATATTACATTCATTTATGCTCTTTCTCTGTTACTGGTGATTTGCTTTAAGTTAAACAGAAGTTTTACTGTGTTTTTCTGTGCAACTCCCCCAAACAACTGTTCAGCCACCCCCCCTCATCCTCTGTCCAAATTCAATGCCCCAAAACGATCTTGCAAATTCCACCACCATCACCAATCTCTGCCCATTTAGCACCCATTCAATACCCATTAACACCATATTCAATGAGCTGACGGGCACCAATCACAGAAAGAGCAATAAAATAAGAGAGAGAATTTTTATGGTCCAGATATTATAATCCATATGGCAATGTAGTAAGTCTCAAATTTTCCAGAGTTAACCCATAATGT
>JBBPDA010000105.1:30918274-30929790 GCA_037974385.1 Arnoldichthys spilopterus
AGATAAAAAATAAAGCTGTGTGGGGGGTAAAAAAAAAAAAAAAAAAAAATATATATATATATATACATATATGCAAATAGGTTATATTCTGATTGGCCAATTGAGGTACTACAGTGTTAAAAGTGCAGTACTATAAACTGCCTTTTTTAGTCAGAGCGATAAACAAAGAAACAGCAGTCATGTAGGAGTGAATAAGGACTTTTTTGGAACACAGATGGAAATAATGGGAGACATGGGTCCTTTAAAGTCCCCACAAGAGGGAAATCAAAGAGTGAAGGCCTGCCCCCTGGTGCACAATGACCTCATCAACATGTCAGAGGGTGTTTTAGGCCCTGTTCACATGACTATTAAGCCCTGAATTGACTATTGATTTGAGTTGACACTTAGGTTTGTTGACAGTCAAGAGGTTCAGCTGCTTTACACCCCGGGATGCCCTCATGTCTGTGCTTCTTTCTAGCTCTCCCCTTTAGCCGGAGCACCTGCCTGCACTCAGACCACAATGTACATAATTCTTAATCACTCGTAACACTTTAGCATCACTAAAAATCCATTTCTCTCTCTCTCTCTCTCTCTCTCTCTCTCTCTCTCTTTCCCCTGCTCTGTTGAGCTACTTCACTGAGATATCAGTGATCCTGTCCCATTCTTCTATCTGGACCAGCCTGACCCGCCCTGATACCCTATTACTGGTTAAAGTTTTTATGACTTTTAACCCACTCATTCCTGCTGAGGAGCCCATATGAACAGCCCTATTCTCCAAAGAACTGATCCAAAGTCATTGCTGCACCTGTACACAAGGAACTGCCGCTGGCTCTTTATACTGAGAATTATTATATATATATATATATTTATTTTATTTTTTAGTTTTTTGTCTGTTTGTTATTGCTATCCAGTGTCGACCAGAGGAGGATGGGTTCCACCTTCTTAGCCTTGGTTCCTCCCGAGGTTTCTTCCTACAGCTTAGGGTGTTTTTCCTTGCCTCAGTCACCTTTGGCTCTTTGGGGCTCGGACCTGGTTTCTGTAAAGCTGCTTTGTGACAATGTAAATTGTAAAATGCGCTATAGAAATAAACTTGACTTGACTTGACTTGACTGATGAAGGCCGAAAGGATGGCCAACATACACTGTGCATCAACTGCAAGGAAGGGAGATGTTTCTGATAAAGTGGCCTATAAGTGGACTGAAGGTCATGCTGTGGTTTTAGCGTGAGCTGTTTTCCGAGGAGGAGGTGAATTTGCGCTGAATGAGTTGTCAGTGTGAAAATCAGCAGGTTACTTGGGACACACTTAGTCTATTAATTATGTCAAGCTGAGCAGTTTCCACGATGCAATGGCTGATTACTGAGACTTCCTACCAGAGGAATGGTTGATTCATGGAGTTATTCATCTAGATGTATGTACATGGTGGAAGGCAAGATGAGTGCATCAGTGCTTTATTACATCAACCTCTATGAATGTTCAGGGTAATTAGCCACTGAGCTGAGGAATGTGGGATGGGCAGATGCTTTAGGCTTTAACATTTATTAATATTTAATAAAAAGTTTTTTTTAAGCTTATTTATATTTAACCCATTAAATAAAGTGTATTCTTTATTTTATATGTAAAAATATTTCATGCAAATTATTATTGGTAGTATTTTTGTTTGTTTTTTATATTTATTCACATTTATATTTAACCAAATTAATGTTTAATTTACATAACATTATTGATTCCTTTTGATAATATGTTTAGAATACATACATTATATAAATGTGAAACTAATTTTCATTAACTTATATTAATAATAATCTTTTATACTGTATATACCTATACATTTATTACGTTTACGTTTATATATTCATATATAACGTTTACTTCAATTCAAATAATTTAACTCTTTATATAAAGTAAACATTTAAATATATTTAATAAAAAAAAATTATAAGACTATAGTTTTACCTTCATATGAATTTTTGGACTGTTCTTAAAACATCTACATTTCTATATGAGCACACTTATTTCTGCTAGAAGTTGCCTCAGTATAATGAAGTTTTTTTCCCAGTTTAATGGAAATTGTTTGAGTTTTTCTAAATAAAGTTTCAGTGTTGGACCCACAGAGCAGTCGAAAAATTATTTGGATTCCTGTTCAGATTAAAAACAAACCGATTTTCCTGGAAATCTTTTGGAAATGTTAAAGAACAGTCCGATGAAGCAGTTAGCAACCCAGCTAAAAGTAAAAGCTAAAAGCTACAGTCTTATCTTCACATGCAATTTCATCAATTTGTGACAATTTGATGAATGACATGGGCCTTTTAAAAACGATGATGATGAAGATGATGATTATTATTATTATTTTTGTTATTAGTATTATTAAAATGGAAGGGATCTCCAAAACAGGAAGGGAGTGTATTTATGGCAGCTGAGTGTGCATAAAGAGTGTATAAAGTGAATAAGCAGATATATAATCAATTCATTATATTTCATAATTTGATTAAATTAGATTATACTACTTTACTAATATTGCAGTATAAATGTTCATATGACCTATATTTAAAGCTCTGCATGTCCAGTGTGCTACAGGAACAGTACATCTCACTGTGTGTCCTCAGGTGAATTGGAGTCTTTCGTTCAGGCCTTGATGAAACAAAGCAAAATTTAATAACAGAAAGTGGTAAAAAATAAAACAGCCGTTAGTAAAACTGTATCTGTTTGTGTAGACTGTGTGTGTGTGTGTTTGATACGTTATTGAATTTTTTTCAATGAAAACACATTGAACTCTTTGTAAGGACCTTAAAATGACATAAATACAGGAAAATCTGTGTGAGGACATTCCGTTGGTCCTCATAAGTCACCGTGCTGTTGTCTCCACAAATGCAACTTTTTCATGAAAAACTAAATGAGCAGAAGGACTGTCTTTTGTTTACTGAGGTTACGGTCAGGATTAGGTTCAGCTGTCGGTGTAGCATTACTGATAAACGGTATTACAGAAATCAGTGGAACGGACCCACAAAGACAGCAATACCAACCCATGTGTGTGTGTGTGTATTTTATTGCACAAGTCCCAGATCAGCCAATTGTTGGAGGGGTGGAAAAAGATGAGAAATCCAACCCAACTGATGTTACTGCCTTCACTGTGTTACTGCTCAGTTACTGTGACCTCTGCATGTGTGTGTGTGTGTGTGTGTGTGAGAGAGAGAGAGAGAGAGAGAGAGAGAGTGTTATGTAATATCTCATACATGGTTTCCCTTCAAAAGCAGCAACGATGGATAAATGATAGCGAGGAGAGGAAGGAGAGGTTGCTATGACAACCGGCATCCACATGTGCCACGGGTGTAAGTGCGAGGGAACGCGTCTAGCACATGCGCGTTTGCCCTGATGACCACACCAGTGTCTCGCTGGACGGCCACTCGCACTCACTCACATGGCCAAACTGACCTGTTGACCCATAGCTACTGTTGCCGGGTTGGACAAGCTTAACAGAACAAATCTCTTTCACAGATTTACAGTGTTACAGGCTTCACATGGTGTGTGTTCCATACACTGATCAGCCATAACATTAACACCACTGACGGGTGAAGTGAATTACATTGACTCTCCAGTTATTTCATTACAATGGCACCTGTCAGGGCGGTGGGATGCATAAGACAGCAAGTGAACAGTCAGTTCTTGAAGTTCATGTGCTGGAAGTGGGAAAAGTGGAAGAGTAAGGGTCAGTGCATCTCCAGAATGGCAGGTCTTGTGAAGTGTTCCGGGTGTGCAGTAGTTTGTATCTACCAAGGTTATCCAAGAAAAAACAACTACATGGAGGCTCACAGATGAATGTGGGGAGTGAAGGGTTGCACATAGTCCAGCCAGAGTGCCAAAGCTGACCACTGTCCATCCCAGAAGACTGCTACAGTCAGCGCATCAGAACTGGACCAAGTAGCAATAAAAGTAGACCTGGCGTGGACTCCACAAGACCTGTGAAGGTGTCAGTAGGTTCCCACCACTGCTGACCAGGGGGCCTCTCACAAACCCTGTGCAGGACCGAATTCACTGTTAGCATTTATAAACGGGAAGCGTGTTTGCATGTCAAAGGTCGTGTGGTCGGGGGGGTTAGCTATAGGTTCTGACTGAATGGGCTGTTTGCCTGCCTTCCATGAAGCTTGCCAATTAGACGCAATTTTTTTTTTGTCGCTTGTGTGGTCAAAATAAATTGGCTCATCAAGAGAGCGACCTCATACATCCCGAGACTCCGGGAGACCTTTGAAGGCTGTAATTGCGATCAGCCGTGTGTGGAAGAGTGTGTGTAGGTGTGTGTGTGTGTGTGTGTGTGTGTGTGTGAGAGCTACAGAGAAAGAGACGTTGATCTTGAGCATGCATTCTAATAGCCACTCACTGTTATACAACCCTCAGCCAAGAGTCTCACACACACACACACACACACACACCCCACATACACACTCGGCTCCTGAACTCTACTCCCCCTGCTGTGGAAGGTGAGCTGGCCTAAAATGTAAATGAAACTGATGCAACAGGTGTGTGTTTGGTAGCAGGGTGTAACATTACCTGCCATAATGGTCACCTGCCCCATACACGTACACACACACACACCAACACACACACACACACACACACACACACACACACACACACACACACACACACACACACACACACACACACACACTTACGACCTGAAGCACAGGGCCTCTTAGCTTACTGTTTCATTGAGCTGTCTGGATCAGAGACTAATGTTTCTTGGCCACAAACTACACGATGTACATGTAATACCTGTGTGTTTGAGATGTTTGTGTGTGTGTGTGTGTGTGTGTGTGTGTAGCTTCAAAAGGTTTTAGTTGCTGATCTTCAAGGAAAAGCCCAGATGTGTGACATGTTCACTGTAGGGATGCGCGATGATATCGTGACCGCATTAGTATCGGCAGAAAAAAACATTGAACGGATGTTTCGATGTTTCGATGACATTTGATGACGATGTATTTATGGTGCTCTGGACAACGCTAAATGCTTTCATTATTTTGTATTTTACCATTTTTAGCTTATAGAAGTCACATGCTCTGTATTTGTTGGGCAGTGGAGGCCTAGTGTTTAGGGCCTTGTCCTTGTGAACTGAAGGTCGCAGGTTCGAGTCCCGGCCCGGCACTACTGAGGTACCCTTGAGCAAGGTACCGTCCCGCTACACTGCTCCCCGGGGCGCTGTTGGTAGCTGCCCGCTGCTCCATGTGTGCACGTGTGATGGGTTAAATGCAGAGGTCACATTTCGTTGTGGTGCTTGAGTGTGTTTAGGCCTAGTTAGGCCCTAGCGTGTCCCAATTTCTGCGTTTCTTTACAATGTATTGGCATCAGCAGATATTTACATATAAAACCACGCTTACATTGCTATGACCAGAAGAAATGAGTCACCTAAACTGTTTCCAGCCTCAATGCGTCACTCACAGTAAGTCATAATGTGTCCTAAACCACATTCACAAGTCTGCTCCACCTTAATAAAGAGCTGTATGTGGTTTGAGTGGGTTGGGGATGTATTTACAGGGTCAGATTTGAGTTTTAAAGCAGAAAATCAGACTCCGAAGAGGTCTTGGCTGATCTTGGGTCCAGAGAAAAGTGTGTGAAGCCTTTTTCTTTAGTTAGTGTTGGATGAACGGGAGCATTTTACACGTTTGTACAGAAACACACTTTTTGTGTGTGTGAGACCACTTGCCTGAGGACATACAATCACATCTTCCTGCGTCACAGTTACTCGCTCGCTCCTGTGTCTCCACCAATTCCCTCCTGGCCGGCTCACCATGTGTGTTCCGGTGTGTGTTAGCATGTGTGTGAGATGGAGAGAGAGAGAGAGAGAGAGAGAGAGAGTGAGAGAGTGAGATGTCAGCGAGGGAAGGCTTACCATCTATATTTCAGCAGCGCTGAACCTCTCGCTTGTCACATGCGACTCTGTGTTTGTTTTAGCCTCCTTTTCTCCGCTCCCTTGCGACAGGCTGCGGGTTCGGCAGTGCTGTTCAAGTTCAGAGGCCCCCGAGGCGGAACTCTCTGGCGGCAGCAAAGAGACTATTTCTTTCACCTCAGAATGATTCCGGCACCTTGTCCTGTGGTCGAGCCCTCTCCAAGTAGTTTAACCCCTAACCCTTCAGATTTGGAACAGTTACAGCCGTTGCTGTGTGGGGTTTTTTTACTCATGCGCCAGCCGCACATAGCCGTTACAGCATCTAATCCTCTAATCTAAAGTGTTTAAGACACTAGTGCTGTTTTATTTTAGCTTTGTATCGCAAAATGATCAGAAATCCTATAACCACTGAAAAAATGGCTAAAGTGTTGGCGCCCTGCTGAATGTCGGGGGCTGCTGTTGTGAAAGTGGTCCGTTCATTCATTTGACTCTTTTGCTTTGCTGCGTGAGTGCGGTAGTTGTGCGAAATGACAATTTGCTCTACAGCACAACAAACAGCAATTGTGCATTTCTCAGTTGCATCTGTTCTGCTCTGGAGTGACCTGTTCTGCATTTGTCTGTGTTGCGTGTTTTGTGTGATTTTTTTTATTGATAGGGCTTCAAATGTGAAAACGCTCGCAGTGTAAAGACGATGGTAAATCGACTGTAATGCTGAACTTCTACTGTTGCGTCGAGAGTAAGAACGTGATGGACTGCTCAGTGTTCCAGATCACACCGTGTGACGCTTCGCTTTCAAGGGAAAGTCGCCAGCTTTGCACCTATATGATCCTACGTGGTAAAGGGTTTAGCAGGGCAGCCAGGAATCTCCGGTTTTCTCCCATAGTCCAAAGACTTGTACATCAGGTGAATTGTGGACGCTAAATTCCCCCTTGTGTGCAGGATGTCCAGGGTGTTTCCAGTGGTGGCCTAGTGTTGAGGATCTTGCCCTTGTGAACTGAAGGTTGCAGGTTCGAGTCCCGGCCTGGGCACTACTGTGGTACCCTTCAGCAAGGCACTATCCCACTACAATCTTCCCGCTGATGATAGTTGCCCACTGCTGCACGTGTGATGGGTTAAATGCAGAGGTAACATTTCATTGTGGTGCTTGAGTGTGTTCACAATACCACATTTTCACTGGGATTGGATCCAGCACCTCCTGGTTAGGCCTGTGGTTCGGATAAGGGACTCGGTGAATGAATGGAGCCAAAACGAAGCCGTGTGCAACTACTTTCCAGTTCTGGCTGAAACTTAGCAACAAGGAACTCACCCTTTTCTTCTTACGAAGGATCAGAATCCACAGCTTCTATAAGCCACCAGTGAGAAGTAGCTGCTATAAAGCCTCAGCAGGCTTCTGTTAATGCCGCTGATAACAGACTCCCAGTGATGGCTGGCAATGAAAACTCCATTTGATGTGATTTGTTTCCCTTCATTTTCGGCGTGAAAGGCTTTATTGTAAACAAAGTCAGCATATCCCTGGATGATAATCTTGGTTATGAAAGTGGTTTGTCATTTCTGATGCAGCCTCATTCCCGACAAACTGCCGACTGCTGAGGTTATGGACCACATCATCTCTTTATCATTTGTTTGCACATTATACTCTTTAAAATGGGCAGCGACAGCCTTCATCTGGTGCACTCGACACTGTCGTCTCCTAAATGGCTCGATATTGCGGCGAGGCATCAAAGTGTCATTTTGTGTGCGCTTGACTCCATCGAGGCAGCTTGAATCTGAGGGCTGATCTCTTGTATGATTAGCGATTGTGGAGCCGCCGACGCCCGAAGATGAGAGTCAAGAGCGAAACGTTGTAGCAACGTTTTTGTAACCCGGAGAGAAAAGCGCTTACGCTGTAAAGCCCTTCGGGGAGAGTCTAACAGAATGAATGTCTGTGAGTTTCAGCACTGAGAGAAGACACAGAGGAACAACAGCTTTTTGAAGGAGAAGAACAAAGAGAAAACCGACGGCGAGGAAGTGAACGTATTTGAAGTGCTTAGAAGAACGGATGAAAGGGAAATTCCACTGATTTTTTTTTCAGTATTTCTGCATAATTAAATGGTGAGGCTGTAAGGAGTTTTTCACAGTGGGATTGGTGGGAAATAGTTCAGAGTTCACAGTGGTGGTGAATGGAACCAGACATCTGGTTCCTCTAAACGCTCCTCACAGACAGTTCTTTCATGAAACAGTGATGAAGACGCTGCCTGAGACACCTGGGTGGGTGGGTGTAACACAGAGCTGACTACAACTAGAGTAAACACAAGTGCTTAAATATGGAGACTAGACCCAGAACACCTGGGCAAGGGCGGAGACAAGAAGCAAGGGAGAGGTGAACTAGAAACAAGGGCGCGGAAACAATGGAGTAAACACAAAATGACGACAAAAGCACATGGCCAAACCAAACCAAAAACAGACTAGGAGGACCTGGCACAAGGAATCGTGACATGGGATTGGCTCCAGCTTCCCCGCGACCCGAAAAGAAGGAAGCCGTTTGACAAACATCTTCAATAGTTTCACTGACAAACTTAATTGTATTTTGTAAATATGCACACATTTAGAATTTGAGGCTGCAAAACACTCAACAAATGTTGGGACAGAGATGTGTTTACCAGTGTGTTACAACACAATTCCTTTTAATAACACATTTTAATCATTTGGGAACTGAGGAGACTAATTGCTGTAGTGTTGCAATCGAAAACGTTGTCTGTACTTGCGATGTAGGACTTCAGCTGCTCAACAGTCAACAGGGACATTTTGGCTAATATCCCAGCTCTTCTGGAAAAGGACTGTGTGTATATGTAAAAACCCTGGTTTTCATCATTTATTGTATTAATCAGAAAATTCCTTTTCTACACTGAACATCTGAACACTCTAAATTACTAATGACCTCACCAGTTGCCAGCAGAAAATCCTGGATATCAACAGGGGAAAAAGGATGAATCCAGTCCAATCCTGTAACAAATCTAGCCTGGAATAACACACACTTGCACTGCGTGATGTCATGCTGTTAGCTCTGTAGACGAACTGTGCACCAGCAGATGGGCTGCAGTGTCTAGCTGCACACTAAGAAGGTGGCGCTCTAAAGTTCCAGGACTGCTTTACTCAAACGCCCTCAGTTATGGAGCAGATGGTTTGCAGAAAGACCAGTCCGAGCGTCCAGAACCTGGTTTCTTACCCTACCTGTGATCTATCATTGCTCCACAACATATTTTGGGGGTTTTGGGTTGGAATCATGGAATGAATGCCTCTGAAAGGACCAGAGCCTGTGCAGTTCCCTCTCCCTTCCTCTCTCTTCCCCCTCTCTCTCTCTCTCTCTCCTCTAAAAGGGCAGATGTTGCTTCATCATAACTACACGACGTCTCAGCCGTGTTTTAACTTCATTGCGCTCCGATGCATATTCACGCTCAAGCAGACACTGATAAACACCGTCTGCCCTGTCGTCCTAAACCTCATCCAAGATTCATCCCCCCTCTCCCCCTGATGATGTCCCATCGCCTTCCATTTAGCGTCTCCTAAGTAATCTTTAATTGACACGCAGGCACTTAGCTTTACTCCTGGTATGTGGAACTGGTTCTATTTTCAGCGCGGTAACTAGACTAGGTCATGTTTCTTTCCTCAGCAGCTCAAGTTTCCAATTCCCACGGGAACTGCCTCGCCAGACGGTCGTTGCCGACAGGGTTACCCCCTCAAGGTTTGTTGAGAGAGGCTCCATCTCTGGGCCGAGGGAATCTCTCCACCAGGGAGACCTGGGAGGGCAGAGTAGAGGGCAGACGGCTGGTCTCGGCTCAGTGGCTTTGGGCCTGTAGTCTGGGCAACTGAATTGGTGGCTGGCAGCCAAAGGGGCATACAAGGTTTCTCATGTCTGCCAGATCCGTGGCTGGCCGAAGTGCCTTTACAAAATGAGCTTTCCAACCAAACAGTTCTAGGGACGTTTTGAGAGGAACTACTCTGAGAGCTACACACCTTCGGAGGTGTTTCTTCTGTTTGCATTCGCACCGCCAGTAGGAACATGGAAGTGATGTTAGATGGCCAATTGCAATGGCATTTAGGAAGATCAAGGTCAAGATGCATCAAAACCATGCTTTTACATATCGGTTCAAAAAAGCCTGAACTTCACTGTTGGTCTGTTTGTTTTTTCCACACTTTTTGGTTTGAGAGCTGTTGTTTACACGACTAACGCTTCACAGTTTGAAAATGGCGCCTGCAGTCTCAATACACATCTGGACCAATCGCTGTTCACCTACATCACTCATGGTTCCTCTAGTGTGAGAAAGTACCAACCCTAAAGTAGGAGCACAAACAATTCCTCAAAACATCTGAGGGATTATAATCGTCCTCAGTTCCTGCAGTGTGAACACACAAAGAAGGGGGAACTTCCTCCAATGGGTCTAGGAACTAAGGTCAACATCCTCTTACAAGGGCCTAAAGATCCAGCATGCAATTGGAGGTCACTCTTTCATTAGGGCAACTACAAATGATCCTTACATGACACTCCATTAGCTTCCTCAGTATAATCATGACACCAAGCCCTGTTTTTTAAAGCCCAGTTACAGTCTGCTTGGGAGTGACTACATTATTTCCATCTCCAAGCTAACACACAACCGTGGGCCTTAACACACTCGAGGCAGGTGTAATTAGGGGAGGTAATGCTAAAAAGGCTGCCAAACTCGGTGGCAAGGCTGCTCCCCGGCTGTCGGAGTCAGATGCTGTGACCCAGATTAACATCCGCTGATGTCTGTCATCTCCGGGGGTTGCTATGGAGAGCTGCGGGAGGGTCAAAGGAAGCAAATTTAGTCACGGTAAAAGGCTCCCTCCCAGGAGACGGCGTAAAAACGCATTAGCCTGCGACCTCTAACACGCAATGCTTCCTCAGCATACCTGGGACAAGGATGAGTTCACAGGGAGTCTGGGCAACAACAGCAGCAACGCTGAGCCTGTGCTTCAACCCAAATGACAGGTTCAAAGACGCAGAAGAGGCTCCGCTGGAAATGTCCCACAGATTCCAGCAATTATGCATTTTAATACAGTGACATACTGAGTGTGGAACGATCCACAGCATAGTTATTTGCTACAATTTCACAATTTTTTTAGACCCAGCCAAAATAAGGGGTGGCTATAAAAGAGCCTTATGTTAATGTTCACATTTTCAGCTTTTCAGAGATATATAAAGAATATAAAAAGAATTCCTAGAGGTGCCTTAACTTTTGCTGCTTTACTCTCACCTTCTTCAAACCAGCTGGATGGAGCTGAAGTCTGGAGACTGCATTGCTCTTCCATGAACTGAATCTACTGCCAAGTTTTGAGTTTTTGTTTGGGCTCATGGTCTTACTGTGTGTGTTTCTGGGCTTTTCCCCCCATTGTGATAGTGAAATACAGCACTACTTCCTGCTCTACAGCACTGTGCTAATAATGCAGCAGAGGCTGTAGAACGTGTTCCAGCTCCACATTCAGCAGGTTCTGAATGCATGGAGGAAAGTCTGTTTTCTATGGTTGTATAAGCACTTGGCAAATTACGCCTGTTATTTATCCTACAGCCACCAGCAATGTGTCTGTCTCCGTGTAGCTCCATTCTCAGTGTTGATCTACGCGACGCGAACGCTTGATTGTTGCCTCTGTCCTGGAAGTCGC
>JBBPDA010000105.1:30929890-30941678 GCA_037974385.1 Arnoldichthys spilopterus
CCAAGATCCTAAACTACTGCAATAAACAAACACGCCAAGATCCTAAACTACTGCAATAAATAAACACGCCAAGATCCTAAACTACTGCAATAAACAAACACTCCAAGATCCTAAACTACTGCAATAAACAAACATGCCAAGATCCTAAACTACTGCAATAAATAAAAAAAACAAGATCCTAAACTACTGCAATAAACAAACATGCCAAGATTCTAAACTACCACAAAGAGGAACTTCCATACGCCAAGTTCTTATACTACTAAAGAGAGAACTACAGTAGTAGATACATGTGCCAATTGCTTTCAAGAACTGCTGCAGTACAACAATTTTCAAGTGCAGAGTGAATTATAGAATAAAACTGGAAACTATTTCCTGGATGACGTCAGGTAGGTTGTCTGGAAGCAGTAGTTCGTGTGTGAGTTTTATGATGCATGTTGGTAGGAGTGGGCTTCACATATACACGCTGTGTTATGGTTAATACCACCTTAATTAGAGAAATAAGGAAGTGTTTGGCATTAGCTCAGCTGCTGCTCTTCTGAAAACCACTGCGTATCCCAAACACTTAAATATACTGTGTGCACAGATACACACTATGCATTTAAAACAAAATTCGGATGAAAAACAAGCTGAGATGTTTCCAAGTAGCATGGAAGGAAGATTCTCTCCTTTACAGTAACATGTTCGATGCCTCCTGTAAATGCAAATGCCGCTTGAATAAGGAACGTGTAGGTGGTTTGGCTGGTACTACTGCGCTGCTTTCGAAACGCCCTGCAGCCCTGGAGCCCAGCTGCTTTCCCATCGCAGTGAACAGACACTAGAACGCGGGTCACAGCTCCTTATCTCTGCCATCTTGTCTCGCATTTGGGCCAAGGATAGCTCGTCACATAAACAGTGACAGGTGTGGGCCCGTGTTTCTTATCTCCCAGCTCATTAACTTTTGTTTCTTCACAAAAGTGGTTGAGTGACGTGCTGCCTTTGTTGGAATATCAGTCATTGTCTCCATGTCTTTGCTCATAGAATCCATTATTTATCCCATAGAGTGCAGATCAGTGCCTACTACACAAAGTGGGAAGTACTGCTGTAGCTTAGCACTGCTAACACAAGCCTTTAGGTTTGAAACCCAATTCTGTAACACTTCCAAAAGCAAACACACTCAATAGCTGAAATCGGTTTAGTGAAAGTGATTATTTGTCATTGTGAACACACCCATAACACACACACACAGTGCACCACATCCAAATGTGAGATGGACACGTGGAGCAGGAGGCAGCTATCAACATCACCCAGGGAGAATTGTATTGGACAGTACTTTGCTCAAGGAAACCTCAGTGGCATCCGGGCCGGGACTTGAACCTGCGACCTTCAGGTCCCAAGGGCAATGTCCTGACCATTAGGCCTCCACTGCCCTTAAAAAGTGAAGCTACTGTTCACTCCCTAGTCCATGCAGTCCATTCTTGGAAATGAGTTTGTGAAAAGTTTTTGAATGAGTTGTTTTT
Organism: Arnoldichthys spilopterus; assembly: GCA_037974385.1. Classification (NCBI taxonomy): domain Eukaryota; kingdom Metazoa; phylum Chordata; class Actinopteri; order Characiformes; family Lepidarchidae; genus Arnoldichthys; species Arnoldichthys spilopterus. Next base: position 30,931,387 of record JBBPDA010000105.1, read on the forward strand.
GTGATGTCACAACAAAACAGCTGTTTTTTGCCTGACGCTCAATACGGACCATCAATATGAACAGAGCTCATTTGCATACACCAGTCTTACAGGCACGGTAAAACATAGGGGAAAAGACACAGAAAGTGAAATTTGTCATTGTGAACACACCCCATCACACGCATTTAGCCCGTCTATGTGTGGAGCAGCGGGCAGCTATGGGCAGTGCCCATAAAGCAGCGTAGACTTGAACCTGCAACCCTCCGATGACATGGGCAAGTCACTTACTGCTAGACTACCACTGCCTGGGTCTGTGATGTGATCTTTAGACATCAGGGGACAAAAATGGCAACAACTGTAGAACATTAGTCCTTTAAAACCTAAACATCTCATGATGATTCTGGAAAATACCAGTTTTTTCTTTAACCCTTGTGTTGCAGTCAAACATTTCCTCAACTTATTCTCGGATACAGGAAGCGCAGGGTTTATATAAGAGAGATGCTGATCTCTTTCTAGTGCACGCCGGTGTTTCCCAGAATCTGCGTTCTCTTACAGTAATCTTTGGTTGCCATGGAGATGTGTGATATTGACTTTGTCAGTAAATTTGCTGTTTGCTCTCACTTCATCAGACGTACGATTGGTGAACTGACGGAACTTACTGCACTGCATTTATGAACGTGCATCTTTTTACAGTGGTATCAAAGGCATCAGCTCTGGTCAATGTTTCTGATGTGTAGAAGCTGTGGAAAGACGTTCTGACATGTTCTTCTGGCTTCTGGAACCGTATTCCAGTTATTCTGCAACATGATACTGTAACACTGCTCAAATCCCACAGGAGAACAAGGCCAACTGCAAGGCCTTTTCTCTTTCTAGTGGGCAGTGACATGGTCATTTATTACTTTGCTTGTTCTTTCAAACTATCTATCTATCTATCTATCTATATATCTATCTATCTATCTGTCTGTCTGTCTGTCTGTCTGTCTGTCTGTCTATCTATCTATCTATCTATCTATCTATCTATCTAGTACGAGATCATATTCCTGACTGGTTTCCCTGCTCCCAACGCACTTGATCCAGGCTATCGGCTCATTAACAGCCCCTCCCTGAGCTGAGGCGGGTGGGTTAAAGCAGAGGAAGTTGGCCTCCAGGACAAGGATTGAGAAGCAGTGCTCATAGGGAAGCCTCAGCCAAGCAGAAGTTGATCTGCATGCCCAGACGTTCGCATAAGACCATAATAGCTGATTCTGAAACGCTTGTGCCCCTTTTGAAAGCTAATGTTACAAATCTGGCTGCCTAAAGTGATGCACTAGCTCTACTTAGGCCTAATCCACTGACAGGTTTGAAGCAAATGGAAAAAAGGTCAGCTCCCAGCTGTATGTCTGCAACATCCAATACTGTGCGAGTAGTCCTCGTTTTTGAGGGAGTAAAGGTCTCGGTCAGTCAGGCGCACGCAGCCCAGCGCCAGTGCCGTCATGCAAAATTCAGTTAATTTCATAAGCCACTGCTCTCGACTCTCGGGCTCAATTTATGCACAACAGGCTTTGATTTGAGACAAGCGCATGTAGGTGGCATTTTTCTGCTAATCCTCCACTGCGGCCTATGAAGGATCATGCGGTATAACACCAGGCTAGTGCTGGATGACAGTGATAAAATTCATTCAGTAATTTCCAAACGTAGCACTGTATTCAAGTTAGTGCTGCTACTTTAACCTAAGAGATCGTTTTACGAACATGACGCTGCTCTTTTTGATTGGACTGTTCGGTTTTACAGAACTACGCCAAACGGAAACTTACTTACTGACATTGTTGGGTTTAAACCGTCTTTCATGCCACCTGAAGCTACAAATGACCAGCAATGGACTTGTTAACTGACAATTAACTGTAAGGACCTGGATACAAAAATACTAGTAACAAACTGCATTATATCCTGAACATTACTTTGACCTCTTTTCCACCAAACTGATACCGGGGCTGGTTCCAAACCTAAAACAGGTTCTGTGCATTTCCACCAAAAAAAAACTGGTGCTGATGCCAAAAATTCGTCTAGCACGGCTCCACAAAACTGCCGAGACGATGTGAGTGGTTTTAGGATGTGGGAAATGCAGAGCATACGCCATTATTTTGCTAAAAACATGAGCAAAAGCGGCAAAGAGTCAATCAAGCAGTGGTTTATGGAAGGGACCAGCGCTTGTTGGCACTTTGGGCTTCAACAGAAATGGGCAAGAACTCACAAAGTTCTGCTACATCATGTTATGTTCTCACACCTGTCAAAATGCAGGCCAGTTCTCAAAAAACAAAGGTACAACTGGCACTGGCACTACTGCTGGAGATACTGCTGGTGCAGAACCAGTTCTACCTTGGTACCTTATGAAAACCAGCCCATATTTCAATAGGGTTTAAAAAACCGAACGTGACGCCAAATCGAACGCCACCTTTCGACAGTTCTTTTTTATGATCCCTGTCGTCCTTTTTTACTCTCTTCAGTTTATTCACTGTTTGCTCTGTCGTTCTACTGAAGCCTGAAGCCATTTTTGAGTTCCTCTCGTACACTGCTGGATCGACTTTTCGCCACTGCTGCTGTTGTTGCCCGCAATTTTTGGCTAAATGGTGGCACATATCCTGCAGTATCCCCTTCTTTAGCAACTGACGTCGGAGGTTCCAACTTTGGGACCAGCAGTTTTGTGGAGCCGTGCCAGTCCCGGCTTTTTGGCACCAGCACCAGCCGTTTTTTGGTCAAGTTGCCCAGAAATTGGAACCAGTACCAGTTTGATGGAAAAGAGGTGTTTACTACCTTCTGCTACGGTCTGACAGCTTTTAGCAAGTCTAACGTTGAGTGAAACGAGGGTAATTTTATGATTGAAATATTTGCATTTACTCAAAATTCTGTTGATGATGTATTACAACATTGGGGCAAGTCCCTGAACTGTTCGTGTAGATAAAAAGAAGAACAAGGCAAATTTCATAAGCCACTGCTCTCGAGTCTTGGGTTCAGTTTATGCACAACAGGCTTTGATTTTTCTGACAAGTGCATGTAGGTGGCATTTCTCTCCTAATCCTCCCTGGTGGTCTATGAAGGATTAGCAAGATGGCTAAGTTGATGTATGCACATCATGCCTTGGTATGTATGGATACAGTATAACACCAGGCTACTGTAGATGAAGAGAAGAACATAGCAAACGTTACTGGATCATTACTGGATGGGATGAAACAATGGAAACATCAGAACTGAAATACATTCACTGCTCATGTTATGGAAGTAAATGTCTTTTGTTGGGTTTACGTTTGGGGCACAGGCTTTAGGGTGACTGCAAGTTAATATTACCTTATTATCCATCATTTTTACGTTGATTAAGCCTGTGTTGGGGGTGGATGTTCCCAATTTTCTGCATGCCTCCGTCCCACCCATTAGCTCGGAATCCCCCAATCATGCAACCATCACATCAATACAACCATCACTAGGGTCAAGACAAACCTAAGTCAAACTCTCGCTAACTCACTGTTTTTGAACACCATAACATGCTTGGAGGAGGTGTGTCAACTAGCAGATTCCTGCCCTGGTTAACGCTTGTAAATATCATGAAGTCATGATCTCCTGATGATAGGACAAAGCCTTAGACAGCTGTGCCACTCAAGAATCAAGGCTTAGGCTGTGCTGGGCTTCACAATGCTTCTCTCTGGAGATGAAACAATCTGTGTATGCATTAGAAACGGCGTCTGGATACTTTTGGACTCATGTATCATGGTCTATTAGTGCAGGCGCTATCGCCCAGCACTGTACTAGACCTAGCCAGCAAGACCGAATGGAGGAACCACAAGATTACAGTGTTGGATGTTTTACAACTCACATTATTCTCTACTGTGAGAAAGTCAGCTTTGCAAGGCATCAAAACCTAAAAGCTTTTTCAATGGAACCATTTGTGGACGTCACCCGTCTGCCACCCGTGGTCTTTCTTTTTGAAAAAGCCTTAAGTCAGAAAAATAATGAAGCAGTAGGTCTCTCACTCTTGTTTTAACGTCATTAACTCTGTTGGGTTTGTGACTCGGGACAAAGAAAGCACTTGCATGTCTTTCTCTATCTCCGTCTTTCTCTAAAACCTTTATCATACACATCAGAACAAAATACTGTAAAAATAAAAGTGTGTGTGTGTGTGTGGGGGGGGTCTTTTGCACAGTAAGGTGCTATGGATTTATAGAGAACACCTTAAAAATGACCGATGTGTTAGTTTCTGTGTGGCGCTGGTGTAAGCTTTGATGTAGTCTGCAGAGAAACCCACCAGGCCTTTTCTTGTTAATACCCTGAAGGGGAAAAAAGAGAGTGCTTCACGCTACATGCTCCTGCAACTAAATGGGGACCTTTCCCAAAAAAGACTGCTGGGATGACGAGGGAAGAAACAACAACTCTTCCTTTAAAAGCGTCCAGTGCAGACAGACCACTCAGCTAGCGTGGGCTCGAAGCCTGGCCACTCCTGGATCAATTATTTAGCTAGATCAGATTAGATGGCCCCTGCAATTCTCCTGCTGCAGTGCCGGCTCTGGAGGAGACCCTGCACGTTGGCCGGTAGATCCCCCAGGATGCCCCCCACCCCTCTGCAACCTGAGCCTGAGATGGAGGGCCGGAGGCTAGAGTTTCTTATTGGCCACTAGGTCTCGTTCCTCAGTCAGTCGTTGAGCCTGGTTCCTTTGGCTGATCCGGAAAGATGAACTGAACCTTGGAGGCCGTGTAGTTGAGCATCAGCAGGCCACCAAACTTGCCCTTTCCAGAGACATTTACCTGCTTATTGGCTGGCTCCCCTACGAAGCTAGACTCCAGTGTCTAGCGCACCTGTTTGCTGAGTGTGCCCATTGCCCTTTGGGTGCCTGAGGAGCTTCCTCCCTTTAGTGATAAGCATGTGGTCTGCTATCAAACCACAGTGCTGATGGTGGAAGACTCCTCAGACTTGCCCTGCCTGCTGGGCAGAGACTTGAGATACTCCAGGTGGCGCCTGGCATCCTCCTGGTTGTGTCGTACGTAGTAGACCAGGTAGGAGATGACCATGGTGAACCAGCCAAACATGGTCACTAGCATGGCCACGTCTGTGGTCTTTTTGAGCACCACACACAGGTCCAGGTCTTTGGCCAGCAGGAAGGGCACACCTTGGGCACCAGAGTCCTCAGGCTCTGAGGTCTGGCAAATGATGCCAGTGAGCGACACAGGCTCCAGATCGAGGCGTGGAAGGGCTGTCTGCAGCCGGCAGTCACAGTGCCAGGGGTTGCCCGTCAGATTAGATCGAGCCCTCAAGCCTTCAAAGGCTTCAGGGTCTAGTGAAGCCAGCTGGTTGGAGGATAGGTCCAGGAATTGCAGGGAGGCACCCAGGCCTCGAAAGGCTCCGGGCTCAAGCAGAGCCAGCTCATTGTGGGACAGATCAAGCTCGGCCAGCAGAGGAAGATCCTGGAAGGCATTGGTGGGGATGCTTGTCAGCAGGTTGTAGTCCAGATAGAGGCGCCGCGTGTCGTTGGGGATGTCCCGCGGGATCTCGGTGAGGCGCAGGTTGCTGCAGCGCATGGTCTTGCCCCCGGATGGACCTTCGCCGTCAGAGCAGTAGCAACGCTTCGAGCAGGACGTGGCCGCATGGTGGAAGCACAGGGTCATCAGCACCAGGCTGTGCAGCAGCAAGCACATGACCACGGAGTGCCGGAGCAGCCAATAGGACGGCAGCGGCATGGTGAGATGGGGGGCATACTCCCATCAGAGCGCCACCTTCGGGGGGAGTAGGGAAATCAAAGGAATACGTGGTAGATCAGTCTCTCCCACAGCTACCAAGCCTGACGAGAGAAAGGAGAACATGGCGGGTTAAAGTGGAACAGGAAAACGACTGAAGGGCCAAAACATCGATCGCTCGAAAGGTCACAGTATTTGATTAACCTGCTTGGGGCTGCCATCCGTTACATCTCCCGACCACCACGGCCATTCATTAATGTAGATGTATCGCTGTTTGTCCACTTTGTATACTACCTGTGTATGTCGTCCTTCCGTCGCCAGTTATTCCATCAGGCAGTCTCGCGTCTCTCTTGGTGTGTACGTGTACATAACCTACTTCGATTGCCCTCTAATTAACACAGAATAAATTACATCCCTTATACTTACCAACAGGCACACACACACACACACACACACACACACACGGAATAACAAGCTGCTGATTGATGGCTGAAATGTCCTGCGAGCTAGAGTGTGTTATTTCATGCACAGATGGAGGGTAGCTGCTCTAATTGCTGTAAGCAGTAGGGATTTCTCTCTTTCGCTCTCGCCCGCTCTGCCTTTTTTCCTCTGTCTGTCTCCCTGCCTACCGTGTCTGTTCCTTTTCTCAGAGAAGAAGCCGAATGAAGCCAGAGGAGAAGCCGGGTTTTCACGGTTTCACGACAAGAGGCCAAAAAAAAAAACCCCACAAGAGCATCGACTTTTGTTGATAACGGTGTGAATTTACACTTTCCCTCGGCGAATTGGGGGCTGATTGAAATCCCTGCTGCGCTGGCCTAATTCACGGCTTTAGCATAATCTAGGTCTGACGAGAGATGGCATGGGCCGCGAACGCGTTTTTCCTCTACAAAAGAACTTCAGTTATTTATCCTTCGCTGATAAACTCCCGACTGAGAGCAGGGTGAAGGGGCCATGCAGATCTTTGGATCCACACCCTGAATCCAATTTCTGGCTCTGGATTTTACATTTACATTACATTTACATTTATTCATTTGGCTGACGCTTTTATCCAAAGCGACTTCCAAGACGTGGAGCAGAGTGGTGGGACGGTACCTTGCTCAAGGGTACCTCAGTAGTGCCTGAGCCGGGACTTGAACCTGCGATCTTCAGGTCCCCAGCGCAATGTCAGTCCTAACCACTAGGCCACCACTGCCCTTGTACTCACTAGTAGGTGGTCAGGGAACATCAACCGTTTATTTACCCCGTGGTTACAGAATCTACCCCTTAGATTGTAGGGTTGTTGTAGGACAGGCGTGTCAAACTCCAGTCCTGGGGGGCCGGTGTACAGCACAGTTTGGTGAACTCACACACACTCCAACGAGCTATCCACTCCAAGGTTCTGTAGAGAACCAAACATGGCTCCTCTGTGGCATTGTGCAAAGAAACTTTTTTGGCAAGGGTGTCAAAGAAATGCAGCCAACTTCACTCATGATTCACTTCTTTAGAAGCCGCTACCCTGTAGTTCAGTGGCCTTCAGGCAGGTCTTCAGGGTTCCTGATATGGTCCAACCTAACTGACAACACGTAAAGATGGAGTCTTTGGAGGCCTAAGGACCGAAGGCCACTGCTTTAGGTTCATCTTACTGATGTACAATTAGAGTCCGTAGCCCACTTGACTACAATTTTTGACCACAGAGCTGCTGCCATCTGGATATTTTTGGATAACGGACCACTCTCAACCTAGCAACGTCAATAACGCCCCCCAACAACAAGAGGCTGATACGCTTGTACCAGCGCCACACACACTCTACCATGCTGGTGTCACTGCTGTGCTGTGTCTACCACACAAAATCTGATGAACAGAAGTCCTGGGGTCAGAAATGATCCAAAAATAATGGGGAAGGGAGCTGATCAGTCGTGGTACAGAGGCTCTACAGTCAGTAACCGTGCACCTATACAGTGGATGTGTAAGTGATCTGAAGGGGAGTGATTGAGTGAACCCTTTTATTGCCACATCAAAAAAAAGCAATTGGCATTTTTTTCTTTGAATTTTATATTCGTTTGTGGCAATAATAACGGTAATGTTTATTTTTTAATCAATTATTTATTCATATTTTTTAGCTTTTAATATAGGACTTGTGATTTCACATTTTGCATTGCAATATCAATTTTTCGATGCATTGTTACACCCCAACTATGAGCACAGAAGCCTTGTAAAAAAAGTTTTCTTAGCTCATTTTTTTTATGTCATTTTAGGATTTGCACATGCACCCCCTGCTCACAGCGAGAAGGTCAAGGTTTGATTGTTTCCTCTGGGTTCTCCAGTTTCCTCCCACTGTCCAAAAGCTGCAGTAGGTTGATTGGATGCTCTAAATTGCCAGTAGGTGTGAATGTGTGTATGAATGGTTGTCTGTCTATGTGTTGCCCTGCGATGGGTTGGCCTCCTGTCCTGGGTGAACCCTGCCTTAGGCCTGCAGTCAGCTGGGATTGGTTCCAGCTTCCCTGTGACCCGTAAACGGAAAATGGATGGATGGATGAATGGATTTGCACATTAATTGTGAAACAACCAATTTAACAATTTACAGTAGACAAATAACAACCATATTCATCAGTAAATCACTGTTTAACTTTTATATTGGTTGCCTTTTTGATCAGGTTACCTTTTTTTTTTGTATTGTGACAGAAGTTTCAGGTGGACCCTTCCATTCATCCTGCACTACAAGCATTAAGGCCTATTACCCAAAATGAGAACTCCACTCCAGACAAAGCCACGGAGGGACGACTTAATATGCCTGTCCTGTAATTTAGACTTTTTTATTTTGCCCCAGTAGACGTTGAAGAGTGCTTCTTCCACCTCAGCTCATTAACAGTCGAGCAGCTTATAACATAGGTCATCCTCTTACTGAGCGCTCAGGGGAAAACGTCCTGAGCTGATTTACTTCTTAATAATACATTTCACCAAGATCTAAGACTGTACATCAAAACTTTGGCTGGAACCTGATTCCTGAGTGATACTTTATCATTAACTTTTAAGTTACAAACCCCAAAAGGGCTTAAAGTCAAAAATAATGATAAAACACTCCACTCTAGACAACCTGGAGCCAGGTCGGAATCGTTCACAGTGTTGGTGAATGGAACCAGACGTCTGGTTACACAATGTTACACAATTTTTTGTTCCTGGCTTCTAAGTGCCATATTCTAACTACTGATCTATATAAAAACAGGTTTATTCATCACAAACTTTGATTTTGATCACCACAGCCTACAGTAGTTTTATATTTTTATAGCAAAACAGGCAAATTTTGATCTTTTCTGGACAGTCCCAGAAAGTTCTAGAAAGTTCTAAAAGATTCCAGGTGTTCTCCTTAAATTTGTCCAGATGAACATCAAGTAGACCATCTTCACAGATGCTTTATTTGCCTCCCCCTCTTCTGGACAATTCTAGAAACTTCTGGACAGTTCTTACAGTTCCAGAATAATCTGGAAGTCCATCCAGCCATTTTCTAAACCGCTTCTTCCGTTTCCGGGTCACAGGCAAGCTGGAGCCAATCCCAGCTGACTATGGGCCTGAGGTGGGGTTCACCCAGGACAGGAGGCCCAACCCATCGCAGGGCAACACATCCAATCAACCTACTGCAGCCTTTGGACAGTGGGAGGAAACCGGAGAACCCGAAAGAAACCCACGCCAACACGGGGAGAGGTTGCAAACTCCACACAGTGGGCAATGGTGGCCTAGTGGTTAGGACCTGTGCTGGGGACCTGAAGGTCGCAGGTTCAAGTCCCGGCTCAGGCACTACTGAGGTACCCTTGAGCAAGGTACCGTCCCACTACTCTGCTCCATGTCTTGGAAGTTGCTTTGGCGTCAGCCAAATGAGTAAATGTAAGGCACCCGGGGCCGACCCGGGGATCGGGGATCTATGAGGCAACAGCGCTAACCACTGCACCACCATGCCACCCTTCTGGAACTCTACTTAGCATCTGAAGTGAATGGGGAAAACAGATACATTTCAAAATACTTAGTTTTTGTGGAACAATAGACATTTTCTACTGATTTTAGACATAAGGGATTGAGAAAACACACTTTGTACCCAGCTCGAGCACGAAAAAGACTAAGCCCTATCCTTTGTTTTATATCAGTGGCGCCGTAAACAGTGAGCACAATTAGAGGCAGGACGCCGTTAAAATGTAGCACAGTGAACATGTTTCAAACTGTAAAAACGAAAGTAAACCAACAGCCACAAGTAATGAACGTCTGCAACGCGAACGTTTCACCAGCGCTAGTGACAGAGCTGCATCGAAGTGACGCACACAGGAGGAAACTTTTACAGGAGACAAACTTCCTCGAGACAGTAAGACGTTGGCAAAACATGCCCCAGAGAAAACAGGTCTTCTTTGTCTTTTGGAGCTTTTGGAGCCACAATTTGCCCAAGACACTGCAGTTCACACGCTGCCCTGTAGCCTCACTGCACACTGGACTGACTTCACGTTTACTTTAAAACAGGCAGTATTTGCGGATCTCGGTGCAGTGGAGGCCTAGTGGTTAGGACTTTGCCTTTGTGAACTGAAGGTCGCAGGTTCGAGTCCCGGCCTGGGCACTACTGAGGTTCCCTTGAGCAAGGTACCGTCCCGCTACACTGC
>JBBPDA010000105.1:30976061-30988556 GCA_037974385.1 Arnoldichthys spilopterus
TGTGTGTGTGTGTGTGTGTGTGTGTGTGTGTGTGTGTGTGTGTGTGTGTGTGTGTGTGTGTGTGTGTGTGTGTAGCATTGTAGCTGCGGTGATGACTGCTCCTCCAGTAACTGCCTGTGTGGACAGCTGAGCATCCGCTGCTGGTATGACAAGGTAAGCGTGTGTGTGTAAGATTGTGTGTGTTAGATTTTCGTGATTTACGGAGAATGCAAGAGCTTTGAGCGCTGGTGGTGATAAAGCGACAGCTTCCTCCTGCACAGCATCTTCCACAGCATAGTGACCGAGCCGACACACGAGCAGCTCTGAGCGATTTCCAATGCTAATCGTGTGTAAACACCTTTAGGGCCTTAGCCACGACCATCTGGACAGGCTAGTTAGTGTTAGCTCCCTTGCTGAAGCCGCTAGCTGGCCTGTAACAGGGTCAGTATGGTGTGTTGGGGGTGTTGCGATGCTCTGTGCTGCTAAAGGACACCAGGAAGGTTCGGTTTGAACGACTGTTCTAGTGCCAAAACACTGTGAAGTACTAAAAGTAACTAATATTTAATAGCTGAGGCTCGCTAACTTCTTACTGAAAATAGCTAACGGTAATGAGAGATGATGTGGAGTGTGTGTGTGTGTGTGTGTGTGTGTGTGTGTGTGTGTGTGTGTGTGTGTGTGTGTGTGTGTGTGTGTGTGTGTGTGTAGGACCATCCCGAACAGGGTGTGTTGTACCTGGTGAGGGGGCTGTTGAACATGGTGCAGGACTACACGTGGGAGGATAACAGTGACGCCAAAGTACGAGTGTACATCAGTGCTCTGCCGCTGCTGGCTGCCATGAGTCAGGAGAGCTATCTGTATACCATTCCTAAAGGTACGGACACACACACACACACACACACACACACACACAGTAACCTCTTAACATGCAACGCATGAGACCCTCCGCCTTCTGTCCAGTGGATTCCAATGAGACGCTGTACGGTGGTGATCCGAAGTTCATTGCGGAGATCAGCCGACTGTGCGAGACTCTGATTGGTCAGGTGCTGGACCACCTGAAGACTCTGGGACGAGAAGAGGTGAGAGGCACATGCACTTCAACTGAAGGGGGAACCGTGAACGTGAGTAGAAAGACCTTGCGTCAAAGGCCCACGTGTCAAATCCGGGACGTACAGGGACACTACAGGCACCGCGTCTTTAGACAGGTTGCCCATAACGAAGTGCCAGAATTGTGAACATTCGTGTTCTGTTGGGTAAAAAGGTCACAGTGTTCTCCTGGCGGCACAAAAAAAAATTCTGTGTTTTTCCACATATTCTATTTTGTACATGTTCGCAAACGACCTGTTGGCGTTAGAGGTTCATGCGTTCCATGACGAATGGACCAATAGAAATATTGTTGTTTTGGAGATATGGCTGTTGAGACCTCGTATCTCCATATGATGCTTGAACATAGTTGACATTTGCCACTCATGCCACTCACACACAGGTCTGGACTTTTCTACATACCGATTTGACCTAATTCTAAAAGTCCATGTGCTCATCAACGCTAGATGTGTTTGAGGATGAATGGGCCAGGAGAGAAGGTACTAAAGCACTTCCTTGTGGGACGCAGGATTACGTTTATTCCCACCGTACGTTATGGAAGCTTCTTTTTTCTGAAAAGTTCCTTTTTTGTGAGACTTTGAGGGCAGAAAAGCATAATTGTGGATATTTTGCTGTTCATCACAGGGAATCTGTAGTTTTTGTCTCACAAAAATAGTAATACGTGTGTGTGTGTCTTTAGGGAACACGAAGGCAGGGCAGTCTGGCTTTCTCTCTGTTCAGCGCTCTGCTGGCTCACGGAGATCTGCGCAATAACAAACTCAACCAGCTGGCCGTCAACCTGTGGAACCTCAGCCACAAGAACGGCTACTGCGACACGCGGACCTCGGTTCGTCTCTCCAACACACACACACACACACACTCTGCCATAAACGCACATTGTCAGTGGAGGCCTAGTGGTTAGGGCGCTGCCCTTGGGACCTGAAGGTCGCTGGTTCGAGTCCCAGCCCGGGCACTACTGAGGTTCCCTTGAACAAGGCACCATCCCATTACACTGCTGCCCGGTGCTTTACGTGTGATGGGTTAAATGCAGAGGTCACATTTTGTTGTGGTGCTTGAGTGTGTTCACAATGACAAATAGTCACTTTCACGATTGTAGATTATTACGGTAGAATGGCACAAAAACTTAAGCTATTCTTGTTTTTCTGAACGTTGTCTTGAAATACTTGTATGTTTAACTGTAGTAACTGGCCTGATGCCACTCAGTAGGGCTATGGCAATGTGCGTTCACCTGCCCAATTTAGTCGTATCCACCCACTGCCTAGGGCATTGGGAGGCTAGCTAGCATTGCGCTTGCCCCCAAGAGCAAGGCCAATTGTGTTCTCTTGGACACCTGAGCACAGATGGCTGTGTTGCCACCAAGGATTAAACTTGGGCGAGTGCTTAGACTGCTGCACCACAGGGGATGAGTGATCATGGTTTTTTTTCTTTGTGTTGTATGTGTGTGTACGTACCTCAGGTCCGCACCCTGGAGCACATCAAGCAGCAAGCCCAGCAGCCTGAGCTGACTCACCTCTCCGACATGCTGCTGCGTCTCTCCCTGCAGTCACGAGCCTAAGAAAGCGGCGGCCTCCCTTAGTGGCTATAGCATTGTCCAGTTCCGCGCAGGCCGACGACCTGGGGGCTACGTATGAGGCCAGGAGCCAAGCAGAACTGTCCGCAGAACGTAATTGTTGTGGACTCACTTGGGATCTTTCGTTAAAAGAACATGACTCCTTGTGACCTCTGCAGCACTAGCTATGCCTCAAGTCTGGTCTCATTAGCGCACGCGTTAGCATGGTTGATTCTTGCAGACGTTCAGCACTTTGTACATTTTTGTGTGTAATCTCATATAAAGTATCGTAACACAGCTCACTGTCTGCGTTTTTCATGTACATACCTAGCAAATATCTGCTAATACCAATGTAATTGGTAGTTTTGGCTCCTTTCCATTGCAGTGACATGAGTAAATATAGCTACAAGCAGCAATTAAGGGGCCAAGCACCACAGTGTCACCTTTAGATCACCTATTGTACCACAACACAGGCAAGCACAAGTCATTCAGGGGGGAGTAAATGGTACTAAAAAGATCAGGGGGAGCACTGAATTGTTGGCTGATGCTGTATTTCATGCACATATCCGCCAATACCGAAATTCTTCCAGGAAACGTCTGCGGCTACCAATATGACCTCTGTGGGACTTGAACCGGTGACCTTCAGATCACAGAGGGAACTAACCAAAACGGTTATACCACCACTGCCCCAAACTTATTGGGTGAATGAGAATCTTGTGTCATTTCCCTTTGAAAAAACACATGGAGGAAGTGGTGATGTAACGGTTAGGAAGTTGCCCCTGTGACCTGAAGGCTGTTGGTTCCAATCTCAGACTGGTACAAGCGCCGCTGAGGTACCTGTGCACAAGGCCCCCTCCCCAAGCGCTGCCCATTCTTTGTGGCGCGGTGTGTTCACAATGGCAATCACTCGCGTCGTCTTATTTCCTTCAGAAAGCAAAATGTTCTGCTACCTTTTCACTTTTTTTTTTATTGAGCTTTTCCATAGTTCAGCAAAGAAAAAAAATAAACCACCTGCTTCAGACTGCAAAGGTGAGCAGCAAACTAAGGACTGCAAGCTAAAGACTTGACATCCCACTCCGACATATACACGTAACACGCACACTCTCACGACGGGAGCGGCGGCGGTGAACGTCAGTCCGAAAAACGTAAAAATACAGCAAACACCTCCCCAGTAAGACGAGACAAGACCGAGCTGCTCACCACCTTCGTCTAGTATACCGAGAATGATCAAAGTACATTAGCGTGAATTGTAAGTAATTTTAATTACTTTAATCATACGATACAATTATCTACCTTCACCCGTCGTGGTTGGACATGTGCGCAAGTCCGGGTCCTGCCGTTTCACAAACAATGGACTGCGAACCCCGGGATTAAGTGAGTGGGTCGAGTAACGGATCCAGGTCTATGGCCATGATCGCGATGGGACTTGTATTTTGCTTTCTCGTCTGTTGCCGTTTCCTTCTTGTTGACGAGAGGGAGGTGAAAGAGTCCAGGAAGGTCGATGCAACCGCGTCTTCCTCTTAACTACGCTGGAAACAAAAGAATGTGGGAAAACAAAAAAGAAAAACCAGAAGAAGAAAAAAAATGCAGCTACTCATGTTCCAGGACGCCCCCATCTGGCTGAAGGAGGAGAGTTTCTGGTTTGAGTTTCGTTTTGGGTTGTTGAGTTTGGTGACGGTGGAGAGGGGGGGTACTCGGTTTTGGTGCCTTTTTGGGGGGGGGTGGAGATGGCGGAGTAGTGGTGAGGTTAGGTTCGCATGGATCACATCACCTCCGGGTTGGGTGGACGATTTTTAGTCCAGCTCAATGGGGCTGCTGTTCTCCTGAGCCTCCTCTCCCTCCTCTTCTTCACCAGAACCCATTAGGCTGTTCAAGAGATTCCCTGCCATGTTAAACGGAACAGAATTAGTCACCAAGCCTGCAGCCTCCGGTTCCCAGACTCCCCCCTCATCGCTCGATACCACCAACACTGGGAGAATGAAGGCTAGAACCACATGCTTCCTCCAAGTCGTGTCAAGCAACCCACCATCTCTTTGGCTTTGCGGCTAATGCAACGTCATTGGACAGCGTAACCCACTCAGAGTATACATGAGTGGCTGGGGAGACAGAGGGCCATCCCACCCACTCAGTCCAGGCTTAACTGAAGCCAGACGCTCATTGTTGAGATTTAGAGGGACCCCGAATATATGAGCCCCAAAACTGACCACTGAATACCAACCCAATGATACTCGGTTGCTACAAAAATGGCTAATCGACTACATTGAAAACAGGGGAACATCAGTGTGAGCATGAAACACAATAAAACGTACCTAGCAGGCCTCCATACGATGATGACTGTTTTGGTGGCACTCCAAAGAACAGCTGTCCTATCCTGTCCAGGTACTGATGGAACAGACCAGTGGGTAAATAAGGGCACATACAGAATACAGAACATTGTGTTTGTTGTCAGTTATGGGTACTGCACTCAAAGACATGCAATTCTGACACTCACTGACATGGCTGGCTTCACATGATGCAGTTGTTCTCAAATTTGGACCTTGAATCCAGATTCCGGGCCTGGATTTTGTAATCACCAGTATGTGACTCTAGGTGGCCAATCAATGACATCAGTTCAGTAACTACTAGTGATTACAAATTCCAGGAGTGGAATCTGGATTCAAGGTCCAGATTTGAGAACCTCTGACATGATGGAACATAAGAGTTAAATAAAATCACTAAAAATATAAATATTTGCAATAAATGCTGCTAGCAGGGCTGGAACAATCGACAGTGTTGACCAAAATTACCAATGATCATCATTACATTGATTTTTCAGTTTAAAGCCTGTTTTGTTTTTACAGTAACCTGCTGAGTCTGTACAAGTTGGGAGTTATCTAGGGACATTATCTAGGGAGTCTTGAATCCCCCCCGACTGAACTATGGCATTACACTGTGCTTCTTTTGATTCTTTGGGTCTAAAAGAAATCTTCACTCTTTAGGGTGAAGAGAGGAGAAATTAAATGACCACAGCCAGTCAGACAGCTACTCAAACAGCGGTCATGGTGATGCCAGCTGGGTAGCTAGCTAGCTAGCTAGCGATCAAAAAAAGCATGACTAATTGGGTTTGGGGAGGGTTACTTGTCAAAAAAGCAGAATTGGGTCTGTTTAATACTGCAGTACAGTTTGTGCACTGTTGAATAAAGATCGTTCGTAAATTTGGCACGAATGCTGCTTTTCTGTCTGTTCCAGGTTAGCAGACTGCGTTCCAGAGAATTCCGGAATCCTGTATTTTTGCCAACCACTCGTTGGGTAGATTTCTGATGTCTGATGTGATCATGTGGTACATCGTCACTGTTTTGATAGACTTTCAAAACAATGACACTGTTGCAGCTGTGGTAACTGTGTCATTATGAACACACTAAGGCACCACAACGAAATGTGATCTCTGCATTTAACCCATCACACGTGGAGCAGCGGGCAACTATCGACATCGCCCGGGGAGCAGTGTAGCAGGGCGGTACCTTGCTCATGGGAACCTCAGTGGTGCCCGGGGCCCGGGACTTGTCCCGAGAGAAGTGTCCTAACCACGAGGCCTCCACTGCCCGCATGCATATTGTTCTACTACGATGAAGAGAAATTTCACCACGTGAAGCCAGCCATGAAGTGTCAGCGCTGAGTTTAGGAATGTTTATCCCACAGACGTTTACCTCGTTATACATGGGATCCCTTTTCAGTGACGGCTGATATTGCTCACATAACACTGTAAAGACTGTCAGCTTCCCACTGCAAGCAGAAAACACATGGGGGACGTGTGAGACAACACATGGTGGATGTGTGAGAATCTAGAAAAACACCCACATTCATTTTTGTTAACCTCAACGGATGGTTTTCTGAAACATTCTTGGACAAACAGCCTTACTGGAGCTGGATTAGTTTAACCCAGACGGGCAGAAACATACAGGTGTTTTTCAAAATCATCTGCATCATATGATCAATTTCAATGATTTGATTTCATTTCAACACGTGTCCCAGGACAGATTCAAAAAACACTTAAAGCCAACGGACAGGTGCTGAAGCAGAAGGCTTTGTTATGTCTTGACAGCTTTTAATCCAGTGTGAATCCAAAATGTGTAGTTTTTACACTCAACATTAGTAACTGTAGAATGATTTTAATCCAGTATGAATCTACTGTATACTGTTATAATTATGGAGTGATTTTAAGCCAGTATGAATCTGCAGTGTGTGTAGTTTTAGCAGTATAATATTAGTAATTGTGGAGTAATTTTACTCCAGTATGAATCTGCAGTGTGTGTAGTTTTAGCCGTATGACTTCGTAATTGTGGAGTAATTTTACTCCAGTATGAATCTGCAGTGTGTAGTTTCAGCAGTGTAACATTAGTAATTGTGGAGTAATTTTACTCCAGTATGAATCTGCAGTGTGTAGTTTTAGCAGTATAACATTAGTAATTGTGGAGTAATTTTACTCCAGTATGAATCTGCAGTGTGTGTAGTTTTAGCAGTATGACATTAGTAATTGTGGAGTAATTTTACTCCAGTATGAATCTGCAGTGTGTAGTTTTAGCAGTATGACATTAGTAATTGTGGAGTAATTTTACTCCAGTATGAATCTGCAGTTTGGTGTGTATACACTATGTTTTGAATTATTGAAGAATCTGCTGATCCTTTATCAGCTAAACGAATATATTACAAACATTTTCAAACCTAGTAAAACCAGTCCAGCTTCAGCAGTGCTTATGTCAGTTTTGGGCTGATTACAAATGTCAGAAGACTGATCAGGCTCCTACCCTTCCACTGCCAAAAGGAGAAACCAGAGGAAGTTGAGAAGAGGCTGCACAAACGGAGGACCTTTCTCTATGGATGGGTGCTTCTGTGTGTACGTTGTGAAGACCACAGATGCACTAGTTTTGTTCTTTAGACAGAGGAATCTGTGAATCAAGTAAGGAGGCAATATTCATAAGCAAAAATACATTTGACACTTTGGCTACGTCCATTAGACATCAGTGTCTGAGCATGGTCCCGCCTATCTAACCAGGAGCTGCTCAGGTGTCAAAAACCAAGGATGGCTAAAACTGTGAGAGAAGTGCTACAGTCTCAACAAGGTCAGGCTACAAGGGAGGAGCTCCTGATAAAGTGGATGACAGACAGTTGTATTTACTGTATGGGTTTTTAAATGCAGGGTTTTTTCCCCCACTTACTGTAAGACTGCTTGAGCCACGAACATGTCCACCTCGCTGCGAAATCCCCTGGCAGCAGAATACTCGACCAGCATCTGTGCACAACCCTCGCCGTCCGAGGAATGCAGGAAGTGGTAGCGCGACTCGCTGTAGTTTTGTTCTGAGGGAAGGAAAAACCAATCGAGTTCAGTCTACTGTGAGATAATATACACTAAAAAGGTGGTGGTGGTGAGCAATGTTTGTTTATTTTATGCTTGACACCATCACCTTTAGAGAGAGGTGGGGAGAACGGTTTATTTAATATTTAACACCTTTAGAGGGCAGCACTGAGTAATGTTTCTTTATTTGATGTTAACATCTTTAGGGGCAGTGGTGAGTAACATTTGTTTGACGTTAACACCTTTAGAGGGCAGGGGTGAGTAACATTTGTTTGACGTTAACACCTTTATAGGGCAGTGGTGAGTAACATCTGTTTGATGTTAACACCTTTAGAGAGCAGTGGTGAGTACCTTTGTTTGATGTTGACACCTTTAGAGGGCAGTGGTGAGTAACATTTGTTTGATGTTTACACCTTTAGAGGGCAGTGGTGAGTAACATTTGTTTGACATTAACACCTTTAGAGGGCAGTGGTGAGTAACATTTGTTTGACGTTAACACCTTTAAGAGCAGTGGTGAGTACCTTTGTTTGATGTTGACACCTTTAGAGGGCAGTGGTGAGTAACATTTGTTTGACGTTAACATCTTTAGAGGGCAGTGGTGAGTAACATTTGTGTACTTGATGTTGATTGATCTGATCACCTTTAGAGGGTGGCTGTGAATATTTTTTTTTATTTGATGCCAACACCTTTAAAGGAAGTAGCGTTTATCCATTCGAGCTGGTCGTATCTACATTTGAGAGTTAGGGTGGGTGAGACACATACAATGCAAGCTAATGAGCCACGTGAGACATGCGCCCAATAGGTGCATACAATATTTTTACTACATTTGTTTTTTTGCTTTAGTGATACCTTTCCATAGTGTGACTGCCAGCAGCTGGTGTAGTTTGGGGTGCCCCAGCTTCCCCGAGCCCCCCGTGGACCACTTGAGTGCCCTGGAAACAAACGCCACCCTCTCGGGCGAGTTCGGGTCCATTAGGCTAAACAGCTTGACCAAATGTTCTAAAAAGCACAAAGAAATACATTACATACATGGCAGCATCACATCAGTGCATCACATCGGAGTCTCCATGCATGTTATAATGACCTTTGACACACATGATATATTCAGGGTTGCCAAATCAACGCTTTTTAATACAATTAATAAATACATAAGAGTGAACACAAACTAAAATATGGTATGTATCAATGTCTTTATGTTCAATAAACACTGATACATGTGATGAGATATAGTACATGCCCTAATTTCAAGTTCCCTATTCCAATGATTGGTGTATGGCCGCTGACTCTGGGTCATTATCCAATCTGGTGTTAGTTGAGCAGAGTTCTGCATTTGATACCTTGCTATTGGACCACTTAACCTCTATTGGAATAAGTGGCATTGCATAAAACCTCACTAAAAATCTCACAAATTATACCATTTGTCCAACTCAACTTCAGATTGCAGTATCACCGGTGTGGTGTTCCCCAGGGCTCTGTTCTTGGCCCACTGCTATTTATCATTTACCTACTACCCCTTCGAAGTATTTTGAGAAGATTTGCTGTTCAGTTTCACTGCTATGTAGATAACGCCCAGGTTATCTTCCAAGTCAAATTCAGCTTTCCCTCCTACTACCCTCACTGCTTTACTTAAATAAAAATCTGGTTCCAACTTCCCTAAACTTAGAATTTTCTCACTGGCACTGGATCCATTCCTGCTAAAAGTTCTCCCTTAATATCAACAGTCATAGTGTGTTGCCTTATCCTCAGGTTAAGTGGTCAGGTGTCATTCTCAACGGCATGATTTCTTTCAAAACTCACATTAGTAACATCACGAAAATATCTGCGAAATACTTTCTCTGCCCTTCTCTTCCTCATGCAATCCTTGTCACACAAACTCAAAACTCTGCTGCCTAATAGAGTAAATCTCCAAACCACTACCAAGAATCTATATGGGGAAGAGTAGTGAACACGCTGAATGCAGATAGAAATTGGAATAGGGTATGGTCAAATTTGAACTTAACTTCTAAAAATTGAGCTCATCAATTAAATAATAATAATAATAATAATAATAATAATAATAATAAATTTTATTTATAATGCACTTTACATTATGCAAATCTCAAAGTGCCCACAGAATTTGAAAATAAATCAAACAAAAATAGATAAATAAATAAATAAATTGTTACATAGACTAAAACATGCTTAGAAACAAGATCAGAAAAAAGATTAGAAAAGTTTTAGAAAATATTAAAAACCGAAAGCTCTACGCTAGAGAAATGTTTTCAGTCCTCTTTTAAAACGGTCTGTGGATTGTGGAGCCCTTAAGGTGTCAGGGAGGGCCTTCCATAGGCGAGGGGCAGAGGCGGAGAAAGGATTTTAATTTGGTATCTGAAGCCGGTTCGAGTGAGTAGAGCGGAGGGAGCGTGTTGTGGTTTGAGGGATGAGTAGTTCTTTGAGGTAGAGTGGGGCATTTCCATAGATGCCTTTGTGAGTGAGGAGATGGATCTTGAATTCAATCCTGGCAGAGACAGGAAGCCAGGGGAGTGAGTGGAGAATGGGAGTGATATGTTCATGCTTCCGAACTCGCATCAAGACTCTAGCTGCCGCGTTTTGGACATATTGAAGCCTATGTGTACTCTTGCTGGAAATCCCATCAAGAAGTGCATTGCAGTAATCCAGTCAAAACCATTCATAGAGCATATATAACACCTTAGAAGAGATTCCGATTGAAATTACAACCTGCCTATGATTGTCACATTTGTAATACAGCTTCACAGTGTACGTTTCTTCATATGTTTTGGAATTGTCCAACTGTTTCTAGCTTTTGAACCTATGTAAACTCTGTCCTTCCTATCTCACTGGTGGTGAATTCGGCCCAGGGCCCAAGGTCCCTTAAACTCCAGGACCCTTATTACCTCACCATCCTTAGGCCCTGAAACCACTTGGCCAAGACTAAACAGATCATCTTAGATTAAACGTCTCTTCGCTTCTGAGTTAATCTCCAATCGAGGAGACACTACTCCGGAAGAACCCAGCCAAACCAGCTGAAACTGATTCCATACGCGGCAAACACCCACAGTTTACAACTGCTATGTAACCTTGTTAACGATTATTCCATGCCCAGAGAAATCCAATGCCAACTGACTCTGTGCTTCTGATTTTTCTGCCCAACACCTGTCTTTGGGAGCTCCCACTTATAGGGGGGATGCTTTTCCAACAGAAGACACACTTTAATATTGCTTTCTCTCTCTTCAATAAAACTTTAAAAAATAATACTGGTGAACCCTGACCTCTCCTTGAAGACACGTCAACACTCACTAACATCACTGGAAATTTCTTATGTTCCCATGTTGGGTTTACGTCTTCTTAATGATAATTCTATGCTTAATATTGTTGGTTTTCCCCTGATATGTCTATGGAAATGTTGTGGAGTTTTGTTAGCATAGTAAATATGGAACGTGCTACTGCACGACTTAACCAACCACTGTGGAAGCAGACAATTTCTTGGATAAGAGGTGAAGAATGATCCTTGACAAACTCTGTATTATCGCCTGTATTATGACTAAAACCCACCCGCATGAGCGTATTACCTCAGTCCTACTTGAGCGTCATTGGCTTCCCATCAAATATCGCATCAACCATAAAATTTTACTAGTCCCATTTAAAACTCTTCATAACTTTACACCCCGGCCTCTCTCGGACTTACTGCACACACAGACTTCAACTCGTGCTCTCAGACCTTCATCTGCAGATCTTCCTGCTATGCCACCAGCTCATCTGTCCACTACGGGATCAAGATCTTTAAGCTTTGTTGCCGCACGTCTTTGGAATTCCCTTCCAGAAGATATTCGTAACATCGATGCAGTCTCCACTTTTAAATCCAGACTCTTTTTAAACCTGAATATTCACTAGAATAGTCTCGACTCTTACACCGTTTTACACTGTCCGGCTTTAAGATGTTTGGTGCGTTTTTGTTTATTTTACATTTCATTTTATAATTTTTTTCTCTGTGTGTTTTGCTCTCTCGTTATGAGGCGACCTTGAGTTGGAAAGGTGCCTAATAAATAAAATGAATAAATTATATAATAATAATAATAATAAATTATCATCATCATCTGTATATTCATTCTTTCTAGGTCTCCCCTTTCTTGCCGGAGCTCCTGCCTGCACTCAGACCATAATGTACATCATTCTTAATCACTCGTAACACTTCAGCATCACTAGGTCTCTCTCTCTCTAGACGCTCTCTCTCTCTCTCTCTCTCTCTAGACGCTCTCTCTCTCTCTCTCTCTCTCTTTGCGCTCTCTCTCTCTCTTTGCGCTCTCGCTCTCTCTCTGCGCGCTCTCGCTCTCTCTCTCTTTGCGCTCTCGCTCTCTCTCTGCACGCTCTCGCTCTCTCTCTGCGCGCTCTCGCTCTCTCTCTGCGCGATCTCGCTCTCTGAGCTCTCTCTCTCTCTCTCTCTGCGTTCTCTCTCTCTCTCTGCGCGCTCTCACTCTCTACACACACTCTCTCTCTACACACACTCTCTCTCTACACACACTCTCTCTCTACACAC
>JBBPDA010000105.1:30988656-31001539 GCA_037974385.1 Arnoldichthys spilopterus
TCGCTCTACACACTCTCGCTCTACACACTCTCGCTCTACACACTCTCGCTCTACACACTCTCGCTCTACACACTCTCTATCTCTCTCTCTCTACACACGCCTGACCCACACTGAAACCCTCTTACTGATTAAAGTTTTTGTGGCTTTTAACCCACTCACTCCTGCTGAGGAACCCATATGAACAGCCCTATCCACCAAAGAATTGATCTAAAGTCATCATGGCACTGGTGGAAACGACTGGCTGGTGTGACTATTCTGAACAGATTAAGGTAAAATACATGAACATGTGAGATGATTTTTAACACCTAACAGATTGAAGCATTAAAGAGGATTCCAGACGGGGCCCTTTTGTGTGAAAAAAAAGAATTTTTTTTTTTTTTTTTTAAAGAACAGAAAATTATTAAAAATTATTAAAGACATTATTAAAGACTAATGGACTGATGTCCAAGCAGTTCCTTTCTAACACTGTTGTTTAAAGGCTCTCTAAAGGGTCTTTTTTTAAGGCACATGCCTTTGTTTGGTTTCTGAAAAGGCTGCAGACACCATCACAAAGTGTTCGTTCATTCATCCATCCATTATCTACACCGCTACTTCCATTTCAGGTCAAGAGGAAGCGGGAGCCAATTACAGCTGACTATGGGCTCCAGGCGAGGTTCATCCAGGACAGGAGGCCAACCCAACGACACACAACCATTCAGACACATATTCGCACCTACAAGCAATTTAGAGCATCCAGTCAACCTACAACCTTCGGAGGAAACCCACACGAACACGGGGGGAGCCTGCCAACCCCACACAGAGAGGCATCCGGGGAGTGAACCCAGGACCTTCTTGCTGTTAGAGGACAGCACGAACTACCGCACAACCATGTACTATTATAGTGTAATTTTCACATCGAGCCCTCTTTGAGTAAGGGCGAGAAAGTTCGATTGCGTTGACTCATAAATACATTGCAGACTTACCTAATATTTCTTCTTCTACCTTGGCATCAGACTTCTCTAGAGTCTCTAGCACCAGCATGGACAGATCTGCTGCGCTGTTTTGCTGTGGATGAAATGTGACAGTATTTAAGGTCAGTGTAAGGTCAGTACACTGCAGCTCTACAGAGAGAACTCATGGCATTTTTATACTTTCAGCACTTCAAGTGGTCCCACACCTGTTTTCTGTGCATATGTGAACATACCACATAACTCTCACCCTTCCAAATGGTACCAAAAGCGCCTCTAGCATCTACAAAGAGCAAAGGTTTAGCCATAATTCAGTTGGGCTCCAGGTTCAGCATCAATTGTGAAGGAGGCGTTCCCATCCACCAGCAGTGCAGGACCTCACAAATGTTCTTGGGTGTACAGGCGTTCCCATCCACCAGCAGTGCAGGACCTCACAAAGGTTCTTGGGTGTACAGGCGTTCCCATCCACCAGCAGTGCAGGACCTCACAAAGGTTCTTGGGTGTACAAATTCCCATGGACACACAGTGGAGGCAATTAAAATGCAAACTTATGGGGAGGCCTCTCCATAGTGGCAGTGGTGGCCTAGTGCTTAGGACCTTGCGCTTGTGATCCGAAGGTCGTAGGTTCAAGTCTCGTCTTGGGAACCACTGAGGTAGCCTTGAGCAAGGAACCGTCGCGCTACGCTGCTCCCTGGGCACTTTTCAAAGCTGCTTGCTGCTCCATGTGTGACGGGTTAAATGCAGACGCCACATTTCGTTGTGGTTCACTTTGTGTGTGATTGAGTGTGTTCACAATAACGTGTCACTTTTACTTTTAAAAAAAAGCTCATACTGGCTTGGTGGTCCAGTGCCCACATACTTGTAACTTTCAAAAGACTAAAGGCTCACAACAGGCCCCACAAACAACAAATAAGAAGCAGGACCTAAAAAAGCTGAAAAATTATTATTGAGATGTGCTAGATTAGTGGATTTGGTAAAGCAGTAGGAGGCTGCTATGGCGAGCAGAAAAACCTGGACACTCCCACCGGCAACGCGTCTCTTAAGTGGTCGGTCATCAGCAAGCAAAACATTCCAGCTTGTGACAAACCCTCAGACAATTCTACCAAAATGACAGTACTGATTCGTCCAAACACCCACAGACACTTATTCGCGATTGGTCAAGATGCTCACAGCACACAAACTGCTCAAGCAACGTGTCCCTTCCTGTCATCTCAAGAGGAAGAGGAAGATCTACATCAAGACTCTTTTCAGTCCTGGCTCCTCAGTGGTGGAATGAACTTCCTCTTGTCATCAGAACTCACAGTCTTCAAGCGACGACTCAGAACACACCTCTTCAAGGAGGATCTTGGAAACTAACTAGCCTCATATTTACTGCGAATTTGTTGTTATTGTCTATGGTTTACTCTTATATAATTTGTCTTTTGGGTTTACAGGGTTGTCAGGGTTTGTTATTGTTTGTATTATCTCAGTAGAATGATGGCTGTTGATGGGTTTAGCCCTACAGACATAAGAACAGACCTGGACTACACAGCACTGCTGTTCGTCACTTTAGATAAGATTGTCTGCTAAATGCTGTAAATGTAAATGCTCACAGCACGGATAAGAAGCTCTCTTCCTTATGAAAGTTAGGTAATTATTTAAAAAATTATTATTAAAATAAATCTTCTACAAGCTCAGCACCACAAACGCCCAAATATCATGATCGTCATTACATTCTGCAGCCCTGGTACACAAGCGCCTGTCAGCACCAGGCAATTTCACAGAGGGGAAAAACAAGCTAGTGCAACCACAAAAGCTGGAACTGCTGTATGCGAATGTGAGCCTTCCTTTGTCTGACTGTGACGGGGGCCTGTTTTGTTCCAGATATGTATCATTTGAGGGCATTTTCAAGAGGAAACAGACAAATGTGAACATAAAATGCCCTGGAGTTCCACTCTAGCTGCTCCATCGTGCTGATGTGGGCAGTGGTGGCCTAGTGGTTAGGACTTTGAGACCTGAAGGTCGAAGGGTCGAGTCCCAGCCCGGGCACCACTGAGGTACCCTTGAGAAGGGTACCGTGCCACTACACTGCTTCCTGGGTGCTTTTGATAGCTGCCCGCTGCTGCACGTGTGATGGGTTAAATACAGAGGTCACATTTCGTTGTGGTGCTTGAGTGTGTTCACGATGACAAATAGTCAATTTCACTTCATGTGCAGTTAAGACAGTGCAGTCCACCTGTTGATGCCCAATTATTGCCACAGCAATGCCTCTGTGCCCAAAACCTGATGTTTGCCACAGTTACACTAGATCAGAGGTCCCCTACTCCAGTCCTGGAGACCCTCCAGGTGTGTGGTTCAGGTGGACACAGGCGCTCCAGGACCTGTTGAAGAACCCTGTGCTAGATGATGCTATCATGCAGCAACAGACTGTCCAGGACAGTTCCCCTCCTCGAGCTTGAGAAGGAAAATGATGGACACCAACCCTGCAGGCAGAGTTGGGCAGCCATGGCTTGTTGACCTTGGGTGGCTGCTCCAGAGTGTCCCATTGGCAACCGGGTAGAGCAGACGTATCATAAAGCAACAGTCTCCGGTCTCCAATGCTCAGAAGAAGAGGAAGATCATCAAGACTCTTTAATCCTGGCTCCCTCAGTGGTGGAATGAACTTCCTCTTGCCATTAGAACTGCTGAGTCCTTCACTGTCTTCAAGCGACGACTCAAAACACACCTCTTCAAGGAGTATCTTAAAAACTAACTACATTTACATTTATTCATTTGGCTGACGCTTTTATCCAAAGCGACTTCCAAGACATGGAGCAGAGTAGTGGGACGGTACCTTGCTCAAGGGTACCTCAGTAGTGCCTGAGCCGGGACTTGAACCTGCGACCTTCAGGTCCCCAGCGCAATGTCCTAACCACTAGGCCACCACTGCCCACAAGTTACATATTTGTACAGGTTTGTTATGGTGTGTAAGCTAATAGTATCTAGTAGAATAACAGCTGTTGATGGATTTAGCCTTACAGACAGAAGAACAGACCTGGACAACAAAAGCACTGTTGTTCGTCACTCTGGATAAGAGCGTCTGCTAAAAGCTGTAAATGTAACCCATCCACACGTGGATCAGCAGCGCAGCTATCAGCAGGGCTTGGGAAGCAGTGTAGTGGTATGGTACCTTGCTCAAGGGTACCTCAGTTTTGCCTGGATCAGGACTTGAACCCGTGACCTTCTGAATTTATCATTGTGAACACACCCCATCATACAAAGTGTGACGAAATGTGACCTTTGCATTTAACCCATCCACGCGTGAACCAGCAGTGCAGCTCTCAGCAGGGCCTCGGAGGCAGTGTAGTGGTACGGTACCTTGCTCAAGGGTACCTCAGTTTTGCCTGGACCAGGACTTGAACCTGTGACCTTCTGATCACATGGGAGACTCCCTAACCAATAGGTTACCACTGCCCACGTATAGATAGGTAGACTTTAAAGTAGCCAAAATGTGGAAGGCAGAGGCTTCTAATGGAGTGGTGAAGGGTGTTGTATGCAGACAGAAGTCTTTAGCTCTTTGGTTTGGTGTGCATTTCAGTGGCAGGACAGGAAGGTTACCTGGTTGTAACTGAAGAACAGCAGGGCTCCGTTGTACATGAGCTCTCGGGCCTCAGCGTGCTTCGCCTGGGCCATGTACCTGCAAGCAGCACACACGGGACATTTAAAGTGCTGTTTCACACCAACCGACCCGCATATGACCTCAGAAACGTCTAAATGTGCCGTGAGAACCAGTGCTGATCCGTACTGGGTTCACCAAGCAAGTGCAACCCTCCACAACCACAAAGTGAATGAAATTCACACGGAGCCAGTGAAAGCCTCCCCTAGCTAGCTCGGGCTAACAGCTGTGTCTCACTGAAAACGGCCATAATTCATAACATTACACAACCAAATCACGTTTTTTGCAAAACTGTAGGTTACGGTGCTCTTTCGCAAAACCAATGTGCTCACAAATCCTCCCAAAACCCCAAATTCGTCCATTTAATGTGCGTATCCTCTCGTTAGCAACAAGCTAAGGCTAACAGCCTGCGAAGATTGACGTCTCGACAGCCCAATCAACGGGCACAACTACCCAGAAAGGCGGGGCCGAAGACAGCGGCGGGCCAATGGGGAGAAAGAAACGGGCTATGGCTTCGCTGACAGCGAGAAAGATCTGGAAAACGGCGGAGAGCCGCGCCGTGCGTTTTTTTACTCGGTCTTACCTGAAAAACAGCGTCCGGTACATCTGATGGGCTTCGTAATAGTCCCCCCTCTCCACGCTGGCCCTAAGTTTGCCCTCGACCCGCTGCACTCCACCGCGATTGCGGCCCTTCGCGCTGTCCTGCTCCGACATCATCCTCCCGTCAAAAAAAAAAAAAAACGCGCCGCCTCACGAACGACGATGATCCCGTCGGCTTGCCGTAGCCAAGCGGACTCTCGTAAACAAAGGAATACCAAAAGTAGACGATCGGCGTCTGAAATAAAATGACTGAACTGCTTTAAGATTTAAATTATGTGTGTTATTTAAAAAATTCCTCCCCTCCGCAAACGGCAGCTTCTTTAAATCTGATTCACAGCTTGGCTGCTGCAACATCTCCCCTCAGGCCAGCAGGGGGCAGCACACACTCAGCCCAATGGAGATGTTACTGTTCATTCATTCATCAAGTTTTCTTTTTTAAGTCTAAAAATTATAAAAATTTGTCTGAATGTAAATGATAAAACATTGTCCAAAGTCCTAATATAAGTCCTAAGTCTGGATCTGGCAGCAGCATTGTGGACCCAACACACACTGTTCTCTCTCCTGCGTCTGGAAGAAGATACAAAAGCATTCGGGCCTTCACTACCAGAATGTGCAATAGTTTCACTTAACTTTATATTTATTTACTGATATTTTACTTTACACTCTTTTATTTACTTTACACTCTTCCTGCTCCTTGTGTCATTGTTTACAATCACATTATTGCATTTTTTGCACACGCTGCTACTTTTGCACCTGGTCGTCCCATAACTGTGCACTGGTCACTGGTCTTTGTTTGTACTTCACTGTCTTTGCACTGTCCTGTAACGTTTGCACATCTTTATGTTGTTAGTTGTGTAGTGTTTGTGGTCCTGTGTTTCATGTAGCACTGTGATTCTGGAGGAACATTGTTTTGTGCACTGTGTAAACTGTATATTGTTGAAATGACAATAAAAGCCGACTTGACTATGAAGATCAAATTAGCACAACATTACATCAACATCACTGAAATACTGCAAAAACATCAGCAAAACCAAATTCAAATCTTCATTTGAACTGTTTGAAGTTTTTAATTACAATTAAGAGAAAGAACCGCAATGCTCCCTAAACTCAGTCTTTTCACAAGCTTGTCATGGCCATGCCTCTCTTATATGGCAGCGTTTACTCCCCAAATCTTTATATGACGTTTCTGCTAGCTAACTGAATGTTTTGTTAGCACCAGGCTAGCTGTTCTTCTCCCAGTTGAACACAAAGAAAATCCTTTGGTAAATGCTAACTGAATCTATCTGGAAGCCATTATTCTTTACTTTATTAACACAAAATATGTAAATCAACATTGAATTTCTTTTTTATAAACATGCAATTTGTGACTATAAGCATGCATGGCATGCATTAGAGAAATGCTGCTACTTTCCTCTCTCTCAATGAGGCTCACAGAAGAGCGCCCTCTTGAGGAAAGCATTTAGCAATTGTGGACTAATCGCTAAGCTATGTTGACTGATATGTCTTTAATCAGCCCCAATAAACAGAAAAATTATTTATTGGGTTAAAATGCTGCAAAATGTTTAAGAAATTGTACGTATATTTCCCCATTTACAATCACTTGACTCAGTTCAATGTAGTTCAAATATTTATTTATTTTTAAATTAAAATAAAGAAGTTTTTTTTTTTAGAAAGGCAATCAAGTAAATGTCTTTATAACTTCTGATATATTTTAAATATATTTAGTATAAGACTTCATTGGTGGAATTGCACAAAGCTCATTGTACATCATTTAAAAGTGGAGTAATGCTGTCAAATGTGCAAACTGAAATAAAGCAAGGTACAAACCATAAAGTGAGATATGTAAGGTATACTTTAGGTATAGGAATAATGATATGACGTAGAAGCCATCCCAACTGGTAAAAAAAAACAACTCCACAGATCATTTATGCTTGCTTAAAAAAATATGAACTGTAGAGTCAAACAGTGAACAAGTCATTTTACAGTGGATGACAGCATCAGGTTGTGTGCAACATTACAAATGTCCTTCCAAAAGTTGTCTCAGGTCACAATCTGCTTGGGTGGGATTGGTTTTGGAACTCCTGGTCCTTGTCTTGGTGACTGAGAAGTGGACACTGGTGGCTGGAAGTTGTCATAGTCCCAGCTGTTGTGGCTGTAAATAAAAAAGGGGGGCGTGGTTGGGTTAATACAATCTTCTACACGAGCCAAAGGGAAGAGGAGATGGACGAGGTGTGGCATTGCTGTACATTACCTGGCTGGAGGTGCAGATGGTCGCGGTGGACGAAATGGCTGCAAAGAGGACACAACAGTTAACGCAAAAATGCAGCAACTTGCAGGAAAATTACATCGACTGGACTAGACATGACATCCGTAACAGACACGCTGTCCTAGTCACTGGTCACTCTGTCCGTATGAACATTTAAGGAACATTCCAAAATTCATGGGCATAATTGCTAACCGCAATGCATCTGCATCATACCACTGGTTACCATGGTTGATAGTTTCAGCACATTTCCTAGTGACTACAAAAGAACGGAAAAGCCACAAACTCTCTCTCTTACAATAGAAGCCTACTGGCCGTTGTGGAATTCTGTAAATTAACATTCAGGTTCATTTTGGCAGATATTTCAGTTTCAGTCTTTGGACAAAAAAAAGGTCATATTTTAGTCACTTGATCAGTATTAGTTTTAGTCAATTGTCTTTTTTGTTTAGCAGGGGCTGGTGATTGGTCCATTCAAATGTCAGTATTAAAAAAGATTTTGGCTGCTCTCTCTGCTTTATGGGCCGGTTAAATTTTTTACATTTTTATTTGCATCAGCCCACTGGGAAAATGTCTGGCATGTCAGATTACTAGTTTGTCAGATTACCACCTAGGAATCTGCTAGGAATGCAAGCCCAACAAAATACAGAGCCATCACTAAAGCAATTCATGTGTTTCAACAACTGCACGAGCAGTGCTCACATTCTTACTGATCAAGTGTGCTAGAATGTTAGCAAGCTAATAACCATAGCCAACAATCTTACTCTAGCTAGCTACTTTACATTTAAATGTATTTATTTATTCATTCATTTATCTGACGCTTTTATCCAAAGCGACTTCCAAGACATGGAGCAGTGTAGTGGGACGATACCTGGCTCAAGGGTACCTCAGAAGTGCCTGGGCCGGGACTTGAACCTACAACCCTTAAGTCCAAAGGGCAATGTCCTAACCACTGGTGGCCACCACTGCCTAGTTGTAGCTAGCATTATCTACATTATTGCAAATCTTAAGTTAAGCTTTTAAAATTATTATCTATTATCGCAGCCCAAATTAAGGAGCTGTCCTGCTAATTAGATAAGAAGGTACATTGAAGTTGTTCAAGAAGTATATGTTTACATGTATCTTGCACCCAGATAACAAACCTATTTCAAGGTTGGCTTTACTGTATACAGGCGCAATTAATGGCCAGGAATCAGCTTTCTTAACACTTATATGTACCCTATTTAGATAGCAGGGAAATACACCAAACAAGACCAGAAGAAGGCCGATTCCTGGCCACATGTCTGTCCATGGCCCACTAATTCTTTTGTAAGTTGTAAGGATCACAGTCGAGCCCAACTGCCTTTAATTTAAGCATGTAATCCTATTTTTACTCCTGTTTTCTCAGACGGCACCTCCGTCCCACCCTGGCCTACTAAAGGCTGTGAGATGTTAGCTTCTGTATTCTTTATCTTTGGGCAGTCTGTAAAAAGACTGCTTCCCTTTCTTGTTGAATCTGTTTGTACAGTGAATTGCACAGCAGCTCTTTCCCATTTTAGATTAGTTTTTGTCTATTTTTGCAGTATCCAAGGCACTCAGTAAAAACCCCTCTACACTGCCACAAGAGTAAGAGCTGAACACTGCCGTAAACCCAACCAATATTCTTTTCTGGGCTGGCTTCACTGTATACAGGCACAATTGATGCTTTCAACTTCATACTTATCAATTCCTAAATAAAGCTTTGAAAAAACAGCTTTGAACAATGTAGGTGGATCGTTACCTGTGGGTTAGCAGGAGGGATTTGGACTGGAGCTGGAGGAGACGTGGCTCTTTGTGCGCCACTGTTTGGCTGCCCATTCCACTGAGCATTCGCTGCATTGTTTGACCTGTACAGTACGATAGTGTCAACATGGTCAGTGGGAGTGCAAACATAATGCTTTGTCAAACAACCGCTACTTATAGCCCTCAACTCTACAACCAACTGACAACTTAAACTGTAACTATCATTTTTCAGGTAAATTCAGTTTCTAACAGACATTGCACCAAGGCACTTTTCCAGAGATATGGGTGAGAGTCACCAAGTGCATCAGGAACAAACTCTTTGAAAAGAAACAGGTAAAACCACTCCGAAGATTCAAGACTTAAAAGGAAAAACTCCTTAAAGTATGAAGAAACACTGAAAAAGAACTGGGAAAATGCCAGTCCAACTCAATCTGTAATAAAACCCAACAAAACACAGAGCCATTATTAAACCAAACCATGTCTTTCAACAACTGCATGAACAGTGCTCACACTGTTGTTCAAGAATCAAGAAGAACCAAAAGGAAAAATTCCCCAAAAGCATAATAAAAGAACCATTAAGAGGAACTAAGACTTAATATGAAAACTCCTGTTGCACTAAAGCACTGAAAAACACTCAAATCGTAAACTTCCTAAGATCATGAAAAAAAACCCACTGAAAGCAATCAAGACTCAAAAAACAACCTTCCTACCCTAGTGGCATAAGGAAGAACCTCTCAGATGCAAAAAGAATCCCTTAGAGCATGAGGAGAACCACTCTGACCCATTTACACCAGTAGGAACGATGCTCCATAATTTTAACCATTTCAACTGCAAATAATTTGATTCAGAACCTACAAAAATTGTTCCCAGCTGAAACCACAACATTTTATTCAGATAAAATCAATGGGCATGTAATTCTCCAGTTTGGAGAAGAAGCAGAATGCAACAATGGAGAATGTTTTTTAGGTGATAAAAAGGCTGTGGGTATTCAGTGCAATCCATCATCTTGCTACTACTGTTTACTTTCATTGTGCAATGCCCTCTGTTGACGTAGCATCCTCGATTACAGTGGTTACCCTCAAAACTGGTGGAAATGCAGGCTGGTTAAGTAGACTGCAACAAGGTTCTGGGAGTTCTGCATGGAACTGGTTTGAGAACCAGTGGTACACGAGGAACCAAGACACAAAGAGAACCTTTCTTAGAGAATTGGAAAGAATCACTGAGAGGAACCAAGATACAAAATGGGACCCCATCCTCCCCTGGGCTGCACTACATAGTGCAACCAGAATAAAGAACATGGAACAGGGCTTGGGATCATACAGAAAGATCAGGCAAGCTGTTTCGACACCTTTCAAACTGTCCATTAAAATTACAATCACAAAACCTCCACAAAACAACTTGACGTCTGAGATTTACCTGTGTCGTTTTGAGCGAGGGCCCTTCAGGCACCTGTCCAGCATGTCCCGTTTGAACACATAAAGTAAAGCGATGACCAGCACCACCAGGATAGGCACCACCAACAGGAAGAAGATCAAAAGGCCGTTCCTTAGGGAATAGTCTGGGGAGGGAATGTACAAGGACTATGGTTGAGACAGAGATGTACTGGGTCACGTGCTGTTATATTTGAGTTCAGAAAGATGATTAAATATCCCCCACGATCAAGGTGGACATTTTTACTTGGCCATTTCCTGTCCTGGTCATATCAATTCAATTAAGCCCATAAAGCATAATGTCACTGGGCTTACCAATTTCAGCAGGTCCACTGTCCACACTGCCTCCTCTCCCTCCTTTGTTGCAGTTTGGGGGACCCCAACCATTGTTGCAGTGGCAGTGGCCCAGGTCGTTACACACCTGCAGGGGAACACGGCCAGGTTACACAAAAAATAAGCTCATCTTGATACTGGCAGCACAGTGACCATGGCACGGATTTGACATCATGTCCAAGGTGGAGAGATGGCCTTTTTTTTGGTGGTGGTGAACAATTTTTTTTCACTAATGACTACTAATAATGTCCATTTTGTTGCCAATGCAGAGAACTCTTGTGAGCTAGCAGTAGCTAACTAGCTATGGGAACTGGCTAGCTAGCACTGAAGCCATGGCATGGTTTTGACCTTACATTCAAGGTGGGGGCACAGTGGAGGGGTGGTGTGTTCGTTTTGGTTGTGCACAATTTTTATTCACTAATAATTACTAATAATGTCCATTTTGCAGCATATCAAGGAAAAAGCAGAGTACTCTTTCAAGCTAGCAGTAGCTAGCTAGCTAGGAGAACTGGCTAGCTAGCTATGTGGCCTTTCCTGCACAAGACTTCGATAATAGTAAAACTTCCAAAAATGTTAAAGATTTCAGTTTTAAATTATATTTTTAGTTTATAAATTCATATTTTCTAAATACATTTTTCCATCTTTAAGTTTCGTAGCATTCAACCAACCAATCAGAAACCACCCAATCTGGCAATGCTGATGTTTCAGCTGATCAACTACATTAGCAATTGCTTTAACAGTGTTAAACAGACACGGCGATACACACCCCGTTACCATTGCAGTCAGCCAGGGCATCACAGTTTCGCGTCTGGGTAAATAGAGATGAATTCACACACTGGAAGTTCATACACACCTGAAGGACAAAAAAAAAGTGTCAAATACAATATGCACCCCACAGCCTCGATCTGTCTCAAGAACATGCATAATATTCAGGCTATGAACAGAAAAATGTTTCTAAATTATTGGCACCCCTGCATTTATTGTGTAACATCTATATGGGAATGTGTTTCTGTTAGAACTTCTTCACAAAAATTTCCAACTTTTTATCTCTTGTATCCCTTCTCCATACTACGAGTGCCAATCATAATGGTGGCATTTAACATTGAAAAAAATATATAAATAAATAAAGACTCACTTTCCCAACATCACAGACAGACCCTTTTTTGACGTAGCCTGGGTCCAGGACGTCTGTGCCCAGGTTGAAGTCTGCGTTCCTGCAGGAGATCGTTCCTCCACCTATGTTCTCCACGCTGATGACTGCTCCAGGCGGTGGGTAGTTGGAGTCAAAGTTTGTGCACTGGATCTTCCCACACATAGAGTTGCTGGAGAGAGTTGAGACCCAGTAAGTCCTAGTGAGATCTTACAGCTTTCAGGTATTTGGGTGGTTATTGACTTTTACCACCACTACTTCTTCTCAAGGCAAGGCCAGCTACACAAATGTGCTGTTAAAGGAGTAGTTCAGCAAAAAAAAACCAACCTAATTTACACCCTTATCCTCTGGTGTGGTCAATCAGCCAAGATTTGTTAGCTTCCTAGGTTTGAAACTGGGGCAACGAGGCGAACGTCAAACACTAGTCAATAGTCACCCAAATCTTTTCCATCCTGCAAACTTCTTTCAACCTGCTCAAACCCGATCCAGCTTTTCATTAAGTTGGAACAGACTTGTGGATGTGGTTTAGAGCTAAGAATGACTTAACTGTGAGAAACAAACATGAACTAAACCTCATCACTACAGACAGAAGTGCCTCACCAGGACCACAGAGGAGTGATCTTGGATCAGACTCCTACTTATTTCCAGCACTCTTACTCCTGATGGGCTGTGGTGGAGTGAAGTTAAATTCATGTTTATACACACGTGGACAAAATTGTTGGTACCCTTCAGTCAATGAAAGAAAAACTCACAATGGTCACAGAAATA
>JBBPDA010000105.1:31010555-31030893 GCA_037974385.1 Arnoldichthys spilopterus
GTGTGTGTGTGTGTGTGTGTGTGTGTGTGTGTGTGTGTGTGTGTGTGTGTGTGTGTGTGTGTGTGTGTGAATAATGGATAATTTAAGGATAGTGAACAGGTGGCATTTCTAAAGGGTTTCATTTGTTAAAGGTGAACCTCAGCACATTTCTAAATTTCTCCATAATTCAGTAGTTGGGATGTAAACCCAGTCACTCTGAGAAAGTTTGGTGTGAAATGTTTAATTCTAGAGAAACTGACCAAATTCCTTTACAGTGGTGGTGAATGGAACCAGGGGTCATTTCCATGACACATACATAGGTGTTTTATTAATGTGACACTATAGCACTTTTTTGGCAGTTGCTCAACGTTTAGCCAGATATTCCCAAATTTGGTAAGTTGCTGTCTAGGAGATGCATGACCTAGCTCAATATGGCCATTTGTGGAGTAGCGCCACCTAGTGAAACATGTCAACAATGTAGGGCTTCACTCGCCACTATCTTCGGCCGTAAAGGTTCAAACTTCACAAGATGTAACACACTGCATCACTGCCAGACCCTTTGGATGCACACCATATTTTGTAAAATTATGTCCATAAGGGGCACTGCAACTGAAATTTGGAAATTAAGTGTGCTTTTGGCTCACTCAGCAAAAAGTTCGCCAGACCGCAGCCAAAACATGTCAGCGCCAATCTCTTTTGATGTGAAGGTTCAAAGGTCACAAAATGTACACCTCATTCACTGTGGACATGCCAAATTGAATGAAATTCCATCCACAGGAGGCACTTTGAGGAATCACTTTGAGGACTATTTTCCCTTATAACACCCTGCATGTATCCCTCCACCATAAATGGGTTTAGTTTTAGGCCCAAAAGCTTCTCCAAAGTCTGATAGAACAATGTCTCGGGAATCAGGCAGCGTCGTCATCACCATCTCATGGAAGAACGTTCTGTGAGGGAGCTTTTAGATGGTTCACAGTGGGTATGAATGGAACCAGACGTCTGGTTCCATTCACCACCACTGTGAACAGTTGTGACTCTGTATTGTTTCTTTAAAACCGTGAATATGCTGACGAACCTTTTAAAGTGTATCCCAATGGAAAAACAATTCTAGTATTTTGTCCATATTATGCAGTTTAACCCCCCACCACACACACACACACACACACACATTTCCCTCTCTCTATCTCCATCCCACAGAGAAGACCCAGAACTATCGACTAACAGACCCAGCCAGACTTTATCTCCACTCTCTCTCTCTTTTGTCTCTCTCTGTGTGTCCTGACCGCAGCTCATCTGGCCCCAGGCTCCACCCCCCCACCCCCATCCCTGAGCCCATTATCCTCAGAGGCCCCCCAAATTACAGATCATCCTCCTCTACTGTGGCACGCAGCCCACCGCAGACTGATAGTGTGTGACCTGGCAGACAGCCTGCACTCACCCCCCCCCCAACCCCCCCTCAGATGGCCTCAAACGCTGGCAGCCTGACACAGAGGACCCTGGCATTAAGCCAATAATAATAATAATAATAGTTTTTAATGCCAGAGTCCAGCAAGTGGGGGTAGGACATGCAGCAAGAGGGGTGGATCCCGCCTTAAGGTGCCACTGCCATGGTAGAGTATGTGAGATAAGCGTTCACAGTGAAAATGTGTGGGAAGACGCTGGGTCTTGATGAAAAATGCTGGGAGAGGTGAGCAACATTGATAATCTGGTTACAGTGGCTCCTGTCAGCGTGGTGGGATATATTTGACAGCAACTGAACAGTCAGTTCTTGAAGTTGATGTGTTAGAAGCAGAAAAATGGCCAATGTAAGGATCTGAGAGCTTCATTGTGATGGCTAGCACCTCCAATATGATGGCTATTGTAGGGGTTCCTGATATGCAATATTTACTACCTATCAAAGGTGATCCAAGGAAGGAGAAGTGGTGAACCAGGGACACCCAAGGCTCATTGATATTTCTAGAAAAGTCAAAGCTGGCTCTGAGACGTGTGAGAACACACAGTTAACCATGGCTGCAGACTGGTCAGACTGCCCACACGGTCCCCTGTCCACCACTAAAGGTGCCTACAGTGTGAACCTGAACATCAAAACTAGAGCAGTGGAAGAAAGTGGCCTGGCCTGATCACGTTGTCTTCAGTGCCATGGGAAAGTTGCATTTTGAGAAGGAGCAGAGGCAGAGCGATGTTCTGGGCAATGTTCTGCTGGGACCTGCATTCATGTGAATGTTACTTTGACATGTAGCAACTACGTAAACACTGCTGTAGACCAAGTTCACCACTTCATAGTGACCATGTTCCCTAATCCCTAGAGGCCTCTTTCAGCAGGATAATGTTCCCTGCAGCGCTGAACACTGTTCAGGAACCGTTTGAGGAACATAACAAAGAGTTTAAGACGTTGACTCGGCCTCTGAATTCCCCAGATCTCAATGTGACTGGGCACCTGTGGGCTGTGTGGGACCAGTGTGATCCATGGAGGCCTCATCTCACAGCTTCCAGGACTAAAAGGATCTGCTGCTTGGCTCCAGATACCACAGCAAACCATCAGAGGTCTTGTGGAGTCCGTGCCCAGATGCATCTCTTTTGGCAGCACGAGGGACGCCAACACAATATTAGGCAGGTGGTTTCGTTATGGCTGATTGGCGTATGTGTGTGTATCTATGTGTGTATATATACGTGCAAACAGATATATAAGACTTGTCCACCCCCCAGCACACGTATACACACACACTGCTGAGATATCAGCCAGAACCTGGCAGCGGTATCAAAAGCCAAACTTTTCCCTGTTTTTGGCACGGTGGTGAGTTTTTGTGCTATTCGATCCTTCGTGCCTCTTAAACCCCTCATCCCTCGCCAGGCCTCTCCAGGTGCCCATCTCAGCCTGCTGCCAGCCTCATGGCACCAGGTTGGCAGGGCTGGCACTGAAACGGCAGGGCCCGGTGCCAGGCATGGACCCGCTGCCCTGCCAGCGTTTTCACACCCCATGGGATGTCAGACGGTCAAGAAAATAATAGAAAGAAAGAAAAGATGGAGCAGGTTTAGCTCTGCTGGTGTGGAGTGAAGTCGAAAACCTGCACATATTAACCAATAGAATATTTATTTCTTTCTTTCAAATAAAATGTAACCCTAATGTTAACACTCCATTGACATTGAAAAAAAAATCTCTATGCTTCTTCTTACCACAGAACTTTGAGATGATTGAGGTGCAGTGCTTTTCTCTGTGTTTCTGCTGTTCCTGCTGTGTTCGAGTTGTCTCGCAGCTCTGCTCCAGTGACTGCTGGCTTCTCTCTTACCTTCCCTATCGCTTTTCTGTGAAGAGGATGCATTTTTACATGCATTTTACTGAATTAGTTGTGTATGTCTGGTATCACATCATATTAATATTTCCCCTCTTTAAAATCAGTAAAAACAGCACCCGGGGAGCAGTGTAGTGGGACAGTACCTTGCTCAAGGGAACCTCAGTAGTGCTTTTGCCGGGACTTGAACGTGCGACCTTCAGGACATTGCCCTTGGGCCGTTCTAACCACTAGGCAACCACTGCTTGCTAATAGCATTGTCTTGTGGAGACTAACAATGGGCTAGACAGGAGTTGAAAATTGGTCGTTATGGCAACTGGTCTAAATAATGTCTTATCTCATATTCAGCATAGTCTTCCTATGCTGGGACTGGCTAGAGAACCACTAGCCAACCCCAGCACAGCAGGTGGGTTGCTACAGGTCAATACAGGCCTTTCCAACATGCACAGGCTTAAGCTGAAAGCTGTTAATGTAAACTTGAGACATGTTTAAGGAAGTATGTGTCAAATACACTGATCAGCCATAACATTAACACCACCTGCTTAGTTCTGAGTAGGTCCCTCCTGCTGCTGAAACAGCTCTGACTGTGGTGCACTGTGTGTTCTGAGCCCTTTCTATCGGAGTCAGCATCACTTTTTACACCACAGTAGCTCTGTGGGATCAGAACAGACAGGCTAGCCTTGGGTGCTCATGGCCCTGCCCATTTTCCTGCTTCAAGCACATTAACTTCAAGAACCGACTGTTCACTTGGTGCCTAACGTATCCCACCCCAATGACAGGCGCCAATGAAATAACTAGACGGTCAGTGTTATTCACGTTACCTGTCAGTGGTGTTAATGTTATGGCTGATCAGTGTATAATCATGTAGAAACACAGTTAGTGTTTGAACGTGATGAATTCCTAAACCGCTGTAAATATAAATGTATATTAAATATAAATAATATATCAAATACACTATATAAATAATATATGATATTTTATTATCTATTATATTAAATTCATTTTTAAAGGGGAACTCCACTGACGTTTCAAAACTATAGCACAATTAAACATTTAATATGTAAAAAAAGTCCTTCAGAAAGGTTTGGTGTGAAATGCTCCGTTTGAAAGAAAATTGCTGAGTCAGAATTGTTTACAGTGGTGGTGAATGGAACCAGACGTCTGAAGCGCTCAATGCCACTATAAGATATCCCACTTAGCAAAAACAGATTACCAAGATGTAAGAGAGCTTTGTCTATCAATATCTCCCACTATCAATATGTGGGAGAGTCGGGATGTCTGAGCTAAAGTGATAATAGGGGTGAGATATTGTTTTATGAGACTTTTGAGAGGTTTTTGCCTTTTAAACACCCTTTTTAAACCATTTATGGTAGAATGGTACATAAACAACAACAACAACAACAACAAAACACTACATGGGACTTCCCCAGGTGATTTGGGGTGGGGGTTGCAGGTTCAAGTCCCACTAAGGTACCCTTGAGCAAGGCCTCCTGCTATGCTGCTCCCTGGTTGCTGTTGATAGCTGCCCATTGCTCCACTTGTGAATGGGTTAAATGCAGAGGTCACTGGTGCACTTTGTGCTATGGGGTGTGTTCACAATGACAAACAAAATAAAGAAAATATATACTGAGACCCCTGTTTTTTTCCGGGTCACGGTCCAGGTAGGACCTCTCCGGCGTCCAGGCCTGTAAACCAGCCTGTGTTACTTTATTTGTTTGATTAATTAAATTAAAGAGGACTCGCGAAAAAGCGACGGAGTTGCTCTTTAATGCGTGAACACGAACTACGTTCATTGTCAAATAAGAACTACATTTACCAATATAAACAGCGAGAGAGGTTGACCAATGACAACACTCGCATGCCAGTGCGTCGCCCCTGATTGGCCGCTGTCGGCCGGCGTTGGTGACGTTGGCGAGTGAGAGGGCGCGGGAGGGGGGCAGCGCGGATGGAGGCCGAAACAATCGGAGCTAAGAATGTAGGTGGAAACAGAAGTAGTACGGTTCACGTTTACAGCACACCGGATCGGGGCGGCGGCTCGGTTCGAGCCGGTGGTGCAGGTTAATCCGAGGAGCTCGCTTCGAATCCCCGGGGCAAATAAAACGTGGGTGTTTGTGCGGCGGGACACGCACTGGCGGAGCGGCCCGGTCACGCGCCGCGAGAGGCTAATGCTAACAGCGCCCACATTCAGTCCGAGATTTGAAAATAATATCAACAATAAAGCGGCGGAACGGCCAAATAAAATCCTCACGCCCGACACTTTATCCAGTCCGCGTCGTGCGGCGGTGTTTGACGCATAATTTCATCCCGAAAACACCTTTATCCTCGGCTCGAGCCGGTGTGTTGTGAAGCCGACAGCCGTGCTAAGCTAACGTTAGCGGGCTCGCGCTCATTCCTACGGTAAAAAATCAGATTAGCAGGGGGGGAATGTCGACGTAGGGGTCGCAAATTGTGTCGAACGCGCGTTTCGCTCTTTGGGGCTTGTTATTGGGCGGCTGTGTTGTTTTTAAACTGGTTTGTCGCCCGACCGGGCCGGTTTGTTGTGCTAATCCCTCAAGCTAGCCCCAATCAAAGTTGGGCTAAGTTCGAGGCTAACGCTTAGCCCGAGCTGCTCTGTTTTGTTTTTTAGCCCGTTTTTATGGAGTCGGTGGAGTTTTTTGGGGGAAAAGGGAAAAACGTCAATTCTCCTCGGCGGGTTTAAGTAAGTTCTCTGTTTGGTTATAGGAAAAAGGGTCTCGAATATAAATCGGGCGAGCTTTCTCTCTAATCTGGGCTAACTGTATCTTTGCTGTGCTCCCCCTCCCCCCCAACTCGACAAACGTGATCTATGAGAATGGAAGATGCACTATATGTCTCTGTTTGTGTGTTCTGAAGCCGTTCTTGTTCCTAGCGTGTGTCGATGATCTCGCTAAGCACGGTGTTTGCTGGGATTTTGGCTTTTGCAATGAGCTTGCTAGCTGGCTAATGAAGTTTTGGGGCTCGCTGATGTTTACAAGGCTGTTTTGTTGCAGCTGGACAGCTGTGATGTCCGCCGGATAAGAATCTTGCATCGACTCTGTTTTTGGTGCATGCTTGGCTAAAAAAAAAAAACCAGTACCCTGCAGTTCCCTTTTCATCACGATTATTGTGTTTGATAAATGTGTTTCATTTTCCTTCCTGAGATTTTTGCCTATTTCTATTGTTCAGTGTTGTTTTTTTCTATCCAGAGGTGGATTGTTGTCATTGATGTTTAGGGTCAGCACAGTTAGGTGGTTTCCTTTCTTGAACACACCTGGTTTGGCTCATCAGTTAATTTGCCCGTTTTATGCTGCTTCCCGGGTCAGAATTGCCACTGGCATGATTGTGACAACCTGGTCATTTTTGTGGTGTATAGATAGCTGAATTGTCCGCACTGATGCTTCCTTGCGTATGTGTTTTCAATGGTGTTTTTGAAACTTTTTTTTTTTGGGGGGGGGGGGGGGGCAGTGGTGGCCCCGTGGTTAGGGAATTGCATATGTGATCGGAGGGTTTAATATTTAGTCCCAGCCCAGGTACCACTGAGGTATTCTTGTACTAGGTACCGTCCCAATACTGTGCTTCCTGGGAGCTACTGACAATGGCGCACTGCTATGTGTGTGGATGGGTTAAATGTAGAGGTCACAGTTTGTTGTGGTTGCACTGTGTGTGATGGGGTCTGTTCACAATGACAAAAAGTCACTTACACTCACTCAAGATAATGAAGATTTATTTTTTTTACCGTAATCAGCTACCAGATATAATTTGTCATCAATTTTTCATTACAATTGACTTTGATGCTTTTTAAGTGGTGTGGTGTTTACAGTGTGCCCCTCCATGGCTGCTGCCATTGTTGTGTGCCATCAGGCAACTGCTTCTCCATGAAGCTTGGGGTAGATGGTTTACACTTTGAGAGTCATTGCATCATAGTTTTTCTAGTTGGACGTTGCAAGGTCTTGATTGTATGGAACATGATTAATTATGAAGTGACAACAAAATGTGAGCGCTGCATTTAATCCATCACGCGTGCACACGTGGAGCAGCGGGCAGCTATCAGCAGCGCCCAGGGAGCAGTGTAGCGGGATGGTACCTTGCACACGAGAACCTCATTGGTGTTAAGGACTTGAACCTGTGTCCTTCGATTCCCAAGGCTGATGTCCTAATCACTAGGGGTAATAATTTGTGTTTTTGAGGAGATGAGCTACCACACTATTCTAGATACTGATCTTCCAGGACCTGAATTTGGCACCCATGCTTAAAACACAGACTGGTTGCTGTTGAGGTGCTTGTTAACTTAGTGTGGCAGCCATATTGACATCTGATTCAGTCACCAAAGGTCGCCTGTTACATCTTCAAAATCCCACGTGTCGCTCCATGAAGTAATTGTAACACTATGTAGAGATGATGCCCACCTGATCACGTTCCCTGTTTTTCCTTTGCAGAGAATATGAAACGGATGCCACAATGACGTCAAGATTCGGGAAAACCTACAGCCGCAAGGCAGGCGATGGGTCCTCCAAGTTTGATGAAGTCCTTTCCAACAAAAGGGCAACGCTGAGCACCAAATGGGGCGAGACTACCTACAAGGCGCAGCTGGGCTCCAAGAGACCCGGCCTGAAGGCGGATCAGGCTGATCGGACCAAGAGGCCCAAGCTTGCCGAAGACGACGGCTCAGAAGACCCGTTTGGGTTCGACAGCGACGAGGAGTCGAAGCCAGTCACTTCTCGCCACGCGGCGCAGCCCAAAGTGTCCTCGGTCAGGCCGGCCTCCGTGGAAGCGTCCAGAGCCAGCCTGACTTTGGAGCCCAATAGCAGAGTCAGCCAGCCGGCCAGCGTGGAGGCCGTGGCTCCTAGCCGGGCG
Source organism: Arnoldichthys spilopterus (assembly GCA_037974385.1). Classification (NCBI taxonomy): domain Eukaryota; kingdom Metazoa; phylum Chordata; class Actinopteri; order Characiformes; family Lepidarchidae; genus Arnoldichthys; species Arnoldichthys spilopterus. The sequence goes on from JBBPDA010000105.1 coordinate 31,018,676, forward strand.
TCGTCCACCCTCAGCGCTGACAGGAGCGCCCATCGGGTGCCTGAGGATGCTGGGAGGTTCTTCAGCAGTTCCACAGCAGGTAAGCTCAGGCTTGTGTTAAGCCATTGTGCAGAAACTCTTCCCAACTCGCCGTGTTAATGAATTTCAGATTTTTCCTTTTCCCTGAAACCAGCTGCCAAAGTCATGTGGTCCGTTAGTACTTTTTCCAGTTTTCCACCATTTATTAATATTTTTTCTTCTTTCAGTAAAGGCTTGAATGCTGTTGTATGTTTTTCAGTGATTTATGAGCAGTTAGTGACATGGCTTTGACTCGGTGTCGTACTTGCATCCGACCTGCTTGCTGTGTTTGGCCAAAACTGTAAAAGTTGCAAGAGTGGCACTGATGAAATGTCTCCAGAAGTCGGAGCAACTCATTTTTATTCCTGACTAACACTTTGTCCTCATTGTCTATACTGACTCGCCACAGGCTGCGTTAGCATTGATTTCTAAAGATCCATCCTATGGCCTTTCAGACGTGATGCGTTCTTATCCAGCACTGTGCCGTTTTGTGCTTTTGGTTCAACCATAACCGCTCTGCACCACTTTGCATAGCTCGACACAGATAAGCCAGGTGTGTAGGGAAGCTCAAAGCTCCAGGACTCCTCGTCTTGTCTTTTAAACTCGTCTGACTCCGAATATCTGTCAGACACCTCTCAGAAACCTTGGAACTCCAGCCATCTCCTTCGTGGCTCTTCAGGCAGCCGAGGAGGCACTTCTGTCTGTCAGTAGCGTGCGTTACCTGCTGGGAAAAAGGCCCCGTCAGAGTGACAGGAGGCTGTCGTGGATCACGGCCGAACACGGCAAGCTCGGGGAGCATCGCGGGCGTTTTGAGAACTCTCCGTGGCTCATGGTGACATCTCCCTGACAGGAAGTGGCATGTTTGGCGGCATCACACTGGTTCGCCATAGAGAGAGCGCAGAGTCGAAGCAGCAGGTGTTTTTGATAAGCTCTCCATGTTTATTTCTGAACACGTTGCTGCCTGATCGCTGCTGCGCATAAGGATTAGACCACCCTGCTGCCGTTGCCACTGAGAGCGATAATATGGGGTGAACGGGGCTTTCAGAAGTGCGGGTTTCTTCTAACTTTAAGCTGCCGTTGATCGTAGAACCCCAGGGTATGTGGGGGGAGAACGCATCCAAGGCATCTCAAATTGGGACGAGGATTCGTGCGCAAGAGGTGTTGGGTTCCTCGAAGTTTGCCGCCCAACACTGCCGTCAAACAGCAGCGCAGTTTGCGCAAATGGAGCCGCACAGTTAATAATTCTCCGCATAAGCGGCGAGAGTGGAAAAGACCGCTCAGAACGCCTGACCGATTTTATATTGCGAGAATTCTTTTCGAATGAGATGCCGTTGGGCTCCGTGCTCAAACGATCAGCGGCGGAGAGCCGCGTGTCATCTTTTGGAAGACTGGTAGCCTTTCTGGTTCAACACGGGCGGTTTTAAAGGGCCAGATTCTCAGCAGACCTAGAAATGGCCTTATTTTACATTTCCCCTGCATAACTGGAATATCTGTCAGCGCTCTCTCTGGGGTCCTAGATAATTATATGGCCGATTGAGTCATCAATTAGCCGGGGCCCAGTTTTGAGAGCACCGACGGAGGCCTTGTTCATAATAGCAGATTTAGGCTCCAGTCAAGCTTAACGTCGGGCCTGTTTGACCCGTCAGCCCGTAGCCTCATCTCGTCCATTTCTTAAGATTAAATTATTGGTACGATTTCCCGTTTAGGTCGTTAGCGCTTTATCGCAGTATTCTTGCGTGTCCGCTATTGGCTCTTGCAGCTTAGCCTGCCGAAGCATTGTGTTCCCTAAGGAAAGAGGTTTAAAGGAAAGAAACCTTCATTTCAAGCTAAATGATTTGTTTTCCTTAGACAAACGTGTATATGTTTAAAGTCTTTATAATGCGGCACTAAGCGGATGATGCTTTAAATGAGCTATTACTGCTTAAGCTCAGGGGAGCCGGACTGAAATACCAGTTGAAGCGGAAATGTAACGGCGGAATGACTGATGGAGAAACCCGATCTAATGAAAAACATTAAATATGGATTATAAGTGTGGCAGTTTGAAATGCTGTTTGATTTCCTGTAAGTAACTTAATGAGTTTTGGGGTGGGGAAAAGCCTCCGGTGCTGTATTACCCTGGCAGAGTGTAATGAGTTATCTAGCCGCGGATCGCTGCAAAATAAACATGACAATGTTGAAATGGATGGGGACAGTGTTGTGGGCATAAAAATGAATCAATCCATATCGATGCATCGACCAAAATAACGCACGGTCCGATCTATCGATGTAAGCCATAAAAAATAGATTTGACCTTTTAATAATAAATGTGAGTTAATGGAAATGTAGCAGATTGTGTGGAATTTCATCCTATTTCATATTACAGACCCCAGTAACCAACTGTATCAACCCAGTCACATCGAACCAAATCACATCACAGCAAATTTTGAGGTATTGAAAATGTATCGGATCGAGTCGTGATGAAACTCATGATTTACACCCCTGATCAATATAAACATTGTGATAGAATCCAGTGCTTCAGTGTTGGTTCATCGCTGTGTTTTGTAATATTTAAGATCTTTAGTTTGCAGTGCTGTGAAGTTGCTCATTTGTGTGTCTAATGCAATTAGCCTATTAGGCCAAGTCTACACAAGTGTTCCACCTGTGGGGGGCAGTAATCAGACAGTCCAGACTGTAATTGTGTGTGTTTACCTGTGGGGGGCAGTAATCAGACAGTCCAGACTGTAATTGTGTGTGTTTACCTGTGGGGGGCAGTAATTAGACAGTCCAGACTGTAATTGTGTGTGTTTACTTGTGGGGGGCAGTAATCAGACAGTCCAGACTGTAATTGTGTGTGTTTACTTGTGGGGGGCAGTAATCAGACAGTCCAGAGTGTAACTCTGTGTGTTTACTTGTGGGGGGCAGTAATCCGACAGTCCAGACTGTAATTCTGTGTGTTTACCTGTGGGGGCAGTAATCAGACAATCCAGACTGTGTTTAATCTGTGGGGTTTGAGCTTCATCCTTCACTGTAATAGTGAAATATGGATCAGTGTCTTTATTAGACCTGAACCTTGATGATATTGTGTTCAAAATCCTCCTGATACGGCGAAAATATTGTCGACTGAAGAATCATGGGACATATACAGTCCTCCAAAGCAGCTAAACTAACTTTATTTTACCTTGTGGACAGGGCCTAGAACGAGTCTGGTTGGGTTTAAGTACGTTTGACCCATAGAATATTGATTAACAGCAAATAAGTGTTGTTCCATTGGTTCGGCGTACCAGATGCCAGTGCTGCGGTGGGTACCAACCCATCAGTGAGCTTAACAGCCCCCCGAAAAAGATCAAATGATTTCATTTTTGGCCGAAGTGAAATTCTTAAGCTGTTTTCTCCTGTAAATGTGTCGTGCGTTCAGATCTCGCACAGATAAACGTGTAATCTGCCCACTGCCTCCAGCAAACCGCCAGAGTCTAACTGTAGTCTTCTAGCTACAGTTTGCTTTAGTAATTCACAGTATCCGTAATCTATTAGTGTTGGCGAATATTTTCTGGAGAAATTTCGGCATTAGCAGACGCGCATGAAAAATATGGGCGTCGGCCTACAGATCCTACATTGGTGTGTCCCTAATCTTTTTACCATCATTATTTTCTGCTACTTTACTGTTATTTATTGCTGTTTTGGAAGAGCAGAATATTTAGGTGATGCTGTGCAAATATTATTTTTCTCATGTTATCTTATTTTAGTGAATTTTAGTGGCCTAGTAGTCAGGACCTTGCCCTTGCAAACAGAAGGTCACAGGTTCAAGTCCTGACCCGGGTACTACTGAGGTGCCCTTGCTCCCTGAGCGTTTATCGTAGCTCCCCAATGCTCCATGTGTGAGATTACATGCATGTTCACAATGACTGTCCCTTTTAGGCTTATAGATATAAGTAAATGTTATATGCAGATTTTTATGTCAGTATGGGCAGATTTATGGGTCTGGGGACTGATTTTGTTTCGCCTTCTGTTAAACGCCGACCTGCAGCACAGACTGTAGTACTGTATGTGACCTGTGGGGGCAGTAATTAGTGTTTTTGAATCTGTGGGGTTTGAGCTTCATCCTGCACTGTATTAGTGAAATATGGATCAGTTGCTTTATTTAGTCCCGAACCTTGACGTTGTTGTGTTAGAAATCCTGCTGATACGGCAAAAATATATTAATAAATACCGTTGCCGCTACTGGAATCACACTGACTGAGAGTCATGGGGCGGCTGTAGTCCTTCAGAGCTAAATTAACGGCATGTAGAGGTTTTCTTTGCGCTTATCAAGATTTTGGCAGTAATTTACACCAAAAAAAAGCCACATGCAACCTTTTTGTCGCCATCCGAATGCGCAGCCGACTGAACACGAGCCCGAACGTCCGCGTGGACGGTCTGATTCGCTCCAATGTGCAGAAAAACGGCCAGCGTTTGATCTGCGCTCACCAGACACCACAAACGTCAGGAAAACGCTTAATTCAGACGTGTGTGTGGACAGGGCCTTACTCTCACATGCACACACACAATGTAATGTTTGCAAACGGCAAAACCATATACAAATGGTGTAGAAGGAAAATACTTTTCATGATGTATGTAGTTTGGGTGACACTGTGGCAGCACTTTTCTACAGGTTGTGATTTTTGATGAGGCTAATTCACAAAAGCTTCACATTCACTCCTTTCACACCTCTTGTCTGATTCTCACGTCTTCAGTGCAGCCTCCAGACATAGGCGAGTATCTTTGAAGTGTCAATTGTTGTCAAGAGCATGCTGAACCAACAGGCACCCATACTGCTGTAATGGAGAAGCCGTGTTGGCCAATCAGAAGCCTGAAGAAGAAAGTAGATGAGTAGTTGAATAAAGCTTTTTCCACCTCAATTTGTCAAGTCAACCACATGCTGATCAGCTCTACCGACATATTTAGCAAGGCCATGAGCTCCATCAGGGCCTGCAGATCGGAAGGGAAGCTACGTTCAGCTATTCGGAAGCAGCCTGGGTTGTGGGAGTGTTGGATGTAGCAGTGACCTCTCTAAGGCATTCTGACGTCTCAGTGTAGCAGAGGAGAAGCTGTAAATGTTTGTGACTTTGGTGCCTTTGATCCTAATAGCCAACGGTAAAACACCCATTCCTCTCTCTAGGAGCCTTCAGATGCTGCTTTGCACGGCTGAGGGTTTTCTCAAGGCTATCATTAGCTATAGCACTCTGATTTGCTGCGTCCTTCCGCCCAGCTTTTAGTTAATGTCAAGGGGAAATGGCCGTAGTTGTAGTTTGTGCTTTGTTGGGTGTCCGATGTGGTACCAGCAGAGATTAATGTTGATAAACCTCCGTCTCAGCGGGCCTCGTCTTGTCCGCCAAGGTGGTAATTGTTGTTTCGGGTTTGTCTGGGGACTCTGCGAATTTAGCCAAATTTGCCTTCTGAGCTATGATGTTCAGTCCTTGAAGGCGAAGGGTGTTCAGAGGAGTATCAGAAGTTTGTCGCGTGATGTTCTCCACTGAGAAATGCCTTCTACCTCTTTAACAAAGCCAAGCTCTTTTAGACCACCATGTCTGTTGCCAAACGATGACACTGTGTTGGACACCGTGTCTTCTGTTTATATTTCAACTGTTTATTTCTAAATCGTGTAAAAATGGCTCTGTTCATCACAGACTTGGATTTTATCACCACAGCCTGTAAAACATTTGTTTTTACAGTGGCAAAATGAGCAAATTTCTCTTTTCTGGACAGTCGCAAAAGTTGTAAAAGAGACCAGGAAAGTTTGGAAAATTCTGCACAGTTCTAGAATATTCTGGACAGTTACAAATGAACACAATCAAATAAAAAAACTTTACGTAGTGTAATATCCATATGCTTGGTACATGGTTTAACAGTGCAGTCTAGACAAACCTTCAGGATCCAAATGCTACCCATGTATTTCCTGTTAAAAAAAGAAATATGGCCGACAGCAAGTGAATGTTCAGTCACAGTAATGTCCAGACAGTAATGGTCATCCGTATAAGAAAATAGGGCGATAACAGACACTTAGGACCAACATTCATCTTCAGTTAACGTGAAGTGACAGTTTTATATATAGATATGTAAACGCCGTCATGAACATAGCAGCTTGAAACGATCTGCTTCCTCTGATTGACTGTAAAAGATGAGTTTTTTTTCTCTAAAGATGCTCTATTTATTACATTTCCAGCCCACTCAGAGTGGGTGAAAGTGTGTAAAGTAGTAACGACGCAGGTCAGACGCCATTTAATTACAACAGTAAACAGCGAACCGCTTCATTAGTGCAGAAATACTGACGCACCAGCACAAATATAGCAGCACAAAATAAGCTTTGATGCAAACCGGGAAGTGGGAAAAGTAAGCGTGTGTTTATCAGAGCATTTACAGTCTGTCCTCCGTTACCGTGCTTCATTATTTTCTTTGCCAAGATTTATTCTGGCATCTCCTGCGAAGTGATAAGTCCGTTTTGGCTTCAGTAGTTTGGGAAAGACTCTTGCAGAGTTATTAAATCCAGTGCCGACAGTCACGTCGAGGTGTTTAATGGCTTTAATCGCCAGCATGTAAATGTTTTGTCATTGGTTTTCTGTAGCCGTTCATTGGCTCCGTCCTGGCCCTTTGAGTTTCAGCCAATGCAGTAATGCTACAGACAAGACTGCGTACTGATATTGGAAGTTTAGGGCGAGGTAGCTTCATTAGAGGAGTCTAAACGACACCTGACGCTGTCCTTACCTCCTTCCTTTGGGGGCTGGCTTACGAAAAAAGCTACTTTAAAGTTCAGGCAAGTTTATTTCAATAGCACCTGATCATACACAGGTCATTCGCAGAGATAAATGAGCATAAAAAGAAAACTTATGTATTAAAATGAGGAATAAATTGAGTACAGGAAATTCAGGAAAGTCAGATAACTGAAGACAATAAAAAGTGCATGATGGATGTACATACGTTAGAGCCTCTGTTGAATTAAGTGCGTTGTATATGCCTGAAGATTACCGTCTATGCTTCCGTCATTTGTTTAGGTATGTAAAAAAACCTTATGCTGTAACATCTGTAGGGGCAGCAGTGAGTTATGTTTGTTTATTTGAGCTCATGCTGTGCCTGTTGCTATTTGAGAGCCTCCGAGTGATGACACACGGGAAGCAAGGCAGCTTATCAGCCAGTTTGTAGGAGCTTCAGGTAATAATCCTCTGAAGCCACCATCCTATCTGACCGACCTCCTGCTTTCTTCTAGGTAAGGCCTACAGTTGGTCCACCGAGAGCACGGAACGCCACAGCTACTCATGGTACAAGAACGCCTCGGAGAGCGACCGGAGACCCCTGGCCCAGACCACGACTCTGAAGTCCGAGAAATCCGAGGACAAGGACTCCTTTGATGCGTGGAGCGCCGTGGTCGGGCTAGGGGCCCACTCCACCTCCCCTCTCCCCTTAACCAGAGACCTTCCTTCCAGCACGTGGACCTATGGGAGCAGCAGCAGCATCCAGACCAAGCCCCCCGCAGAGACCCACATCGAGGAAGTGGGCCAGGGGGACTTGGAGGTCCCCGTGGAGCCTTCAGAATCAGAAGACCACTCTCAGTCTCTTCTCAGGGCTTCCAACTGCAGAACGTACTGCAGGTCCAACAAAGGCAAGCAACACGGTGGGGCGGACGGCTTCGGGGGCGGGGCAGACAGCGGCTCGGCGGCGTCTTTAAAGGCCGGCGGTTTGGACGGAGCGGGTAAGGCTGTGGGCCGAGGCAGGACGAGAGACTACACCGTACTGCATCCGTCCTCCGTGTCCGTGTGCAACGTCACCATCCAAGATTCCATAGACCGAGGCATGGAGGAGTTCACATCCAGCACTTCAGCGGCAGATCCCGGAGAAGCTGGATGGCTGAGGAAGAAAGTGGAACCCGAGACCAAACCGGTCAGGTAATTCCGCACAAACAGACCTCTGTTTTTGAGAGGACTTCCATCAAACTGGTCAGACTTGAAGTGGGCCGATTAAAGTTTAGACGTTCAGTGTGTCTCTATATTGGTCATCATTTTCACACTGGGAGGGTCTTATACAATGCTGTGCAAAAGTTTTAGGCCCCTGAGAAAATGGTCATTGAAAGCAGTGAAGATGACTGGGCTCAATCAGTCCTTCGTTAGATAAAATCCGGTGCGAACGGAGCTTCAGGCACATCCATGCAATGACTGCAGGCATAGAGGAGAAGCCTGGAGCTAAGCCTGTCTAACCTAACCAGCTCACACACCATCAACTACTGTTTACACACAAATCTTCATTCTTTTCACTGCTGCACTGCATTGATTCTCACGTTCTCGTGCTAATGAACGAAACGCACCGCTCAGATAAACGGCTTTAAACCATTAGCACAGGGGGCTAAGACTTCTGCACAGTACAAATTGCAGTGTAGCGTGCCGTCCGACATGTATTTACATGGAGTAAATGTCTCATTTGTTGAATCTGTTGAATTTGTGATGTATTTTCTTTGTGCTGACAGTAGGTTTAGACCCACCCAGAGCAAATCCAAGAAGGACAGTAAGCTGGAGTTGTTCGGCTTCGACGACGGAGAGACTCTCGCCGAGGAGGGCGACCTGGCTTCCTCGGGCAGATCGAACTACAAGATCAAATATTTCGGCTTCGATGACCTTAGCGAAAGCGACAGCGACGAGGAGGAGAGCTCCGCTGAGAGGAGGAGGGCCAAGAGGAAGGCCATGGCGGCGGCTGCTGCGCCAGCAGAGGCTTTTCTGGAGACCCAAGTAGACAGCCCTCAGCCTAGGCTGTCTCAGGAGAGCCAGAGCAGCAGCACAGGTCAGAGACTTGGCCTCAAGCGAGGTCAGTATGAGCCACACCTACACAGACGTTCACAGTGGGGGAAGGGTTTGTAAATGCTGGTGACGTTAAGCCTTTATTAAGAGGCTCTAAAATTTGATTAACGTTGTCCGTCTACACCATTACATTCGTTACCTCTTCAGCTATTGTCGTTTCACTGTTCTCATACAATAGGCATGTCAAACTCCGGTCCTGGAGGTGCTGGTGTCCAGCACAGTTTGGTGATTTCCCTGCTCAAACACACCTGATTCAACTTACCTGCTTAGTGAGTGTGTTTGAGGAGGGGAAGTACTAAGTAGTGCTGGACACCGGCCCCCCATAACCGCATTACCAGCCTTTACTCTTCTGAGAAGGCTTTACAATACCTCAGAGGTTCTCAGATCTGGACCTTGATTCCATACAGCAGTCCTGGATTTTATCACCAGTATATATGACTCTAGGTGGCCAATCCATTATATTTTTATTTAAAGTGACTCTTTGTCATTGTGAACACACTCAAGCACCACAAAGAAATGTGACCTCTGCATTTAACCCATCACACTTGCACACGTGGAGCAGTGGGCAGCCACCAATGGCGCCCGGGGAGCAGTGTAGGGGGATGGTACCTTGCTCAAGGGTACCTCAGTAGTGCCCGGGTACTCGAACATGCGACCTTCAGGTCCCAAAGGCAGCGTCCTAACCACTAGGACACCACAGTAGTTACTGAATCAACACTTCAGTAATTATTGGTGATTACAAAATCCAGGAGTGGAATTATGGATACAAGGTCCAGATTTGAGAACCGCTGCCTAGCTGTTGGAACATAGCTGTAAGGATTTGATTGCTTTCACAAGAACATTAGAAGTCCAGTACTGGTGTTGGATTAATAGTTCTGTTTCTAGTTCACAAGTGCCACTCTGACTCCTCTCGGAGGTATTGACTTTCTACCTCTGCTTTCTACCTGTTGCCCGATGCTTGGCATTGATCCTAGGCTCATGTTCGGCTGCTCCAGAAAATCCCTTTCTATTGACCATGGTTTTCTCGAGATCAGTCAGTCATGTTTGTGCAGTTTTGCCACCTGTGTTAGCGAAATGTGCACCTTAAAGTAGCTGGACACACTCAATCGAAAGGTTGCCTGGGCCCTTTCGGATGTATAACACAGCAAAGTACGATGTTAGTTGTGGTTTTGTGATTTAAAGGAATAGATTTAAAGAACAAAGATCACATGTGTGAAATTGTTCAGTTATCATGTGGTTGATCAGCCCAGATGCGTTTGGTGCCGAAATTGTGCATAGTTTAGTGCAGGAACTATGAGGCTAATGTTGCAAACAAAAACAAAGTCCGAAATACAATCAAGCACCACAACGAAATGCAACCTCTGCATTTAACCCATCACACGAGCACACGTGGAGCAGCGGGCAGCTACCAACAGCACCCGGGGAGCAGTGTAGCGGGACGGTACCTTGCTCAAGGGTACCTCAGTAGTGCCCGGGCCGGGACTCAAACCTGACACCTTTAGGTCCCAAAGGCAGCGTCCTAACCACTAGGCCTCCACTGCCCTTAATTTCATCTTAATGTAGATGGATTCAGACATATCGATGTTTTCTGTTTTGATGGAATTTTACAGAGACGCTGCTTGCGCTGTTAAGGTGCCTGAGTTTACAGTAGTACACCGCTAAATTGCATGCTGGGAAAACACTTGATATCAGCCTGCCACACCCGAACTTTTTGCAGCATGACCTCATCCAGCCCCAAAGTAGCACGGTCAACAAAACCCTTCCCCCACACTAAACAAACCTGCCAGCGATGGCTGACCAAACTACCTCGATCCAGCAACAAAAACAAACACTGCGTTTTCTCTTTCTGTATTTTTTTGTAGTTCTATGAAAAAAAATTAACCTTTTCTTAAATTTAGAACTGCAAAAGTCAAAATCTCTCATTTTTAAAGATAATCCAACGCTTCATTGTTCCATGGTTTATATGTTTACATCTACACCGTCTGTGCTGGAGAGCTGGGAGATTGTCGAATTACAGTACAGTGGAGCATCTCTATTGACTCATGCTTCCTAACCATTTGCAACTATGTCCTGTGTGTTCTATCCAGATGTGCGGTGTGTCCGTAGTTTTACAGTGTTGTTACCTACTGTTTTGACTGAAAATAATGTGAAATCAATGTCCGAATTTCTTATTTACATCGTGTTTTGCATTTTGGCACCGCAACGCGATGCCTATTGTACGGTAAAGTCTGCGTATCGTTACACCCGTACTGAACCGTCGCTTGGGTTTTGCTGGTGTTCTTAGAGTGTGTGTCGAAATGCATCCTCTCAGATCTTCGGGAGACGCCCGAGGCCAACGCTCGCACGATGTCGGAGACACTGAAGAAGCCTCAGGTGAAACCTCAGGAGAAAGCAAAGGAGAGCGGCAGAAAAATCTTCAGCGGACCCAAACGGGTAAGAGGCTGTGCTATTTTTTGCTCTACCAATTGTTTATCCAGTGTTACGGGAAGGAAATGGAGCGTCTAGAGCGTCTATGTCTGGCTGGTAAAAAGTATGGCGGGGCCCTCAACTGCACGTTCTAATCAGACCTGACTCCTTGTTGGATTATTCATCCAGATAGGGCCGAATGGTTTGCCCAGTGGGACGGCTTTGTCATCTTCCATCGTCCATCTTCCATGACATTAATGTTCCGGAGTGTCCTCGCTGTTGGTGTGCGTCAGAAGTTTTTGGGTGATTGATATGATTCTGCTTCTACACCGAGCCCTGGATTTTGTTAGTGGCCTCCAATCCTCCAAACACTAAAAGGATTATGAGCATCTTGATGCTTTTGTTGATGCGTTTTACTGCATTCGTAATTAGGGAGATGCATCTGTTTGTCAGGTGTATTTTTCTGTTTGTGGTTTCTCCCCTCCCAGCTACAAGAGTTTCACATTTGCCGTTCGCATTTTGAGTGATATTTTAAGGTTAAAGTGCAGAGCCCAGAGCCAAATCAGCAGTTTAGCTAGTGGCTTTGTACTTTCAGTCACTGACGTCAGTAAACAGAGCCTCCAAAATGTTAAGGATGCCACAGCGTTAAGAAAAGATGGGTGTAACCTGTTCTTCCTGTGTCCGGGCGAAGAATCAGAGTCTTCACTCTTCTCAAATGGATGTTTTGTAGAGCAAGTCCATACAGATGATCAGTTTTTGGATTAGTGAACTCAGTCGGAGCTCCTTGGGGCTTTCTAACTGCATTGGATTGGCTTCAGTATGAGTTTACATTTGTATTTTTTTGCCTCTGTTTAACTACAACCTGTGGCCCAGAGTGTATCTCTGTGTTTACCTGTGGGGGCAGTAATCAGACAGTCCAGACTGTAATTCTGTGTGTTTACCTGTGGGGGGCAGTAATCA
>JBBPDA010000105.1:31163308-31175312 GCA_037974385.1 Arnoldichthys spilopterus
TGGAGCTGCCTGATGGTCTTTTTAGGAAGGCCAATAAGAAGGGCATTGCAATAATCAACCCTGCAGGAGATAAAGGCGTGAATAAGTTTCTCCAGGTCCTGCTTTGATACAAAATCCCTGACTTTAGCTGTATTCCTGAGATGCCAAAATGCAGATTTAGTGACAGCTGTGATGTGATCACTGAAATGTATCTGTTATTCTAGTCCTAACACTAAGACACGTTAAGGAATAAAGGATCTTTTTGTACGTCCTTTGAGCTGCACGCCACCCTCCTTAGTCTCTGTTCAGGTTGCCCATCCATCAAGCTCTCAATTTCATTTGTCACCTTAGCACAAAGTTTGGCACGAAGAGGAAAAATCTGACAGTCCTTGATGAATCGGCGGCCCGCTCTTTCGGCCCCAGGGCCCATCTAGATCATCACTCCAAGACGACGGGCGTCTGTGACGAACAGGACATGTTGCCGCATAGCATTTAACCCCACAGCCTCCGAACGCTGAACTTGGTGCCGAGCGCGATGGTGAAGGACGGGCTCGTTCGAAGATGGCTAGTTGGATCACAGTGCAGACAGGATGATCCTTGGTCCATTGCCTTTATAGATCACACGCTTTTCAGGCTCTTTGGCTTATGTACAAGATATAGGCAGTGGCTTTTATGAATTTCTCCGCAGAGTCTTTTGAAGAATAAGAACAAGGCGCAATCTCAAACAGCAGTACTCTTAGCAGAAGAGGCCTGGAGGGAGATTAAAGCAAACTGTGGACCAAAAGCCACTCTCCGTCTGAACGGCCTGTGAACGCACAATATATGAGTTCTGGTGCATGGGCCGTGTTGAGCATGGCTGTGGAGTTCCTCGTTTACGTTACGTTTACGGACGTTTATTGCCTCTCTCGGCTGTTGTTGCGCCACTGCTAGCAGATGCTAATTTCATTATACAAATTCAGTAATTAGCCGAAACGTAAAAGCAATTTGCCAGGCCAGTTCCACTGTGAAAAATTGCTTTATGTGATCCGTAGCTCATAGTCGTACTTTAATAAAGCAAACAGCAATAAAAGCTGTGTTAGAGACTGTGGCTCGTGGCTTTGGATTGTGAGGTTTGCCAGCGGTGCCTGCTATAGAGAGCTTACACACAAAGGAACTGCTGTACCTCCATAAAAAGTCATTGTGTTTACAATTTGTCTTCGCTTTGTTCATGCTACAATTGTTTTGGCTGTAGTTTAGGAAGGAAATGGGGATTTTTAAAAAAGAGCCATTAAGGCTTGTGGGTATCTGCTGGTGCCTTGTGACTACCTAGTTGCTAAATGATGCTCACATACATGAAGAAAGAAATCACTGGAGATATTCTGCACTGTATAAATGGTATTTTGAGGCCCTAGGCAGGTGTATGCCCAATGTTTGTAGAGTATTATGCAGTAAGTACTTCATAGTATTGCATAAAGAGGTGGAGCACCTTTCCACCAACCAGGAGTAGGTTCTTGAACCAGTTCTGTTCCGGATTCCTGAAATCTTGGTGCTGTCTAGTGACCCACCAGCACTCCACCCATTTTTAAAGGGATCCCATTCAAGTCAAGTCAAGTCAAGTCAAGTTGGCTTTTATTGTCATTTCAACCATATACAGTTCACACAGTACACAGTGAAACGAAACAACGTTCCTCCAGGACCACGGTGCTACAGGAAACACAGGACCACAAACACTACACAACTAACATCAACAACATAAAGTGCATTGTGTGCAAGGATGTGCAAACTTTGCAGGACAGTGCAAGACAGTGCAAAAAAAATTCTGATCAAAGAGCCATTGGAATTATCAGTAGGAGGTGGATGGTGGACAATGTTGATTGCCTGACATCTGTTTTTATAGCTAAAAGACTTTTCAGGCTTTTTTTCAGGCTGAACCAACTTCTTTTAAGTCCAAATGCTCTAAATGTTTAACACATTGGTGCACAAACCAGAACAGAAGTGGTTCCCTGTTGGAAAAAGGGCTATCTATAACTTTTTTTGCTCCCTAAAAGTGCTAATTCTTCCGGTGACCAGAAAAGACAGACGGCAGATGGCCTAAATGTATATCTTTTGCTCTATATCCCTGTGTTATGCACTGGGATTGGGCAAAAGTGTAGACTGAAAGGCCTTGCCCCGAAGAAACATGTTGGAAAAGAGTTTAAAGAACCTTTTAAGGGTTTAAGAAACCTTCACACAATGGGAACCTAACATTTCGAGGTTTCCTAAGCTTTCGAAGAGCTTCTTTGTATCCCTTTTACAAAAATGGTTCCACAAAAAGCCATCTTTTAAAGGCTTCTTCTACAGCACATGACAGAGCTCAGTTCTGACCCTAATCTAAAACACCTGATCCAGGTGATCAGCCCCTCCGGGGTGTCTGAATGTGGGAGTCAGGTGTGTTGGATCTAAAGGGTGGTGAGTCTCCAGGACCTGGAGTTGGGTAGCTCTGCTCTATGGTATTGCCCAAAGGACTTTTAAGCATTGACTTCGACCGTAGGGTGATGCTCGAGACTGGAAATGTTCGTCTTTCATCCTCATTACCTTTACGCTATATTTAAAATCGGCAGAGCCCACGTGCTTGGATTATACATACATGCAGCTAACGAGAGCTCTCAGAGGAGACTCCTCACATCATACATGTGCTGCTTTTAAATGAGCTTGTTCCTGGCTGTTAATCTGTGCCATTATCATGAGCTGGAGATGATGTCTCATTATGCCCTGTTTCTGGAGGTGAATTCATGCAGAGCGTAAATCGTCCCAATCTGATCATTTAACGGGATAGAGTTGGCGGCGAACGCAGGTCGCGCGAAGGGAGAGCGCTTATTGATTTCTGTACGGGGCTCACGTTAATGGGTTAAACGTAATCAAATTAAACGCGGCGCTTGATCCGTTTAAAACTCCTTAAGGCTTGCAATCCTCACAAATGATTGGCGTATCGTTTCAGATCGGCGCCTTCTTCCTTCGCACCTGCTGAGAATGATGATCGACATGATGGTGGGCAGTGGAATCATGTGTGTTTGTGAACTCACATTGCCTGGGAACGTAAGGCATTTATGCCGCGTTGTAGTTGCACACTCTGTCAAGTTCAATTGTCTAATGTCTCTACAGCCAGAAGGAAGCGGTGTCTGCCTTCGGCGTACCATACAGCATGCACTCTTTTCGCAATTAGGCCAATATCATGTCATGTCACCGAGGAGCCATAACTAAAACAGGGGAGGGAGCGAGCTGATGGAAGGGTAGCTGTTTTGTGAGCAAGCCTCACACAACTGGCTTTGCAGGGTACACCGGGCTACATTTTCCAGACATCAAGGGGGACGAAGGTTTTCTTTGAAGTGCAAGTCTGGTTTCCATGGTGATTTTGATCAAATAAACTCACACAGCATAGCTTGCGCTAAGGAGTTGCCCATCGTCTATCATAGCCTGAGATAGGCCGAGCGCTAAAAGCAAGCCTTCCATGAAAAGGGAAGACAATGCTTTATTGCGACCAGCCAACCGAAGGTTACCCTACGGATGAACTCGGCAGTGAACGATGTGATGTCAAAGACGTTTGGCTACCGCAGTTTGGATGGGAACCCCACCAATTTTCGAGCCTTTCGTCAAACCGTGCAGCTTAAAAGTTGACAGCTGTTACCTGTATCTCTTGCAGTTAGCTACATGGGACTCGGTACATGGCCTCAACGGGAGCTTGAAGGAGAGCCGGATCGAGAATGGCATGCAAGGGGTGACCGTAAAAGTGGTGACCCTACTGGTAAGGGACTTTTTTTTTTAAAAGCTTAGATCTTATTGTTTGGTTTGCCTCCAGCGTAGGCACCTTAACACTATCCAAACAAATCGGTTCTGGTAGTTTGCCTGCTTTGTCCAATATCTGACGTTGTACATTGTACAGAAGGATAAAGCTGCCTTAACCACAGCATACGATTGCTACCTTCTCCCCAAAGGAGGACCCGTTCGTCATGGTGGCGGAGAACATTCTCGGGCAGCCCAAAAAGTATAAAGGCTTCTCCATCGACGTCCTGGATGCCTTGGCCAAGATCCTGGGCTTCAAATACGACATTTACCAGGTGTCAGACAGCAAGTACGGCTCACAGCTTCCCAACGGGTCATGGAACGGCATGATCGGGGAGCTAATCAACAAGGTGGGTTCTTCAGGCTGACCTCGCGGCCACAGGGTGCTGTCTAAAAGTCCCGCAGGGGTTAAGTCATGGTTCTGTTCCGAAATGAACGCAAAAGAAAATTTGTGTGAATCTGTTTCTGTCTCCGCAGAGGGCTGATCTGGCTGTGTCGGCCATCACCATAACGCCGGAGCGCGAGAACGTGGTGGACTTCAGCAAACGCTACATGGACTACGCGGTGGGCATCCTAATGCGCAAGCCGGAGGAGAAGATCAACATCTTCTCGCTGTTCGCGCCATTTGACCTCGCCGTATGGGCCTGCATTGCGGCAGCCATTCCCGTGGTCGGCGTCCTGATCTTCTTGTTGACCCGGATGCAGTCTCTGCGCTCCCAGAACCCTCCAGGACCTCATCAGCCTCCGTCCATGTCCAGCTCCTTGCACAGTGCTATATGGATCGTATACGGCGCCTTCGTGCAGCAAGGTAACCGCAGCAAGGCTCTTGGGCAGGGTCGTACTGGCTTAAGTGCCAGTCGGGATGTCTCAGGGGATGGACGGGTGGGCTCTTTCTTCAAGGAGAGCTCCTGCTTTAAAACTATTACAGGAGAACTTGTATCAGAAGGCCAAGCTGGGTCAAGCTGCAAGCTAATGCCTGATACTGACTAGACTAATGAGTCGACTTTTGATGTTCGTTAAGGAGCAATTTCTTCATTAGAACCGATGCTGTTTACTTCGCTGAGGTCTAATTTGGCGGCTTTATGGTTTTTTTCTCACTGACAGACCAAGAAATAGCGTTCCACACTTTGCACGCCAATGGTCCTGGGTGTAGAACTCATGTGTGGACCAGTGTGATGGTGTTTAATGCATGTTTGCGTGCTGGAGGTGCCTTTGAGTGGAGAAAGATGGGTAGAGCTGGGTGTGATCCAAGCAAGGCAAAACGCGATAAAAACGACTAGCTCAGCAACTACAGCGCGACGCTCCAGCTGCATCTATTACTGCCTGGCACGCGGCCGCCGGACGCTTTTATGCCAAACAGCCGGTGATTAAATCAGGGGAGGCGCTGTCCCATTAGTCCTTAGCTTGCCACCACATCGGCTCACTGAGAACACATAGGTGCACAACAAGGCGCGAAGGCTCTGCATTGAACACAGCGCAAGTTTCCCAACGTTTATCCTTTCACTGAACTCAGTTTGACAGGCGGAATTAGCATCTGCGAGCTGGATAATGAGCCGCAGATAGTTGCCTGTATTTCGCCCTTCACAGCAGTTTGCTCCATCTTACTCTGAAGACAAAGGTTAGCCGTGTGGAATTGCATATTTTTACAAATGATCCACCGGCGCTTGTCTGGGGCGAAATTATCATATTTTGATTTGTGCATTCTTTCCTGAAGGGGTTTTCCCCCTCACTGCTGTTGGCTGGGGGGTTCGTTCCGGGAGTTCGGAGCCAGGATTATGTGCAGGCCTTTTTTTTTTTTATTTACCATTTTTTTTATTTACTCTATTAATCCCTGAGGGGAAATTGCTTCCTGCATTGAATCAGTGAGCTCATACACATTGAGAGTGGAGTGGGCAGCTACACGGCTGCCGTACCCAGGAAGCATTTGGGGGTTAGGTGCCTTGCTCAAGGGCACTTCAGCCGTGGGTGTATCTACCGCTTCGGGGATTCAAACCAGCAGCTCTTTGGTCACAAACCTGCTTCTCTAGCTTTTAGGCCACGGCTGCGCTTGTGTCTGATAAAAATGAGCTGAATTAAGAAGAAAATGTATTTGATTTAATTGGATTAAGCCCGGGTTCACTAGAATGAACAGAATTGAAAATATAATCGAGGGCAAGGTGCATACAGAGTGTGTGTGATTCGGTGAGGCTTTTAGAAATGCTAGTTCTTTAAAATGCTAATTCTTTTGTCAGCTCTGAATTGAGCGGAGCACAATGCACACCACAGTTGGATCCAAACTACATCTGATCTCACCTGCTAGAGTGTTTTTCCCCAGGTGTAAGACCTTCTCATGATGTGTCTTGATGGTAGGAGGAACCTTCAGCCCAGTTACCATTTCCTGGCCAACAAATCACAGGTTGTGGGGCAGTGGTAGCCTAGTGGTTAGGGACTTGCCCTTGAAATTGAACGCTCGTAGCCCCAGTCCCCACCCAGGTACTACACAGGTACCCTTAAGCAAGGCACTGTCCCACTACAGGTGCTGTTGATCGCTACCCACTGCTCCATGTGTGGATCACATTTCATGTGGTGCACTTTGTGTAATAGGGTGTCACTAATACTTAAAAAAAAACATGTAGGGCCCTAAATTAACCAATCACAATGTTTTCTATTGTCACATGGCTCTGGAAGCCTTGTGGGATGCCTTTTTTTTGGGGTGGGGGGGTGGGGGCTTCATTACATGGTTGCGCTCCATCATCTTGTTCTACAAAACTGGTCGGGAAACGTCTTTTTCTGTCATTTTGCAATCTGGAAAGAATCGTTTTCACATCCATAGATGAGTAACGTTTCATTTTGAATAGTATTTGATAAGTAATGGACATGGCAGTGGATGCAAAGTTTGCTGAAATCTGCTCACAATCACACAAACGCCGCCGGACAAACAAACCCATGAAAAGAGTTTTGTTTTATCCTCTTCAGTTTCAAACGGCATGAATTTTAAACTAAAATATTTATGTTGTGTAAGGAAAGCACACACTAAAGTGAACTCAGCAAATATAGAAATGATGAACTTTTTTGCGATATTTATCAGATTTAAGCATGTTCTCTGTAGAAGATTGGTGTTAGTGAGTGTCAACGTGTCTTCAAGGAGAGGTCAGATTTTTACCCGTATTATTTTTAAAAGGTTTTATTTAACAGAGAGTGAGAGAGAAGTGTCTTCTGTGGGACGTCCCAAACACAGGTGTTAGGCAGAAAAGTCAGGAGCACAGAGCCTCAAAAAGCCATTGAAGGCCTCTGAGCCGAGAGAGTCCTGAATGATGGTCAGTCCATGACTATATCTGTGAATGTAATAGGGGCCGTAGCACTGAAAAGTCTGACCTTGATTGGGGATTAACGCAAAAGCGAAGAGACTTGTTTAGTCTGAAATGATCTCAGATTGTGAGGTGTCAAGGGTCCTGGGGTTTAAGGGACCTTGGGCCCTGGGCCGAATTCACCAAGATGCACTTACTTTCACTTAGAATATCAACAAAAAGTGTAACGTGACCATATGACTGGAGCTGACATTGCTGTTGGGAAGATGAATGTATGACTGTTGCAGACAAACATTACAGTGGAGAAAACAGCTCATTCAAGCGTGGTTAGCTCAACAAGCTAAATGCTAAAGTTATAAAGGTGGACAGCAGAATTTCTGGATCTCAGTTTGGCATCTTTTTTCTAGTTGCTTCCATTTTGTCCTGAATAAACAGAGACTTGCTGAGTGGCCGAGGTAAGACCAAAGTAAGAGTAGCGCTAATGCTAGCTTGGTGGTATTTATCAGCTTGCAGCTCAGTGGCTAGGTTGGCAGTCAGGATTTGTTGACACCGCAGGGATTCCCCGTGTTTTTGCTTGAAGCACTGTGGGTATTGTTGTGAGAAAACACTGATAAACAAAACAAGAAAGTGATTTATGCTAAATATGCTGTTCTCCCCCCCAGGTGGCGACTCGGCGGTCGGCTCGGTGGCCTTGCGGATCGTGATGGGCAGCTGGTGGCTTTTCACTCTAATTGTGTGCTCGTCCTACACGGCCAACCTAGCAGCCTACCTCACGGTGTCCCGCATGGACAACACTATACGGTAGGTCCCCACCTCTCCCCAACCCTGGTGTGTTGTATTTAAAGCCACGGGTGGCAGTTGTGGAGAAATCAGCAGTTTACAATTGCAAAATAACGAGCATCAGCTTGTTCACGCTAGAAAATCCAACAATTTTCAACATCACGCAGGAAATCCTGCCATTGAAATTTGTCTTTTGCATAAATGATGTTCATATATTGGGGAAATGTTAAATGCTGTGGCTTTGTTTAAATAATAATGACAACAACAATATATTATTAATAACAATAATTATTATTATTATTAGGTAATTTATAACATCACAACTAGCTAACTTATAATCAAAGGTGAGATTTCAAATGTCTCAGTTTTACTGTGAATTATAATATGAGAATAGTGCACTAAGCTGAGGCTTCCCGACCTTTTCAACAACTTATCACTAAAGCTTCCATGGCCCAAAAGAAGACTGACTCAGCCTGGTCATTATATATATATAAATGATGTACAATGTTGGGGAAGCTACTTTTAAATGGTAGCTTCTCAAGCTACAAACTACGTATGCTTAAAAGAAGCAAAGCTACCGCCAAGCTACTGTTTTAATATAGTAGTTTAATATAGTAGGATTTCAGCACCTGAGCAACAATGCCTAGAGCATGCAGTGGTGGCCTAGTGGTTAGGGCATTGCGCTGGGGACCTGAAGGTCGCAGGTTCAAGTCCCGGCTCAGGCACTACTGAGGTACTGTCCCACAACTCTGCTCCATGGCTTGGAAGTCGCTTTGGATAAAAGCGTCAGCCAAATGAATAAATGTAAGCATGCTATAATGCAACCACCATGCACAAGGTTGGTAGCCTACCAGATTCACGTCTGTGAATTTAATATCAAACTCCTGGGAGTTAAAAAAAAAACCACATCTTTGTGCTGTCAGGAAATGAAAAACACACCCTCTGTTTTTAAAATAACTGAACACCAAATTGCCAGAATTGGCTTCATATATGGTCAGATATTTGTGCCATAATATTATTAACTGCTCAGATGGAGTTACAAGGTTTTTGAGCAGTGAATCTGGAGAAACTTCAGAGACATTAACATAAAGAATGAAGTGAAAGTGACTCTTTGTCATTGTGAACACACTCAAGCACCACAACGAAATGTGACCAGCGCATTTAACCCATCACACGTGCACACGTGGAGCTACCAACGGCGCCCGGGGAGCAGTGTAGGGGGACGGTACCTTGCTCAAGGGAACCTCAGTAGTGCCCGGGCCGGGACTCGAACCAGCGACATTCAGGTCCCAAAGGCAGCGTCCTAACCACTAGGCCACCACTGCCCAAACTGTTCACAATCTTGAGAGAAATGTTTTTGCAAACATACGTTACAATAATATTTAAGATCACGACTGCTTAAATATGTATACATTGTAATAAACAGCCCCCTAGCTGTACCACCATGGCCCACTAGGGGGTCCAAGCCTTTAATAATGGAAAAGCAAAGACCACGAAAGATTCATCACTTCAGTTTTACATTCATTATACTGTGAACCTTTGTAGGAAGGCTCCCCACCCCAGGTGTGGATAATTTACCCCAAGATGCCACGTTTTACCCTATAAATAGTTCCCATTGTGTTGAGCTATGCATTGTGATCATGTACGTGTTGAACTTTGTACTGTGGTTTATTTTCACAGTTAGTGTGCTCTTAAGGGGACCCTCTACCCCCATATCCCCCTCTGTAGAGTTGTTCATGAAGTCATTATTTGCACACCGTTACGGCCTGCTTCCTGTGGGCTTGATTCCAAGGACCCTACTGTGACACTTGAGGCCTGCAGTCTAGAACAAGAGTCCTTCTTAGGCAGCGCTTTTCTCCAGAGGGGTGTTTGAGACAAGTGTGCTCCGCTCAGGTCCTGGCTGACTGTACAGCAAGACGGCTATACAACCTTCCCTATGGCCGTTATTAAGCCAGAGCTTGGCATCTGTTGCAGCAGTCTTAACAACAAACATCTAGTTCTATTGTCCCAGTACTTTCGGTGCAAAAGCAACATGCTCTTAAATATGGCATCCTTTAAATGTGGCATTTTGTAATTCCAGCCTCTTAAGTTCATACATTTGCCCGTCTCATTGGACTCTCCATGCATGTATTTGCATTTTTTTTTTGCATATAGTAGAAAAACGATGTGTGTGCGGAAGAGGATGCGCTTGGGGGATTAAGCAGAGCCACACAGAGGTCAAAGTCCAGTGCAAATAGCTGGGAGGAGTTTGAGGGGCAGCAGCAGCTCGGGCTTTGTAGCAGTGGGCCCGGCTCTGTTCCTTAGCTACCACCTCGGCTGCCATCTCACCAGATGGGAGGAGACTGAGGTGATGAGCCTGGCTGCTGCCAACTGGGAAGGCACTCTCCGATCAACGGAGCGCTCTCTGTGGTGCTGAATTTGGGCCGTGTGCAGGCATTTCAGCACCCTGGAGAGCTCACATTTCATCTCAAGGCAAGTTTTCCAGTGCGCAGTGGCCCGGCTCATTACTGCAGTCTTCTGTGGGGCTTTGGGTGGGCTAACAATGGTGGGCTTTCTCCGTGTGTACGGCTCCTTAGCTGATTGGGAACATCCGCTCTTTTCCTTGTTTAATTGCGCTGCCATTCATTTGTTTCATTCATCACTCTGCAGTTTGAGCACCACTCCCCCCCCCCACCCCCACCCCGCCCACCCCCTCGTACTTTTGTCTTCTTACGAGTTTCCGACTGTGTGCGGAAACCTCTGCAGGATGCCCAGCCTCTTTTTGTTCTCTGGCAGCCGCCAGTGGAACGGAGCTAATGCGGCGTTCGTCTCGTTTAATTGCGGGAGCCCCTCCCTCTCCCCAGGACGTTTGGGCTGTTCTGCAGCAGTGTGGATGGTACTGCTCTCTCGTCACCCCCCCGTTTTATTGATGGAGACACTGTTAGGAGTATGGGCCCCGGGGCGGCATAATCGTGCTGCTTTCCGCAGTTGGGAGTGGTTCCGTCAGGAATACTGAACAGTTAAAATATCGGTGTTTATGCCACGTGTGTTAGTCACAGTGAAGAGGGATGGGCCATCCAGAGCCACCCCCTTCCCGCAGAGGCCTTAAGAGTCCGTATCTAGTCTCTTAGAAAGAGAAATGCAAGTTAAATGCTGCCACTTACTGACAAGTAGAGGACACTCTGGTGCATAGGGGGGTAATAGTAAGTGGAGCACATATACAAGTTCATTCCATTGGCATAATGCCAGCTTATTACTAAGACAGCGAGTGAACAATCGGTTCTCGAAGTTGATGTGTTGGAAACAGGAAAAAAATGGGCGAGTGCAAGGATCCGAAGGGCAAACCTGTTATGGCTAAATGGCTGAAACAGAAGATCTCCAAAACAGCACCTCTTGTGGGGGGTGCCTGGTTACACACCCTCAGCTTGATAATGAACTAGTCAGTTAGAGCAGGTTTGTCCGCAGCAGGGAAAGCACTAGAATGTGCAGGACAGGGAGATTCTCCAGGACCACTGCATTGTAGACAACTGCAGATCTCTCTCTCTCTCTGTCCTGTCCGATTACGTCCATGTGGGCAGCCAGGGTGGGGTGGCACAGAGTTTGTGGCTCTACACATGTCTGCTGAGTGGGTGTTTAGATGGCCATCCCGCCCTGAGTACAGACAGGCTCAGTGCCTCGTTTGTTGCTCTACACATGTCTGACTTTGTTTCCCGTCCAGCTGATCAATGCTGCATGAGTCAGACTTCGCTGTCTGTTGATCTGGGCACCATGAGGGGGAGGGCGGGAGAATGTTTGATTGCACCCGGTCTGGATTCAGCTCATCAAGAGTTGAGCTGTGGGAATCTGGACCCAAGGCAATTTCACTCTGAGGCTGAGCTGGATCTGATGGGTTACGTAATGTTTAGTCTGGTTTATATATAACCACGGAGGAAAACACCAGTGCTACTGTAAGCCGTCCTGATGTTCCCCTAACCTTAATGACCTAACACTACACCAGTGCTACTGTAAGCCGTCCTGATGTTCCCCTAACCTTAATGACCTAACACTACACCAGTGCTACTGCAAACCTTCCTGATGTTCCCCTAACCTTAATGACCTAACACTACACCAGTGCTACTGTAAGCCGTCCTGATGTTCCCCTAACCTTAATGACCTAACACTACACCAGTGCTACTGTAAGC
>JBBPDA010000105.1:31207182-31224469 GCA_037974385.1 Arnoldichthys spilopterus
TTTAAGCTTTAAAGACAAGTAAACACAACTAGGCAGAAATGACTGGATCCCCACCCCCCATGCAGAAAAGGGTTAAGGAGCCTAATACAGTGGAGGTTCTTAACACTCTCACATCTCTGTTTATAGAAATGGTTCTGAAATCTTCTGAAAGGGTACTTTAGTACATTTGTGTCATGTTGAGGACTCCAGTTCTTCCCATTTCCTGTTTTTGAAGGACTTTTTAAAGGACAGTTCTTTAGATCTTGGCATGATGACACCAGGTGTCACCAGACCATAGATGTCAGGTTTAAATAAGCCAGGTTACACCTGCAGGAGGTTCTAAACAATGGCGCTTAATCTGAAATACCTGATTCTGACTTAATGAGCTTGAAGGTATTATAAATGTAAGAGTGCACTTACTTTTTCTATGTGATGGATCTGTTTTTGTATATTTTTAGATAAAATGTCATTTGTTGTATTAACAATATGTCACTGTATTTATGTGTAGGCACTGCGTCAAAAAGGAATGAAATGTTTGCTTGTTCAAATATATTGAAAAAATCTGCAGTTTCCATAGGGTGTAATTGTTTTGACATGACTGTATATGACATTGTCTATACGCTAACAACCTTTAGGGCCTTCTATGCCTTCAGGGAAAATGTAATGATTGCTAGGAACTAAAAGATGCACATTTGCCATTTTTGTTCCTTTTCTTTATTTGTATTATCGTTGTTTTTGAATTTAAACCCTGTAAGGACTGTAATAATACTCATGTTCTGGAGTTTCTATTTTGATTTCGTTTGCCAGGTTAACATGGCATTATAAGTGCAGTCCACCATAGCTCATGCACCCCTGCCTTTTAAAGGTAAGGTGACGTGCCATTCTGATTGATTTATTGCATGTTAAGCGCAAAACACACCTCTGAATAATTAATGGAGTTAGGACAACCTTTATTGTGCCTTGCACTGTTTCAAATTATGATTTTTTCACTGTCAATATAGCAAAATTGATTTGGACACCCCCATAAAGGTTAGCGGAGCCTTAGACTTTATGATTTGCATTAGATTATCAAAATAGAGCCCCTAGTATAAGAAGGTTTCAGCCAATAGTCAGAAATGGAAAACAGCTTTACTGAAAGAGTCCCTGTAAAACTCCCTCATACAGGCTATAACATATGCTACTATCTATTACAAGCTTTAGATGAAAAATGTGGATTTTTTAAATAAAATTTAACTTCTTGTGTTTAATCTAGAGTGGAGCAAAAAATGTTAATGGATGCCGGTGTTAGCTTACCACTAATATACTATCAGGAAATCACTTGGGTAAGCAGGACTTAACATTATTTGATAGCTAAATAACAAATAAATGCCATGTTATGACCACCAGTCCTGGATGCCTATCTCTGTCCGAGCTATTTGGGCAGTGGAGGCCTAGTGTGTGATGGGTTAAATGCAGAGGTCACATTTCTTTGTGGTGCTTGAGTGTGTTTACAATGACAAATAGTCACTTCACTATCTTTTAGCCTCACTAGTGAACACAGCATGCTAGCTATCTAGCTAGCGGTCTCTACCATGGCCTACTAAAACATTTGTATTATAGCTAACAGCCTAGAGAGTCAAATGAGTTCACAAATGCATGTGCTGAGTTGTATAATGTGACTAGGATCTCAAGCAGGCCACTAGAAATTTTCACACTAGCTCCAGGATGAAAAAAAGACCTCTTTGCCTTTAGCATCACAGGAGAATTCTCTGGCTTTCTTGTGTAATTGTGCTCAGCTGCGGCGTCTTTGGATCTTTAGAGGGTAGTGATTATGCATTCACCGTCCCAATCCACCAGATAATATCAGTGACAGATCACTGCTCAGGATTTGTGACCTTTTGCTAAAATTACATGGTGCTCACAATGGGACCAATGAACAGGAAATATATACACGTTCTTGATTATACCACCCACCCTCATATTTGCCACTTGTGTCATTTTTTTCTCCCGCATGCAATTTCTTCAGCAAACGCAGGCCACCTTGCCAGTTAGCGTGCTCATCGACGCTGGGGCCTAATTAGCGTGATCCTTGAGCGCTAATCGGCTGTTTGGTGAAGCTATCTGACTGTCTGGGCTCTACTGACTCGTCCAAGATCTGTCTTTTTCAAATCTCATAGAAGG
Organism: Arnoldichthys spilopterus; assembly: GCA_037974385.1. NCBI lineage: Eukaryota > Metazoa > Chordata > Actinopteri > Characiformes > Lepidarchidae > Arnoldichthys > Arnoldichthys spilopterus. Next base: position 31,209,322 of record JBBPDA010000105.1, read on the forward strand.
TGAAAAATGTAAAAACTGCCCCAATCAGTGAATAAAACATCACTCCGCCATTCCGCAGGGGCCATCATTAGCTGTTGCTCAATCACTAGATCAGACGAAGGTGAAATATTGCTCTTTTTCCTGTATTTAGAAGCCCTTCGCTCCATCTGTGCTTTCCTTTTACAAAATCTCAATAAGCTATTTGACTCCTTGCATCAGTCCTGCCTGAGAGACCAGCTGTCGCACTTGGAGAGTTCCACAAGCAGGCCTCCGGCAAAAAATGCTGGAAATTAAAGGGCTAATTAAGGAGCGACAGGGCGAAGTTCACGAGGGCAAAGCTGACAGCAGCAAGTCTAGAGAAAGAGCTGGTAGGCCACAAATAGATAGTTTCAGTGCAATAGTGGTTTCGTTGACCCCCCCCCCCCACCCTACCCCACCCGAGCAGCTCATCAGCTTATTACTATGTATCATATCACTATGACTCATAATGCATTACATTGGATGAACTATAGATGAACATATAGATGTGTCTACAAATAGAAATAAATCATCCCTTTAATAAATTATATATTGTAAATGCTTTCGGACTGGAGGAACTTTTTCATAGCTCTTAGAACCTTTGGAGAATGTTTCCCTTTTTTGTGGGCCAGCATTGCAGGAACTATGGACAATTATAGTTGTCAGAACACGGTTTGGGGACTTTTTTAGCTCCTGTTTCAGGGCAGGAACTTTCTCCAGCTAGAGAAACCATGAGTAATGAAGAGTACAATAATTGGTCCAGGTGACAGTGTGCAGGCACTGGTCCAATCAAACGTCTACTAAGATTGGTTAAAACAAAAGTGTATAGTGACTGGTCTAGATAAAAGTGTAGGGGACTGGTCTAGACAAACGTATACTGTGACTGATCCAGACGGCTTAACATGCTATAAACATGAAAAAAGAAAAACAGACATGCTGTTGAATTGTGGAGGTCTGGTGGTCTACAAAGAAAGGCCGGCTGCAGTAGTCCACTCATGAGACGACAAGTAACCGGATGAGTAAGTGAGTTGCATAAGTGGTAAGGGAATGGATGTATTTTCCTGATGTCATAGAAAAGGTACCTGCATGTTTGTGCAAGGTTATTAATGTGTGATGAAAATGGAAGAGCCTCATATAAAATAATAAATAGATTTTTGGCATTTCCAATAGTAATGGCAGGGGCCAGGTCTTGGGAATGTATTATACCTGGAACATATAAGAGCTGACAAACAGTGATAAAAGAAAACATCTTAAGAAATTATGTGACCAAGAGATCAAGTGTAAAAAGAAAAGAGTAAGGGGCCAAGCACAGAACCCTGAGGAACACCAGTGGAAAGTTTCTGGGGACAGCTTTTGGGCAATACAATTTTTTTTTACTGAGTAAATACTCATTTCACATTGCTTACAACTCGAACAGATCCCCCAAAATGTTGCTACTGAGGCTTTCAGAAGGTCTTGTATGTCAGTCAGGGGGTCTTTATGTATTTTAAACCTATTCTGAGATTCCTTTTCCATTTCTAAATACATTTACTGTTAATGTGTTTGCTGTGTTTAAGATGTCAATGAGTACTGCTTATTTCACTTATGTGTACTAGGTAGAACCGTCTTTACATGATGACTGTCTTGAAATGCTTTTCTTAATGCTTTTGGTGCTTTTTTGTAGGTCAGGTGGGTCAGACAATAGTGGTAGCAGACAAAAAAAAATTGGTGATCCTTGATGAAGCAGTGACAATGTATTGTAGGTTTTGGTCTGTCCAAACATTTTCTCAGATCAACGAGGTTAATTTACTGACAGCCTGTGCAAGCATGCTGAAACCTGAGGGGTCACTAATCCAGTCCTAAAGGGCCTGGATGCTACTCTGACACACCTGGCTCAAGTCAACAGTTAATTCAAAGCTTTACTGTTGGTGTGTCAGGTGTGTTAGAGAAGGCAGAACAGAGAAAGCTTTCTAGGTTGATTTCAAGGTCCACTTGTGTTCCACTTGTCCAGTCCTGCTAATTAGAGGAGGAACATTTTTTTGTTTGTTTTTTTGTTTTTGACAGCTGTATGTCAAATTTTTGACTTCATGAAATACTGAGTTAATAATTAATAACAATAATAATAATAATAAAAATAACAATAATACATTTATTAATTCTTGGTTTAAAAAACGCATATGTAACTGGTAAATAAGAAGCATATGTAAGTGGCTAGCTGGCGGCACTGGGGTGACGTGTGTAGCTGCAGTTAGCGAATGAGCTTACATAACCATTAGCAATCTGGTTAAAGGAAATACAGTCTCCTGACATTTATACAATTTCAAACAATTTTCTTTCATGCCTTTGTATTTAGTCAACGGTAAAGCTGCAGTCAAGATCACCATTGTTGAGTCTAACACCGAACTAGTCAAGACAGGTGCAGGGGTTGTCAAACATGGTGACTGATCAATTGATTCTGTGTTGTTGGTTTTTTTTTTGTACTGTGGCAGCAAATATTTTGGTGAGGCAACGCCCATGAAGAGATGTTACAAGCAGAAATACTACTTTTTAAAGGCAGCTTCCAGACTTCAGTAATAGACTATAGGCCTGGGCAGTAATGATAAAATGTTAACAGGTTCATGTTGCTACAAAAGTCAGTTTTTCTTCCAGTTTGGGTATTCAGTCCTATTATACGAAGAAAACCCGTTCATTGGTCAATTGGGTAGCAAATTCACATGTCATGGTTCACCAAAGTTGCCAGATAGGCATAGTATCTTTTAGTGACTTCACTGGAATTCATACTTTAACCCCTCAGTGGGGGAGTTGTTTAACAGTTACACTGTGTGACTTTTTTGCTCATGCACCAGCGTTCCACATTAACCATGCTAGAACTGGCCTGTGAGACTGCAGCTGCTGAAAGGTGCTGTTTTAGAAAAGCATATTCAGCACATTTGTTTTGCTGAAGAAACATCAAGAACTACTGAAGGAAAAAAAACGTCTTGGCGCATCGTGAACACCAGGGGCTGCTGTTGTGACAGTGGTTGGTTTATTCATTCGTCTTTTGCCGGTTTTGCTATTAGAATCAGAATCAGAATCGTGTTTATTGGTCAAGTATGTGCGTGAACACATACAAGGAATTTGATTCCGGCAGGTGGTGTCTCTCAAGTACAGTGTAGTAATAGTAAGAACAGAAACAGTAAAACAATGTAGAAACACAATGAATAATATTAGTCAACAATATAATATGGTAAACAATCAATACTTATTTACAGGAACACAGAGTGCAAATAGCGGTGAGCGTAAAGTGCAGTTACAGTGTGACAATTTAACTGTTTATGAGGGAGACGGCAAGGGGAAAGAAACTTCAAGTATGCACAGTAGTTGTTTTAGTTGATTTGTTATTCAGCGCTGCACAACAGCGCAAACTACACTGCACTGGCTGTTTCACATGTTCTGTGTGATTTATTCATTGATCGACTTTTAAACATAAAACAGTGAAAATATAAAAGCTCTGAGTGTAAAGATGATGGTCAGCTGTAATACTGAACTCTCACTGAACTTCTTATGTTATGTGGAGTGTTAAAACATGTTCGAACATTTGGTGTTCGCAACATTACAGATCACACCGATGTGACTTGCTTCAAAGGAAAGTTACGAGCGTCAGCCTAAGAGCTGAATGGTTAAAGACCAAAATGATACCATGGTGTTTATCAAAAAAGAGGGGCTTAATTTTTACATCCCTGAGAACAAATGGAGATAAATGATCGCCCCATGACAGTATGGCGGATGCTAATGTATACGTATGCCACAACATTAGCATTTTTCTGCTAATACTGCGCTACGTCTGGTGATCACAATGGGAACAGAGCAGTATGAATATTTAATGCTGTCATGTTTTATGCATTTTTTCCCCCTGCCTTTTGGCGGGATGTCCTGATTACCTTTGATGACAATGATAGTCTCTAAACTGTACTAAATTGTTGCAGAGCATTGGAGAAAGCTCAGCCTCTAGCAGGCCATTTTCTCCCTGCACATCTCGGGGGTCTGCGGAAATGCTGAATTTGTTCTTTCAGCGAAGCAGTGTGTTTCTGCAAGCGTCAATGATTCTCCTTGAAGATGAGTCACTGTGTGGACAGCATGCATAAAACACACTATTACTGCCACGCTTATGGCATAATGGTGGGCCTGTTTTAGTTCATTATTGTAAGCCAAGCTGTCAGTACAGACACTCATGATTCAGCAGTTCACTGGGCCGCTCCTGCTACTGTTTGGGTGGAAAAAGAGCTTAGTTCCTCCCTGATGTCCATCTATAGCAGTCTCCAGCCATCCAGGGAGCAATGGTGTGGCTGTTCATTCACCACTCTAACAGTGACCCAGTGTCATAAAACTCTGCCACCTTGGTTGGTCCACACAGTACCAATAATGCAAAGTACCACTGTGAAAGGGACTACTGTCATTGTCAACACATCCCATCACATAAAGTGCACCACAAAGACATGTGACCTCTGCATTTAAACTATCCACATGTGGAGCAACGGGCAGCTATCAACAGCAGTTGGCAGCAGTGAGGTGCGATGGTACCATGTTCAAGGGTACCTCAGTGGAACCTGGGCTGGGACATGAACCTGCCACCCTCCGATTACATAGGCAAGCTCTTAACCACTGCCCAATAAACTGTCTGAAGTGAAAATAGAAGTCACCACCCCCAACTGAGAAGGTACACAACTGGCACCTTAGAGCGCTCAGCCATTCTATTAACAAGATCGTTTTATAACAGTCATGCTGATTTTTTTTTGGATCTGATCATCCACAACTGATCAAATGAATCTTTACCACATGTTAACTATAACTGTACCCCTAGAAGTTGGTTTGTGCCAGTTTTTTTCTCTTTCCTTGGTTTGCATTAAATCTAGAGTCCTAGAGTCCCTTGCTTCTAAACTTGAGTATGTGTTAGTTTATGGCGTGCTTATCATATAAATGTAACATTTTCAATTTATTTAAATACTCACAGTTTTGTGGATGATATTCATTTAAGATGGCAAGAAGAGTAGCAGACAGAATAACAAATACTGCAAAAATACAACAGTTCATAGCATGACAACAGTTAGCATCTCATAGCTAGCATCCAAAAATGTTTACTATGTGAATGTATGTAAAATAAAGCATGGGTTTGTTTTTTGGTTGTCTGGAGATTTTTTAGTTGTGGTAACACTCCCTAGTGTCAGGTAGTCTGTGGTAAAGGTGCAACGGAGCGTTGTTTTTTGGAACGGCCTCATCCTCAGCTAGGTTTGTTTTAGTGAGCTAACTAGCCTTGTAGACGAATTGCATTACAATAAACAATTTTTTTTTTTGAGAAGCCTGAAGATGACAGACTAGCAGAGTAAAGTGATGATGATGTATCAGCAGTCACATATAATGGAAGATGCATTTTCTACATAAATCCCAGTTTTAATGTAGTAATCTAATGTGATTTAAATTATTCATGGCTATGGGATAAAAATAGCTTGGTCCACCATGCTAATTTAAATTAATGACCTCAAATATTATATTATTTACTGGTAATTGCAACATGACACTGTACTGTCAATGCACATAATCTGTCATGACAGCTCATGACGGGGAAAATGGGGTCATTGAATTAAAGCAGACAAGACACACTGCTGATCTAAAGACAGCTGGAAGTAAGACATAAGCTGGATGGTCCAGTTCATGTTTCGGGCAATAGAGTAATGTGGTGGTTAGTGCTGTTGCCTGATGACAAGAAGGTCATGGGTTCTTATCTGAGACGACCAGGGTCCTTTCTGTGTGGAGTGTCCATGTTATCCCTATGTGTACTTGGGTTTCTACCCTTACCTTTGCTTTCCTACCACAGTCCAACAACAATGCACATGGCACAGTGTTAAATCTGATGCCCCAGAGAGACAGCAGCCAGTGTTTGATCCCCACCAGGACTAACTTTGGCCAGTGGTTGCCTAATGGTTAGGCACTTCCCTACATGATCAGAGGCTCGCAGGCCCAGGTACCACTTGAGCAAGATTCTACTACATTGCTTCCCAGGTGCTGTTGATGGCTGCCCAATTGCTTCATATGTGGATTGGTTAAATGCAGAGGTCACATTTTATTGTGGTGCACCTTGTGTGATGGGGTGTGTTCACAATGACAAATAGACATTTCCTTCACGTTTACAACAGGTGAACTGCTAAACTGCCCCTGATGTGTTTTTGTGCCTGGCCTATTATGGACTGGTGGCCTGTTGAGGGTGTTTTTCTTTATTTTGACTTATGAGTGCTGGGATAGGCTCCAGCACCCCCCATAAGCCTGGCTGGGATAACCAGCTCAGAAAATAAATTTAATTCTTGTTCTTTGTTTCCAAGCAGTTAAGGGGGTAGACTCACATGTGCTAACGCAACATCAGTGGACAGCTCGACATGATTGGAGATGAGCATTAATGGCTAATTCTTTTATGTCAGCAAACTGATGCTAGCATTGTGCTGATTGAATGGGTGGGAGGAGTAGGGCCATCCTACCCATCTGAAGATTATTTTCGCTTGGACTCCTGGACACGAATGGCTGTGGCTTCACCCGGTATTGAACCAAACCAATTTGGGTGACAATTGGCCATGACAAACGCTGGGAGAATTCGGAAACAATCGCATCAACCCTATCACATCAATCACAGAACCTCGAAGCTCCAGCACTGGAGATTCTGAAGGTGCTACTCATAAGACTTAACAGCACAATATCCCTCCCTCTAAACACTGGTTTCTGCTTCGTCACCCTGCGTCATTATTGAACATCATCAAACATGACAGCTCATCACCAAGCACAATTATCTCAGCCCTAATCCAACACAAATTGCCTTTGTTGTCTAAGACTCCAGATAGATTTAGCGCAATCTAGTGCCATTAAATGTTTTGGGGCAGGTTGACCTAGGTCGACATGGTGAGTGTGTATGTGTATGTGTGTGCGCGTGAGCGTAATAACATTTTCTATCAGGGTTGTTTACCGTCTCAGACGTGAGTCGCAGCAGGTTGGCAGACAAAGGCGTTACTAAAAGCTCAAGAGAGAGAAGAGACCACTGCGCGGAGCAGAGAGAGACATTTATGGCCTGTCCTGCATCATCACATCAATGTACTGTAATTTCGAGCTTTTCCAGACTGGCATCAGCTATCATTGCTCCATTATTTGGATCTCTATTTGTTCCTCTAAATGGGCAGATATATAAAGCTTGCCTATACTAGCACAGTTTTTTTATGCCAGGGTATTTTTTTCTCCAATGATTACGATTACCATTCTCTTCGTAATTACACGCTCATTATACCGCTTTTGCTTCTCCCCGGGGAGCCTGTGAGGACTGCAATTTCTTCTTCTCCTCTTCTCCTGTGCTCTTGTTCTCTCCCTGTGCCCAAACCCAAGTCCATTATGATGATGGCAGTAGCCAAGCACTGAATAATTGACTTGCGGTGCCGGGCCTGGAACGGGCGCCCCAGTGGATTCCATTGCTCTGCTGGGACATCCAGCCTGTGACTGCTAACTCTTAGATGCTGCACCTGTCAACATGATTGTGTTGGCTTTTCTAAGAAAGTTCAGTATTCTAAGAAGACAATGATATCTGCTTTTAAAGAGAAACAGATTTCTTTCTTGTCATGAAAGGGGAAAATGATGTCTCTATGAACTCCCTGAACCTTCCTCTCAAGCCTTTACAGCAACAAAAGCAGTAACGACACAGCTCCCTCTCAGTCCTTGTCAGAATCCACCTCCAGTTTCTGGAGGTAATTGAAGAAACGACACCATAGATGTGGCCCTTTCCACCACAGCTACATTGTTGAGTGCCATTTTTTGACAAAACCTGGCTTCACATTTTGGAGCAGAAAGATACTGTAACTCTATGTACATGTAGATGATTGTGCAGCAACACTGCCTGTGTTTCACGTTTCCTGTGCTGCCAGACCTTCCTGTAGGTCCTTGATGGTGACGGTTTATAGGTTTTACTTTGCAACTGAATATTTTTCAGATATTTTTCTTGGTCTTGACATAAACAGTTCTCCTTAACGTCCGTATGGATAAGGCCTAATAAGCTCAGTAAGGTCTGAAACTTTAACACATTCAAAACCAGAAATTTTCATACTACTTCCTAAACAGCGTTGTCTTTGGTAGGTTCTTGTGTTTCAGTTTTGTGCTTGTATCCGGTTCTGAATGTGTTTGCCTGCTGCATTTACCAGTTCCTCCATGTGAAAGAGCCCACACTGCCCCTCAAGGCTTGTCTGTCTGAAATGTGTCCCTTTAATAATGAATGTCTGAGTCTGACTGAACAGTAGGGCCCATTACGAATGCAGTAATTGAGTCGTGTCTGTGATCATCTCTTTCTTTTGCTTATTAACATTTGTCACCACACGTGATAACAGAGCTCTGTGAGTCTCAGGACCCTCTTGAACAGGCAACAAGGAGGGGCTGATCTCGACATAATATAAAATCCACTCAAGCTGTTAATTGACCATTGTGTTGTCTTTAAATCCAAGGGGCCAAATTGGCGGAAGCAGATCCAAAGGACCCGAGTGGCCTAAAAGATTAGTAAACATAGCATGGTGTGATTCATTTAATGTGGAGAACCTATATATACATGAATGACCCATCTAGCTCTAGGAAGGGCACAGATGGCAGCTGCATCCTCAAGGTTTAGTTAAGGATTGATGAAAGGTAATCAGGCTAGCTCGTCAGCACTATAGCCTACATCTGTTGTAGTCTTACTTATCTCTAATTTTATCATATGTTTTTATGCAAATGAAGTCTGCTTTTGTGATGCTTTATAGCAATAAGGGGCCCAGATGTATGTCATTACTCACTTCTTTGCGACCATTTTGCAACGTCTTTATGCATTAGATTTAAACAGGCTCTTTTTCACTGTGCCTTTATATGTAAATAAGCTCATTTGCTGCCCAGTCTTGAATAAAACAACTTTTGTACCTTCATTAGGAATGGGCAGAGCTAAACTTCTGTAGACTGAAATGCGTAAATGAGTTGGTTTCGCACCTTTAAAATGTCCAAAAGATAACAAAATTGATCATCAAGCGCCAGTTAAGCCTCACAATAAAAAATGTACCCAATGGGAAACATTGGAACTCACAACTGGAGCTGTAGCTCATTTTGTACCTGATGAGGATTAATTTGTAGTCTATGTGTAGTCCATGTGTTTGTTCTGTTTGGTGAAGATGGTATACCACTGTGGTCCTACCACATATGGTCAGGTGTACCACTATTCTCTGATGCCAAGCAGTGTAGGATCTCCAATGCTATTAGAAAATCTCTGGGACATTACAGTCAAAATGTTCTGCCACATGTTTAAGCTTCAAAGAGTACAAACATGATTACTCCTGCTTCATTGGCTCCATGGGAAAGCAGTGCATCTGGAAGGCTTTGAGATGTGCTTGTTTCTTCCTTGCCCATTACCACAGTGATAAAACAGTTTAGTGGCTGTCAGACCAGTGATGTAATCTGTGTTTATGCGGTGTGTATTGAGGACAGCATAGCCCTGTAATTTATCTACTAGAGCATATTGCAGAAACAGCCCCTTCATATTGCAAATATTATACCCATGATATTTAGAAGTAAAAATGTTTGTGCTCATTTGCTTGAGTGACTCATTCAAAACTCGCAGTTTGATAAGGTTTTTCCAAAGACACACCAGTGAGTTTCATTAATTTGAGTTTACCAAACGGGTTTGAAGCACTGTTGGGTGATCACAGAGTGTAAGAACTGCTGTTTTATTCATTTGTAAGGTACATTTGAATGTTGTTCATGGTAAACAGATTCCCAGAGGGACTGAAACTGGTCTCACACAGTGACATACTGCAGAAATACAGAAAAAAACACACCACTCTATTGTAATCATTCACTGTTACACTGAATATGGAGCACCCAGACCTGGCTCCTTGCTCGAGGACAAGGTATTAGAAAGTCGGTCACATTATATTTACATGATTTGTTTTAAATTAGATTTGTTCTTGTTTTTGTACGAGTTGTTTTATTCTATATATTCTGTATATCTCCTGTAAAATGTCAGATTAAAATGCATGAAAGGTCCTATATAAATAGTTATTAGTGTAATAACTGTGTAATTACACTATAATAATACCTTTAATAACAATGCAACCACTGGTGATCTGGTCACTGTTACACGAGTGAAAACCAAAGCTCATACTTGTGTGTAATTACAAAAGCTGTACTACAGTAATCCTGACTAAATCAGCAGGAATTACATTGTTTCTGCAGGTATCATTAATGTGTAATTACTACTTAGAACCACTGAGGTCCATATATGACATTTGTGTAGCACTTCTTTTTAACAGATGTGGTCCACAAAAGTGCAGCTGGCACAGTGTCAGTGTCTGGTAGTGCCACAGCCATCTATGGCTGGGTGAGAGCACAAATGGCTTTTCTCTCTCTAAGTGGGGAGGTTGGCTCCTCCCCCTTCTTCACCCATCACTCAGGCCAGTGCTAACCAAAGTGAGTGTCTGCGAGCTGACATAAAAGAATTGGCAGTCAGTGATCTCCAAGTGCGTTATGGCACCCAATGATGCTCTGTTATTGGCAGTTTGAAAAGATGTGGTGGAGCTTCACATGCTCACCTTCACCCTCCCAGTGCTGGTGGTAAATGAATGTGAAAGTGACTGTTTTTCATTGTGAACACACCTTATCACAAAGTAGAGTAGCAAGACGGTACCTTGTTCAAGGGTACCTCAGTGGAACCCGGGCCAGGACTTCTGACCCTCCAATCACATGGGCAAGTCCCTAACCACTACTGCCCATGTGATCAGGGAAGTCCTAGCTAATGGGGGAACTGGAGACAATGTCCTCAACACGTTTAGGAGTATGGCCGAGACCTTGAAAGATAACAGCCTGAAGTAATGTCTTTAGTGCCTTTGGTGTATTTCCATCACACCTGCTTCTGGATTCATATGCCTGTTGCATTGACCAGCTCTTCCACCCCTCTCGTATGCCTGAAATGTTCCCCTTTCATAGTGAATTTATGAGGCTGACTTTGAAGAACAGTCCAATGGACGGATATATTAAGAATGCAGTAATAGAGTCAGGCACGGCCTGATATCTGTGGACAGCTTTCTCTCAGCCATGTGATTATTACCATTTTTCCCCCAAGCTCCAGAAAAGAACTCAGAAAAACTCTGTATGTGCCCCTGCAAAAGTATTTTTAAGTTAGAAATGTTCCTCCCCATGGTGTTGAACCCTCAGGCTCTATGGTGGCCTGTTGTGGCCTAGTGGTTAGGACCTTGCCCTTGTGAACAGAAGGTCACAAGTTCAAATCTCAGCCTGGTAACCACTAAGGTACCCTTGAGCAAAGGACCATCCCACTATAATGCTCTCTGGGCACTATTCATAGCTGCCCACTGCCCACATTTGAGTGTGTTCACAATGACAAATAGTCACTTTCACTCAAATGAATGAGCATTACGCTAAACAGTCCTGCCTCAGATAAAGCTGGGATGGAAGAGACAGTGTTCAGCAGCCCTTGTGCGAGACACAAGCTTGAAACATTCTCACCCTCTTGGCTTGGTGTTTCCGTGCACGATTGATTGCTCCATAAATGAGCAATGTCCTAATTAATGCTGCGAATTGCTTGAAAACTAATTAACCACGTTCAGCAGATTTCACAACATATTACGCTCCCACGTCTTCAGGTTTGCTTGTGAAACTCTTTAATTTTAGGTAAAGAGGTTGTATACACTACCTATGAGGTTCAGCAATGATTTCTTTTACAGTTAGAGGTATTATCAAGGGAAGTGTGACATAACGATTCCAAAATATGGGGCAATTCAGGCCTGCCAACTTTGAAGTTCAGCCTTGAACTGGGGATGGGGATGGGAGTTAGCATCAGAAAAAGATGGGGAGGGGGTGAACATATTAAAAGGACACAAGGAAATAATAATTTTTCTTAAAGCTTGGAACTTATAAGTCATAACATTAAAAACCACCTGTCTAATAATGTGTAGATCCAGGCCAGCATTCCCTTTTTGGTTACAGCAGCTGTGCTATGGGATGGAATCAAAGGAGCTGACCTTCCTATCCCATGTGCATCAGTGAGCCTGTAGCCATGACCCTGTCGCTAGTTCACTGGTTGTCCATCCTTGGATCACTTTTGGTAGGTACCAACTGCTGCTTACTTGGAACCCTCCGTCAAGACCTGCAGTGTTAGAGATGCTCTGACTTATCCAGCCATTACAGTTTGGCCCTCAAACCCTTACACTTGCCCAATTTTCCTGTTTCTAACACATCAACTTCAAGAACTGACTGTTCACTTGCTGTATAATATCTCCCACCTCTTTACAGGAGCCACTGTAACTAGATCATTGATGTAATTCACTTCACCTGTCAGAGACGACTGTGGTTGACTGTCTAACTGAACTGAAGTGAAAGTGACTGTTCACAATGACACAATCTGTCATTGTGAACACACTCAAGCACCACAACGAAATGTGACCTCTGCATTTAACCCATCACACGTGCACATGTGGAGCAGTAGGCAGCTACCAACAGTCTCCGGGGAGCAGTGTAGTGGGACAGTACCTTGCTCAAGTTTACCTCAGTGGTGCCTGGGCCGGGACTTGAACCTGCAACCTTCAGGTCCCAAAGGTAATGTCCTAACAACTAGGCCTCCACTGCCTATATATATATTATATATTGGTATAACTAAGTTATACCAAAATGCATAACAGCTTGAAGCTATTAAGGGCATTTCCTAAGGTTCTGTACGTTTTCTGGGTTCCTATTTGGTGCTACCAATAAGTAACAGGTTCTTCAAAGAACATTAGATTCAATCCCCTTTCGATGGCTATTGAGAATCACTGACAAGCCCATTCTTTAAGAGTGTAGCAGACCTTTGGAAGCAGAGCAGATGCTGTTGAAGGTAGCATAGCTACCTTACCCACTGAAAATATGACCTGAATGAAGAGCAATCAAGCAAGACAGAAAAACGAGACCAGCAAAAATTTACGATGGGGCAGGTTATCAAAGAAAAGAAGCCATAAGTCAGGCTGCCCTCCACTAAATCCAGTCATTCAAAACAGGTTGTGTTCGGCCCACTGGTCGGCTGGCTTCAAGGCACGGTGCAGATGGCCAAGGGCGCGCAGATAAAGAAGTGTGTGCTATATGTAATTTGGTGATGGAGAAAGATATTGCTTTTTATTGCTGGAGGACACTGCCTACACGCTCCAAGACTCTGTGCCTGTCACTCGGTAGCAGCTCGTGTTCTCAGATAGCGAAGCGGGTGACACATGCCCTGCAGATAGCTGAGCTCAATTGGCAGGAGGGACAAGCTCGCCGGGGCAAAACAACAAATGCCTTCTGCTGACAAACAGTAACTAGAGATTGGACAATCTATCTATGGGCGCGTCCTCATTAACCCCTTTAAACATCACTGTCTAAGGAAAGACCCCAGCAGAAGTAACATCCCTCCGACTGCGGACTCATTCAATTAGAGAAGGAAGAGTTGGCTGCAGCGGTTAATTGAAGGTAAGTTCTGTGTTTGGCTTTTCGGAGTTCAAGTTTGAAGTCTGTGGAGAATATGCAGAAGTTCAAGTACGCAACAGGGGACATGTCAGAGTTTGACTTGCAACAGAAACATGGTGCAGCGATGCAGATCAAATCTTGTCGCGCACCAATCGATATCGGCCCTCCCGCGTATGGCTATTTCCACCGGAACTCTGGCAATGGGAACGTCAGGTTAAGATCAGTAAGGTCACAAGCAGGAGGGCAAATGTGGTCTGACAAGTTGGTGGAGGGGCCAGCATACAGCAATGTGAACTTACGTCTAAGTCAGCAAAGTACACCCCAGAGTTAGTTAACACCATGGTCTCTATTTTGACATTCTAATGCAAAGCTTAAAGCACAGGGCATAAATAACATTTATGGGCGTGTCCAAATTCATTTTGTAATTTTTAGGACGGAAGTCAGCACCAGCACAGGGTGCAAAACTGTTGTCCCAACTCCCTTAATTTTTCAGAGGTGTGTTTTGGGGTTTACCATGCAATAAACCATTCAGAATAGCATATCACTTCACCTTTGGAAGGCAGGGGTGCATGAGCTATGCTGCAGTGCTATTGTAATGGTGTGTTTACCTGGCAAAGCAGATCAGTCTTCGGCTGAAGAAAAGAACCTGTGTATGCGCAAAGTGAAAATCATACGAGGTAGCAGCACCAATTCATCTAAGCCATTTAAATGCCATTAGTGCATAGAGAGGATGTACATGCACCTTAAATGCACGGATTAAAAATGGTTTAATAATACTCCACTGACTTTAGAAATGTTTTTTGCTGATCAAAAGCTCAATGTCCTTTTAAAATAGGAACAGCTCATTTAAAAAGCAGCAATCCTATGAGCAGGAAACACATGCAAAATCATTTGTTATTTTGAAGAAAACGGAGGAAAACAGAGGAATGCCTCAGTATTAAACTACCAAAAACACTTCACTTCATTCTTTCCGCTGGTGCAAAATAGGGTGCATTGTCATAATGTCCGATATGAATAATGTAATGTATGTACCGTTTATGTACTACCCCAAATCAGAAAAAGTTGGGACGGTATGGAAAACGCAAATAAAAAAAGAAAGTGATTTCTACATTTACTCTGACTTGTATTTCATTGCTGACAATATGAACACAAAGTATGTCATGTTTTGTCTGATCAAATTCATTTCATTGGTACATATATATCCTTTTCTGTCATTCAGACCTGCAACACATTCCAAACAAAGTTGGGACAGTAAAGCATTTACCACTTTGTAATGTTGCCATTCCTGTTCACAACACTTCAAGATTGAAGAGGTTTATTTGTCACGTACATAGTTATACAAGTACAACATGTAGTGAAATGTTCCCTGAGACTGTGCATTTTTTTTTACATATAAACAATAAAGTTAAAAAGAAATTTAGAAGTAAAAAATATTACAAAAGAATAGAATATGTATTATAAAATGTAAGCAGTTAAAAAATGTATAATAATAAATAGGAAACTACACTAAAAAATAAACCTAACAATATACAGTATAAACAGTTAGACAGTAAATATACACACTTAACAATATATGCAGACCAACAATATATACAGTCATAAGGCTACGGAACCGTTTGCCTGAGTTCAGCAGGCGGAACAGACAGTTACTGGGGTGGGACGAGTCCTTGAT
>JBBPDA010000105.1:31230076-31244165 GCA_037974385.1 Arnoldichthys spilopterus
TTTGGGATCCCAAATCTTTGGGGGACACTTTGTTTCTAGATAGACACCTCTCTCTCTCTCTCTCTCTCTCTCTCTCTCTGTTAAATACAACTTTTAAAAAAATGACTTTACGGTGTAATTCTGACCTCTCCTTGAAGACACATCGACACTCGCCAACATCGACTTTTTTTGCTTCTTGCATTATTTGCTTTGTATATTTTCCCCACAGCTGTTCATACTAAATGGGACTCCACGTCGTTTGAATCTGCAATTTATTTACATAATAAGTAGGCACAGATACCATAAATAGGAATACATTCTGTATAGTCTGTATGTTAATAAAAAAGGTTTTTTCCAAAATGCAATCAGAACAATAATGTGTGATATGTTAAATTACATGAACCTTTATTAAACTGACAAGAGTTCAAAGAAAATAAATTTCAGACCAATTTAATGTTATTTTGTAAATATACACTTATAATTTGTTGCTGCAACACACTCAACAAAATTTCGAACAGAAGCACCATGTTTACTATTGTGTTACATCGCCTTTCCTTTTAATAACACTTTTAGATCATTTTGGAACTGAAGAGTAGTCTGCAAATGGAAACTTTGTCCAATCTTACTTGATATAAGATCCTGTTGACTTGATATGGTCGCTGTTGTTTGATTCTTCTCTTCATGAAGCTCAGTGCATTTTCAATAGAAAATAGATCTGCACTAGCATCAGGCTAGTCAAGCACATGCACTCTGTGTCTACAAAGCCACATGGTTGTAGTCCATGCAGAATGTGGTCTGGTATTGTCATGCTGACAAAAGCATGGATGTCCCAGGAAGAGATGTTGCCTTGATGGCAACATATGTCTCTTTAAAAATCCTAAAATACACTATTGTGTATACAGTGGTACCTTATACATACATGCAACTCACCCATGACACTGATGCCCCCCCCCCCCCAATACCATTACAGATGTTGGCTTTTGCACTTTTTCCTGATAACAATCTGTGCTGTAATTTCCATCCCTTGGCACAAATACCTCAGTGCCCATTTTTTATTAAAACATGGTGAAATGTGGATTCAGACCACAGCACACATCTCCACATTATACAAGTCCATCTGAGAAGGAATCAGGCCCAGAGAACTCATCGTTTCAAATTGCATTTCTGGATGCAGCGCTGGACTGTTACATGACTTTCCAAAGATTTTCAGAAGTTCTCCCAAATACAGGTGGCAAACTTGTCACAGTAGCATGACAGTTTCTTAGGCAGTGCTGATTGTAGGCTAGAAGATAATGCACATTGTATAGTCCCAAACAGGCGATTTTAGACGATCTAGATATCCCAAAGAGGAGCTTCTGTTACACAGTGTTAATGCTGGCTATGATAGAAAGTGATCAGAACACACAGTGCACCACAGGCATAGCTGTTTCAGCAGCATGAGAGGGACCTACTCAATATTAGGCAGGAGGTCTTAATTTTGTGGTCGATAAGTCTACAATACTTTGCAGGCAAACTTAACACTGCACAACAAGGCGTGAGTTACAACAGCTTCCTTTTATGGTTTAAGGAAGGTGGGGGGAGGAAGGGAGGGGCAAAAGCGCTGCTGGGTGTTCTTGACAGTCTGCCGTCCTGCGTTTTTGCCTGCGCTGAGAATTATTTATAAGGCTGGTTTATGATGTATCTGGTACCTGTAGGATGAAGGGTAACTCTGCATCCTCCACGGCAGGCAGATGTTGCTGAAATGTCCCGTGAGCTGGGGTTGTCTTTCCCACCTTTGCATACTTTGTGAATGGTTAAGCAGGCCTGGTATTGTAGAAAACTGGGCCTTTTCCTGCTGCAAAGAATTTGATTGTAGTGTTAATACAGATGGTATTGTCCCCATGGGGCCTTCGGCTTCCACCGGCTTGAAATATTCATATGATGAGAAAACCAGTGCAGGCCGCGCTGGACTTCAACAGAGAAACGTTCACTTCCGTTTTGCATTGTTTTTCTCGTTTCACAGTGAAGGGCTGCTAAAAAATAACAGCGCCCTGCTTACTGGGGCTTTGGTAAAGAGGGAATTCAGGCTCAACATTTCAACATCTCTGCATAATTTCATCGTTAAGATGTAAACAAAGTCATGCAGAGTGGCTTGATGTGAATTCACAGTGGCCATGATAGGAACCAGACGTCCAAAGTGCTTAATGCAGGGATGGCACAACTCCAGCCATGAACTTTTGTTGCTCAGACCAAAGACCATGAGTGGAACCAGGAGAACCATGCTGGAGACTGGTCCATGCTGAAGACCGCCTGAAGCCAAAGCCATTGTTTTAGGATAGTTTTATCAAGATTTAGGCTAGAATGAAAGTAATCAGCGTGAAGGGGTACATACAGGGCATCATAAGGCCAAACAATTCCCCAGTAAAATCACTTTCATAGGAAAGTCTGTGTAACAGATATAGATAAACTAAAATCTAAAATTAACCGGAGTTTGGCTTATCATGAGTTGTAACTCAAATATTGTGGTGTTTTTAACAATCAAATTCACTGGTCAGAATGTTCTTAGAGACAATGTGCCTCCCAGTGATTATAGAATATGAGATTTGGGAAAATTTTGGCAAATCTTAACCATATTCATTTCAATTATAATGTAAAGGGGAAGCTTCGCCATCTTTAACTGGTTTAGATGTAAACCAAGTGACTCACAGTGGACCTGGTGTGAAACGCTCTGTTGTAGATAAACTTTAAAAATTCAGAACTGTTCACAGTGGCGGTGAATGGAACCAAATGTCTTGTTCCCCTAAAAGCTTCTCACAGAAAGTTTTTCCATTACATGTTTATGAAGATACATTTTAACAGAGTTTGTCGAGCCAAAATAGTCCTCTAAAGTGATTTAGTTCAGGTTCACTATTTTACCATAATCAACATTCCATAGAAACATTCAGAAGACATGTGGGACTTCACTGGGAGTGGAGAGTCAAGAAAATGGCTAAATTTATGTTGGAGATGTCTGGTTCCATTCATCATCACTGTTAAGAAATAAGTGGGTAAGATTCTCTACAATAAATAATTTCACACCAAATCCAAGAAAAGCATCCCCAGTCTCCAGCACACAAGGCTACTACATCACCCACTATGCACACCACGCTACTTTTGCATGTGAATCCTGTGCAAATGCAAATGAGATCAAAGAACGCTCAAATGATAAAGAGCGCTCATGCTACATGCTATAGTCAAACAACATTTCCCAACTGCCCTCACACACAGTGAAAATCTTTTTTTTGATTTAGGTCTTCTGCTGACATATATCTGACACTGTAGAATGAATAAGATTTTGTTTACTAAAGGCCCTAATGTCTAAAAACAGGGACTGTAGTGGCACATGTTAACCCAGCAGTCACTTCAGATTTTATTATAAACCCAAAGACCCCATGCTTTTCCTACTGCTTTTACTGTCTCTAGCCTATAATGAAATTCTTTTAGCTAAAACTCACACAATAAATCTTTTTTAAGCTTTACCTTTAGGTAATACATTGCTTTGCAACCCGCTTTGATTTTTTAGGATATGCATTATTTATTTGTTTGTTTGTTTTGTATGTTCGGTTGATTAAATCTTTATTTTTCTTGATTTTCTGCTCATTTTAATTGTCTCCAGTTTTATCCAGTAGCTAGGACTCCCCCAGTCATGTGATGCCACCAACACTGGGAGGGTAAAGGTGAGCACATGGAGAGGACTGATGTCTCTAGCAGTTTCAAGAGCTGGGTGGCATCATACTAAGTTTAGGGTGAAGTTTCATTATTTTAAAAGTGTGTTGTTTTCTTTTTTTGTTCATGTTTTGTTATTTAGGGCTTTTTTTTTATATGGCACTTTTTGTAACTAACGAGTCCCTAATGAGCAATCCAAAGTGATGGAAGCAAGTGAAAACTCACTGGAGGAAGAAACCATAGGAGGAACCATGACTCAGACTGGGATCCCATCCTCTCTTGGTCAACACCAGATAGCAGTAAGGTCTATAACGTTTATGGATAGGGGTGGACACCATATGAAGCACAAGAAGATGGCCCATGTTAGTTAAACTAGTCTGAAGACAGATGAACAGGATGCCCCTCTGATGGATCAGGCCAAAGTACAAGCAGGCTGGAGACCCCAGTTATAGTAGATCAGGATGAATGGAAATGGAGCAGTAGGCCAATAGTTCAAATATTCATGCTTCGTCTTCATATATGCACAACTGTAGTGGTAAGTGAGGCCAGCCCTTGCTATCCTGTAGATCCGCTTCTGCATTTCTTCCTGCAGAAATGTTCTCTTGCTCAATGTAAGATATGTATGCTGTTGGACAGTAGAACCAATTGTTGTTGGGCAAGCCATACAAAGTACAGCAAAGACATTTTAAGGGTGTATACCATATAAATGGGCCTTGTACCATTGAACCATTGACCAATTAATTGACATCCCTGTTACCCTAGTTTTCAGAGCCTGAGATTATGCTCTTAGTGATTTTTCTGTGGAAACGCAAATGCTGCTATAAGTACCACCAATCCAACACACAATGCAGTCCAGATGTCTGTGAGAAGCCTGAGACAGCTCGCATTGATATTACCCCTGTATATAATCGTAACCTCACCATTAACCCACAGCCTCATAAGAAAATCCATAAAAGTGGTGTGAGAGCGGAAGAAACGGTAATTTTCTACCACTGTGGTTTAAAGATGAGGAGCTGGGCTATAATTGCTCAGCACAAGAAAAACATAAGCCTCAGCATAATCTCTGCCGATAGTCTGTGTTGGGTGGGTGGGTTTGAAACAGCCTAAAACCCAGGGCTAAACCTGGATCAAATGATCCAACACTCATCACTTATAGATGCTGCTTTGAAGTGAGGTGGAGATGCTTGGGAGAGGCAGAAGTAGAAAGGTGAAGGAGACCTCCCCTTTCTAGAGCAAAGTCTCCAGATAAAATTATTTTACATTTAAAAAGCATAGGTTGTCCCACCACTTTGCAATCGTTTTTAGTCCCAAATGATCGCTTTCAGAGGGTGTGCAGTCTGATGCGTACTTTGGAATGATGTACAGTGTTATATCAATCATAATATCAATCACAATACTGATATTTTGTCCACATTGTGCAGCCCTAGCCTCCACTGGGCATGATCCTTCTTTTTGGTCAGCCCAATGAGAGGACAAATGATGTCTTCAACCCTGGCACTAGTCCCTCCCTAAAGAGTTAGAGGAAGCTCTGTTTATCCACAACTCCCATGCAATCCCACTTCTTTTATGAAGAAGCTGCATCATTGCCCCCCCTTCCCCTCTGTGGGCGCCATATTAATAAAGCTGCCTCTTTGTCTCATTAGATCACGATTATCCCCCAGTTTACCATCCCTAATGCTCAGCGAGGGAGCTGCCGGCCTCTTTATCATGTCACGGCCCCGATGCAGATGAAGGATTCGCTGGACTGCAGGCAGGAGGCTCACCCATCCCTCTGGGCACTAATTGGTGTGGGCGGTAGATTTGAAACTGCTGGACGCGGCACGGTTGGGGACTCCAGGCCCAGGAAAATGGATGAGCTGGTGGAGGGTTGTCTCCAAGCGTGGGATGAACAATGCTGCAAGAAGTTATGGTGTATTCATGAGTGGGATTTCAAAGTCTGAATGTAAATGAGATCGTTGTGATCACAGGAACATTTTTAGCAAAAAGCTGAATATGATGCAGATCAGAAAGCTATTACAGTACCTTTTCTCAGAAAACCTAAGGATGCTTTTCTCCTTTAACGTTTACTCTAGAAAAGTCTGGCACAAACAAGCTGTTGGCTAAAGAGAACTATGTGCATTCCACCTATAAATGTCAAGAGGTGACCTATGTGATTTCTAGTGTTATTTTAGCGCTAAACTACATAATGCTGGCGCACAGTAACATAATTTGCCTGTTCTAGACATTTTAAGCTTGTACCTTTTACTTCTGTTCATGTTTCTAGACTATAGTAGCGATAGCTAGCCAGTTAGTAACTAGCTTGTAAGCTGAGGTCACCAGTGAAGGTAGCAGACAGCAGTGGCAAACCATGAGTATTACAACTAGGTCTTCACATGTGACTGTAAAATATAATTAATAATAATTCAATAATAATTAAAAATGTTAATTTCTGCCATACATTTCTAGTAGCATGGTACCGGCAAGCTAACGCTGGCTCATAGGAACAGGTTTTTGCCTGTTGTCGAAAATAGTGTTTAACACATATTGCCATATATTTGACCCTGCATACTAACGTTTTTATAGTGACTCATTCAGTAAAGACTGAGCTACAGATGCTACTTTCTATATCTAACAACTGACTAAGACCTGCTGGCACTATAGCTTTATAGTCAGTGACATATCTAGAACTTTCAGAAGAACTAAGGTGATGTTTTTCCTCAATAAAATTGATCTCACACTCTGTAAATCAAAGCATCATTGGTTAATTCCTGTGATTCCCTGGTGTTGTTGTTGATTCACCTAAAGTGTGAAAGCCTTTCTGTCCAGCCCCTAAAGACCTAACCAATGGAAAAGCTTGTTTTCTTTGCCAGCATAGATTCTACAGAGACTAAAACCTTTTCTTATTTTCAGTTCCCAGAAATCAGACACAAGGTCCTGAAGGTTCGATCCAGGAGAAGGCCCTAAGGGTTCCCAACTGTAAATGCCCCCCCTCACATTATTAAATGATACATTCATAAACCTTTCACGGTCTGCTTGTGGCTCACATTGATTCTCCTGCAGCTTATTTGGCACCACACACACACACACAAACACACACACACCAAATGGTGTCCTGAGTGGCTTCTGTGGGGTATTCATCAAGTGGCCTGTGGATTAGAGAGGTGAGAAGGCAGCTTTAAGGCTCTCGGAGCACACATCTGACTTAGTTTCACGCTAATTACTTTTAAAAATGGGCTCTGCTCCTTTCCTCCAGCCCTAAAGTATACAGTCTGTGGCTTTAGCTCCTAAATCCAATTATGGATTTGCAGATAAAGTTGAGCACAGGACTGGACCTCCTGCTTTGGCACAGAACACAGAGAAGAGATTGAAAGATATGTTGTTTGTCAGATGGGAAGATCTGGAAGCTGTACATAAATGCTGACAATCCACAGGTTGATTAGATCTCTGTGAAAAACATGGAGGGAAAAAGCTTTACTTGGCCTCTGGTTATAGAGCCTACACGCAGAAGAGGCAGTTCTTGTGTTGCTTGCCTACGTTATATTATAAATGTGAAGTCCACAGTGGCTGGAAGTACCGTAATGGGTTATACGAATGGGAATCTGAAGCCGAGATCAATACCTAAGATCTAGGTTAAGTGTTTAGATGTTAATAGAAAGGCCTTTGGATGTTAGGCCATATTTCTATGAAGGCTGTCTTGCCTCATTACGCTGCAACTCAGACCAGAGGCCAGTGGCTATAGCCTTCGACTGAGCCATCCACCATGCTGTCAGTTCATTGCAGGCAGTGGAAAGTGCACAAGTGACTAAATGCCCTTACGAGCACTAGAAGGTAGTGGATAGAGAGGGTCACAGAACATGCTGAGTGGTGGCTTTTAGAGCAAGAAGGTTAGAGAGGTATAGAGAATAACTCCTGTATGTAGGCACACACTTCGAGATTAAGGTTTGTGCTGACTTCTCACCAATGTCGCACAGTAACGAGTCCAGCGAGGCCATGAAAGGGTGTCCAAGGCCAGCTGGAGCCAGGGAGAGAGCTCACTAAGACAAAGGCTTGTAAAAGCTTCCCAGAGGGCCTCTTCAATGTGTCGGCCATTTTTTATCACCCCACAGTCTTTTCTTTGTCTTGTTTTATGATGACAATGATGGCAGAAGAGATTGAGATTCCCCTTCCGTCCCAACTCTGCAATACACCTGGTGATACCATCAAACACCTTGCGCGCTGCCCCATTTACCAGCACTGTGCTTTTCAGGAAATGCCCTGCTGGCAGAAGTCCAGCAAAGCTAATGTTGTGTGTAATGAAGTCTTGATTCTCCTCTACTCTTGTCTCTTTGCTTGTTTGTTCCCGGACTCTGATCTGAGGACAGCTTTGCCTGTGTTATACTGATTACCTGAAAGGTGAGGGATACCTCAATGATAAACAGACAAGTTCAAGCCTGGTAGTATCATTCAGGGTGTGTCTTCCTCTATTCCTTATACGTATTTACATTGTTTCTTTTTGCCCTTGATTCTTCTTTCTAATATTTATGACTCTAACTTTTGTATATCTGTTTATTTACATAGTTATAAATGTTTGGGATTTTTTACCCATTTAGTCATATCTAATCCCACCCAGTTGCTAAGACTCCACAAATCCTATGGCCACCATCACTGGGAAGGTGAGAGTTAGCAGAGAACGTCACTGGACAGCATGACACTGGAGAACAACTCAAACTGCCAATTTGGTTACATTAGGTAACAGATACCTGTGCCAGCTACTATCACACTACGCAATGTGGGAGAGGGAGAGTCAAAAGAGAGAGGCCATTTGTATTTTCTTGGCCCCTCAGCCATGAATGCCTGCAGCACCACTGGGGATCAAAACAATACCTGAGACAAACCTTAGTACAGAATGGGGATTTTTGGTCTAAAACTGGGTTCCCCCAGGGCAAGCTAGATCCACCACTGGATGCACTGGCCTCCATTCACACCTGTTGTCCTCTTATGATCAGATCACCCAAGTCTGTTTCCTCCATGAACCAATGCTGTATTGAATCTAAATGTCACCTTGGACCTCAGGGACGACACCTCTGACGGACCAGGGCTACTGAAGAGGCCACACACATGTTGGTGAGGCAATGTACTGACAATCCAGGACATATCTGTGGGTAAAATGAAGATGTGCATGGGTGAAAGTTCTACAACAGATCAATGTAAAAGTTTTTTCTGCCCAGAGTAACATTAAGATGTACCTCCCCTCATTTTCCCTGCAGTCTCAACAGCTCAGATCTCGCTTATGGTCATTTTTGATCCCATTCACCTCTGATCCTGTACCATTCTCCACCTGTCAAGCAGTGCGTTTCTTTCCTCGGTCAACCCCCCACCACCACCACCTCTGTTGTTTGGTTTTTTTTGACGCCTCTCTGATCAGCCTGCTGAACCATGGTGCTCCGATCGATGCTGACGGCTCCAGTATCCCATCATGCTTGATTACCTCTGTTTTCTTCTCCAAATTAAGAGCTTCTCTTAGGAGTGGCCCACTGTGTCCAGCCCTCAGTTCTCGCCATTAAATAATTTATGACATTGTTCTGCATTTTGCTGGGGGGGGGGGGGATACTACACTGTAGTATCTTTCAATCTTTTATCAGCTTTAAGCAGTCCTGACCTGGGAAGGTGCATGGCAAGTGATCATGGGAAAATGAAGAATTCCTGGAATTAAGCTTCCATACCAATTGATGTGAAGTGAAGTTTATGATTCCTCTTTTCTTTATAGGCTACAGATTATAGCATCAGTAATTTGTTAACCTGTTTACAAATACAGCAAACTAAGCATTTATAATCAGGTATAATACTATAATCGTTGAGGGTAAAACAACCATCATGTGTCTACATTTCTCACCTTTTTACAAGCCTTAAAGCCTTCAACCAGGGATGCCCAAAACTGATACTGTCATTTGTAAACACATCACAGGTGCATAACAACGAAATGTGACCTCTGCATTTAACCCATCCACATATGGAGCAGTTGGCAGCTATCAACAGCACCCAGGGAGCAGTGTAGCAGGACTGTAGCTTGCTCAAGGATACCTCAGTGGTACCTCAGCTGGTACTTGATACTGCAATCCTCCAATCACATGGGCAAGTCCCTGACCACTAGGCTTCCACTGACCACTGAAGGTCCACAGTTTGGTAATGCTGGACAAAACCAACCAACAATTAACATAGCATAGCTTAGTTAGCATAGCTTGCAAAACAGCATCAGCAAAACAGGGCTTGCAATTTATACAACCAAACCCTACCTTCACACACC
Organism: Arnoldichthys spilopterus; assembly: GCA_037974385.1. Taxonomy (NCBI): domain Eukaryota; kingdom Metazoa; phylum Chordata; class Actinopteri; order Characiformes; family Lepidarchidae; genus Arnoldichthys; species Arnoldichthys spilopterus. The sequence goes on from JBBPDA010000105.1 coordinate 31,240,002, forward strand.
TGAACTGAATTTCTTAACTGAACTTCAAGTTCAGCCACCATTGCCACAAATGTTCATTTGCATACAGCTTTTAAAAATCTTCAAAAAAAAGCATGGCTGATGAAATTGGATACTCTAGAGCCGCTGCCCAATGCCAAATGTTGGCTAGAGTGGTATAAACACCCCCCAAATTAATACCTCTGAGACAAGCTGGACACCAGGGTGTCTACGAACATTTGGACATGTAGCACATGTGTTACACGAATAAAAATGTAAAAGAATCTGGCAGCGAACCACAAAGCCACAAATTCCTCTTGGAACAAACAAACAGCCTCCCTGCTATTCTGACAAAGTGTCAGCCCCCCACCCCCACCCCCCACCCCCCCAGGAGCTTGCAGCCTGTTTTCTGCAAAGGCTCTCTCTCTCCCTCTCTCTCTCTTTCTCTCTCCCTGCTCTCACTCTTGATCTCTCTCCTTCTTTTTCTGTCTCTCTCCATCTCTCCCCGTGCCTGTGGCTCCTCTCGTCTCCTGGTTAGAGCCGAGATCAATGGGGCCCTTTCTTAAAGCCAAAGAAAGGCTGAGCACTTTGTGGCCACACTTGTTTTCTGACAAACCTGCTGAAAATCCCTGGGAATCCTCTGACCTATGTGTGTGAAAGAAAGCAGCGGAGAGAGAACGCGTTTATGCACCACTTCAGATGTCTTGTAATTCCGTCTTGGGGCCCCACTGCTATCGATTTAAAGAGGCCGGCAGCGTCAGCCCCAGCTAACCGTGCATCCTGTTCTGCGTTCTGCGGATCTGAAACCATTTTCACGAGGATTTCTTCTGAAAATGGATGATTGAAAGCACAACCTGCTTGACTGGTAGGGGCGCGCAGAAAGGTGGTTTCTTGTGATCGGGTCCTTGTAAGAGATAAAACGCAGCGCAGGGCAAATACAGAGTGTGTCTCCCAGAGTCATAGCACAAAGTGTCTAATTAGAAGAATAATCGAAAACGTGGTGCACATATTTGCCTTCCCTGCCCGTCACTCTCATATAATCTCTTGCAGCCTCTCTGGCAGAATTAATTATGCGCTGATCCCGGCGGCTTACCTTTCACTGCTGATATGTGCGTTAAATAGAGGTGGTCATGTCTGTAGTACTTCGGTTGTGCCCATCGTACGGGTCAATTCTGGTATTGGGTACCCTTCCTGTATCGTCATTTACTTTTCCTCATACTCATCAATAACGCACCATGTGACATCATGTTATGTAAGCCAATTGTACGCTAATACAGCCTGTCCAGGCTAATAAACTGGCATGGTCCAGAAGTACTTTGCCATTGATGATGGCTGTCAAAAAAAGATGCCTGGTGGCTCTTGTGTGGCACAGGCTTGGTCCTATCATCAGGAAACAGCAAGTCTAATCCCTGGTGGTGCCACAGCCATTCAAGCCGGGCTAGTACAAGAGGACAATCGGCCTCTCTCTCTCTAGGTGAATTGGATGGCCCTCCCTCTCCCCCATTACTCAGTATGATTCTAGCCAGCATGTTAGCTGATGTAACGAAATTGGTGCACAATGTGAGTTATGTTGGCCAATGACATTGTATTACAGGCATTTTGAAAAGATGGGAAAGCTTCGTGTTTCTCAGTGTAGATGGTTTAGTGTGATGGGAGATTCTGAGCTAGTGGGCGGAACTGGAAGTGACTAAATTGGAGAGAGAAAAAAACTGCAAGTTTCTACATTTTCATACAATACATAACAATTGGGAAGTGAGCCAAGAGACTCTTTACCATGCTAGTGGAGTTTGACCAGGTGGTGAGCCAAGACACTTTTTATTGCCAAAGCTTGGCTATGCTGTAAGCTTTGCTCCATGATAGTGGAGTTTGACTGGGCTGTGAGCCAGAAATATTGCACCGTGATGGTGGAGTTTGATTAAGCCATGAACTGGGGTTTTCTTCTGTGATGGTGGACTCTGACTGGGCTGAAAGCCAGGGACTTTGCCTTGTGACTATGGAGTTTGACTGGGCTGTGATCTGGGAATGTTACTTTGTGTTAGAGGAGTCTGACCAGGCCTTAAGCTGGAACCTTTGCTCTGGGTTAGCTGAGTTTAGTAGTGTCCTTTGTTGAGGTTTTGGGAAAAGCTCTATATAAATAAAACTTGTTCTGTTTTCTTACAATTTTGTTCCTAGAAGTGTCAAACCTTACCCAATGCCACTTTGTTTTTTTTCTTATTATACCATGCAAATTGTGAGACAGGACGTTTATCACTGCATGAACACATCAGTTGTTTACAGATAATGTTGGAATCACTTACCATTACTTGTCATCCTTGGTTTTTCTGCATGTTAAAAGCAACATCTATACGTATTTTGCTTCTAGTAAAATATATTGACATGCTGAGCCAGATATTTTAATATGGCATTGTACAGAATGGTGGTAATATCTGTAAACTGCCTAGCTGCAATACTTACATGCATTGTTAATTTTTTGTCTTGCAACAAATGTTTAGTTTTGCTTTAATGGTTTTTTTTTAAAATGTCAACAATATTTGTTTGCATTGTTTCAGTTCACACTTGTTTTCAGCAAACTTCATGAAAGATATTGATTGAGTTCCTGGGACAGAGTTTAGCTGTTTGCATAGCTAGCCACCCTCATTTATTTATTCATTTATCAATACATTTATTATTACTATTATTACAAAATTACTCATAAAAAAGTACTGAAAAGAAATTCTAGGTTTTTTATTGTTATATCAGCAAGTATCAAAAAAACATCTGCACAGACTAAAATATATATTTACGCATCTCAACCTATGATGCTTATACTAGACTGGCGCTATTAAGACCAGGGGATATTTACTAACTATAAAGGGGAAATCTGAAAGCACTGCTCTGAAGTGTAGTGCTTATTGAGATGAACACGTTTTACAAGATTTTGGATTGATGTTTATTATTTTATTAGCATTGTTAGTGTAAAAGAATGTTAATTTGTGCTAATTGTACTATTGCCCACACTTCCTGCCCAAAGTTAATCCCACAGGACATTATTCCAGGATGGTATTTTGAGGATTAAATATTTTTTTTGTGACAAATCATATAGTCTAATATTATATATAAAAAATAATACATATAATACATCATTCATTGACAGCAATGTAGATGCAGAATAATGAGCTGTCGATGTCAGAACTGGTGTGAAAAATGAAATTTCCCTGATTCTAAAGGCTCAAAGGCAAGCAGTACACCTCATATGTAAGGAAGCCTTTTTGTTTAACGAAATAACATTTGTTTACATTATGAAGGCAAACATGCCCAAGGTCTCTCAATGTTACTCCATGATAAGAAGCGAAGAATAAATTGCACCCTTGTTTATATTATAACATTATACTGTACAATAAGTCTGAGCAGCCCTGGTCTATATGCGCCGACCCAACATACAAACATGAAACCACGTTTCTTTCTTTTTTTATGCACATAATCCTCTATAAACAAGCGGACTCCCAGGAGATCCCCAGACTGTTAGACTGTGAAGTGCTAGCTGGATCAAAGCACACAGAATACATTACAAAAGCAACATGCAAGGTATAGGGAGCAGAAAAAAAACCCGAAGAAACAAAAATATAAGACAATCTGCTGTTTATCCAACTCACCATCCCAGATATATTATGCCAACTATTTTACAAGAAAAATACCATACAAGTAACAGAAACATTTTTACATACAAGTAACAGAAATCGTGGGCCATTTTAGGACATGACATGTGAAGTGAAAGTGACTATTTGTCATTCTGAACACACTCAAGCACAACAACGAAACGTGACCTCTGCATTTAACCCATCATACATAGAGCAATAGGCAGCTATCAACAGTGCCTGGAGAACAGTGTTGAGGGACGGTACCTTTCTCAAGGGTAGTGCCAAGGCCAGGACTTGAACCTGCAACCTTCAGGTCCCAAGGGCAATGTCCTAACCACTAGGCCTTCACTGCCCATAGAAGGTAAGGTAGGGGGTCCCTGGATTAGAATCGGAGACCTCTTGATCTGCAGGCAAATGCTCTACCACTGAGCTATACCTCCTAATAGTCACTTGTGATCACATATTGGTCACATGATGCCATGTGCTGATTTGTTTATTGTTTATATATTATTTTTTTAGAGTCTTCACATGCAATTTATATATTATTTTTTTAGAGTCTTCACATGCAATA
>JBBPDA010000105.1:31249894-31265042 GCA_037974385.1 Arnoldichthys spilopterus
TTTTATTTATTATTACTTTTGTCTGATTAAAGTTATTTTTGTGACCATTTTGAGTTTTTCTTTCATTGACTGAAGGTAACCAACAATTTTATCCACGTGTGTACATATGCAAAGTTCTTATACTACTAAAGAGAGAACTACAGCAATACATACACGTGCCAAGTGCTTTCAAGAACTGCTGCAGTAAAACAATTGTCAAGTGCTAGAGTGAAATTTATTTATACACATTTTAAACAACCAAGGTTGACCAAAGTGTTATTGAAAGAGCATTGTGCACCTGCACTTTTATAAAATTGCACCGCTTAAACATGGTTAAATAATGTGCCATTGACTTCAGATGTGGGTTTTGCATCAAAGGTTAGTTCACTGCCTTAAAAAAGCAATGCAGTGACAATGCAGTGACAATGCACTCAGCCTCGCCTCATTCAAAAAGCACCAGTCCCGTGAGCGGGAAACACGCACAAAATTATTTCATATTTTGAAAATGTTTGCGCATGGCGTGAAAATGAGGAATGCACTGATATGAAATTAGTAAAACCATTCTGCATGGCACGTTCTGCTGGTGGAAAATAGGGCCCGTAATGAGTTCAAATATAATGCAGAGTCAATGCAAAGTTTTTGCACTTGGTTTTTACACCTCATGGAAAGTTCAGTGTCATCCACATAGTTGTGGTAAGCAATTTTACACTGCTGTAATTTGGCCTTGTGAGAGGTTGAATAAGAGAGGTCCTAGAATTGAACCTTGGGGTACTCCACACCTCATACTAGCCTGTTCAGATATGTAGTTGCCATTGGAAACAAAATAGTGCTTGTTTTGCAGGGGGAACCTGAAGCAGTCCAAGACTGTGCTGAAGAGTCCAACCCAGCTTTTCAAAAACAGGTCTGACATTGAGCAAGAAGGGGGGGGGGAATTCAGGTTGACTGAGGGGGGGAGAGAGAGAGAGTGTGAGAGAGAGAGTGTGAGAGAGAGAGTGTGTGAGAGTTGTGAGAGTGTGAGAGAGAGTGTGTGAGAGTGTGAGAGAGAGTGTGTGAGAGAGTGTGAGAGCGAGAGAGTGTGAGAGAGTGTGAGAGAGAGAGAGTGTGAGAGAGTGTGAGAGAGAGAGAGAGAGAGAGAGCTCATATGAGAGCGAGCTCATATGACACAGCCTGACCTGATCAAACAGTTGAAGGAAGTTGTGTGTGGCTTCTGCTCCACCTGTTTGACTTACAGTAACAAAGGGCCATCTGCTTTTGGCACCCAACGGCAGTGATGGCAGAACGATGTGTCAGCGTCCTCCGAGTCGGAGTAAGCCGGCTGAATTCTCTTGGCCGAAGACGAAGGAGCAGCAGGAGGAGTCGAGCTGACAGCCGCTTGCCGCGCTCACACCTTCCCTTCGTCTTTTTCACAGTTTTGCCAGGCAACTTCGAGAGGCAGAGGCAGAAAAGGGATCTTGGCTTTGAGCGACTGCAGCAGACTGAAAATTACTTTTCCCCTCTTATGGAGTGCATATGAGCTGGCTAATTGACTGGCTAATTAAGATAAGTCTTCTCAGTGGTGACTGATAGCCTTTTTTGCTCACTTAGGTACTTTCACAAGGTCCTATTCCTATTGGAATACTGGTGGACAAGTACAAGAACCTCTCTTTCTACAGTTAGACACTGTATACCCCTATATTGCCCCTAGCAGCATTGCTGTGCCTAAGACACTCCTGCGTTACTCACACGATCATATTTGATGATCTAATCGTCAGTGGTCTTCTGGTCATTCTAGTACAGTAGGTGAGATCTCAGTTGGGAGAATTGACCTTGGAGACTTTTATCAGCATTGGAGATGTGCACTGATAGCACCCAATTGGCACCCTTTCTACTGGTGGCACCCTAGGCATTCACCTAGGTTGCATTGTCTAGAAATGTCTTTCCTTTTGTTAATTGGGGGGAGGGATGGGTGGGTGCAAATGAGTGTCCAAAGTACCCCAGCTGCACTTAATTGGCCAAGGCAAGTTTTGAGTCCAAATGAAGCTTCATTCATTTAGAACAAAAGCTACAAAGCTAATGTTGCTAACAACAGTCTTTCCAATCTCCCAACATTTCTCAAATCTGCATCCATCTTCATTAGGGTGGAGCACACTTGTGGATGTGGTTTAGGACACAGTATGAGTATCACCAATAAATATACATTTCAGCATGGAGCCTTTGTACACAACCGAATCTGTTTTCAAAGCAGGAGCGTTGATCTAGGAATCTCTCAGGACATGTTGTCTGAAAAGGCTCACGGTAAGTCACACTGTGTCCTAAACTACATCCACAAGTCTGCTCCACTTCACCAAAGAGCTGAATGTGGTCTGAGATACATTTTGGGGGGTGAAACAAATTTGAGCAACTATTGACTTTTAGTGTTAACGACGTTAGCCTCGTAGCTCTTGTGCTAAAGCTGTACATTTGCTTTTTCTCTTCTATCCCATTCCTTTAAAGACAGTAAGGGAATAATGAAAGCAATCCACATTCAGATCCCTAAGCTAACAACAGAGTATTGACCTCCAATACCAGCTCATTCACCTGTCAGTGCTGTCCATACCCCCCTAAAGCAAAACACTCTCTGAAATGCCTAACTTGGCCAGGCTGTGTGGTCCATGATAGACAAGATGGTGGACAGTCGAGGAAGGTGTGTGTATGCAGGCTGTGTCCTATGTAGTGTGCTACGTCCAAGTCGTGCAGCCTCTGGATCTTCTTTCATTAGGAGACCTGTTGTTCTGCAGCCGAAGGGCTAACAGGATTAGCGCTGCACTCCACCTGCCTGTACCATCGTTCAGCCCTGCAAACCATGGCGCCACCAGGACCAGACACCACCCACAGGTAAAGGATGGGACAGTTATGGGTATTATAAAAACCCAATGATAATCCAATAATTCTGCTGTCAAGGCAGAAGTAAACAGCTCTGCTCACAACACATTTACTTCGCTGATAAAGGTCATTACTTTGCAAATGAGATATTCTTTTTAAGAAAGTAACATATGTAATATATAATGTGATGAGAAGGGCAAGAGTGGAAAAAAATTAAGGGAATTAAAAAGTTTTGAAGCATGAAACCTCACTTTCAGAAATCGCTGGACTTGTCTACAACTTGGTAAAGCTGATCTGGTACTTTACTAGAGACTTAAGAGGTATTTCACTTAAAACCACCAACTACAGCTTGATATTTTGGTGTAAAAGCAGAGAAGATTCACTCACCTCTACAATCCTTGGTCTAAGTGACTAACTTGCACTTGGCTTGATGAAAATTTTGTTTCCTCTCCTGTTGTTTATACCTCATTTGGACGGACCGCCAGGCTGCCTCATGACCGTCCTGTTTTTGGAACACTACTCATGCTGGGTCAACGTGCTAATCGACCGATCCGTGCTCCACCCACATGCACGTCGTTTCTTTGCAAAGGCTGCGAGGGTGGCCCACATTAGCTAGCGACGCTAGCAAAGATGCTATTTTCCTTAGTACGAAGCTGCCTGGTTTCACGGAGACACAACTCAGTTCAGCCTGAAAACTCAACGTTGTGTAGCGAAGCGAAACTCCAAGCTGGGTTCATTAGGTTGGATCGGATTTTTCGCCAGTAGTCTATAAAGCCTGTCCAGTGTCGCTGCAGTCGCAACGAAGGAACCCGGTTTGGATAGGTCTATTGATTTTGCTTGTGCACACACGCAAAAAAAGAAGGCAGGGCTGACAGTGGGTTTTGGTGCCATCTTTATTTCAAGCTCTCAGACAATCGGCCTCAAAGAGAAGGGATAAAGACACAGAGAGAAAAACATCACTTACTTCTTCACACCCCCCACCCCCTCCAAGTATAAGCACATGTCTGATTGAGGAGCTCTCTTTGCCTTTGTCCCCTCAGACTCAATATTTGGTGCCAACAACGCTTATTGTACTTAACGTTCAAATAAATTAGTCAGAATTACACATGGTACAACAGTGCATACTCGTCCGAGCTCTTATCGGCTCTCTTATTGCACAAATGAAACATTACAGGATGTAAACAGAACGAGGAAGCACAGCTGTCAAGTCACGATGAAAAGGAAGGGGGAAAAAAATAAATAAATAAATCAATAAACTGCATTGCTAAGGAGGAGCGGCGACAACCATCAGCAATCACAGTGCATACAGTAGTGAAAGTGTGGACAGTACACGACAGGAAGGAGATCTGTAGAAAACAATGATACAAATGGGAGCATGCAGCAGCCCACGGCTTCTTTCACGTAAGTATCATGGCGCCAAGATCCTCTTAGGCTCGCCGAAGACAATTGCGGTCTCAGAGAAGATGATCGAAATGCCATGATGCGTCAGATGCTACAGTACGTGTGGGACTGTCCGTGTCTGGCTCAGACAGAAGCATGATGCGGTTAGATAATACAGCAAATCTGTTAACACTTACAGATCTCCTTCCATCGTAAGTGATACGGCATGCAGAGCGAGCTCCGGCACTGGGCTGTGATGGCAATGCGCCTGCTGGCAACTACCGGCGAGTGGGGGTGTGCGGTTTTATAGGGGGATTCAGTGCGAGACGGTTACTGTGGTTAAACGCGAGGGACTTGTGCTTTGGTCACACGAACATGGAGCACACTGAAGCAAACATCTGCATTACCCGGGCCGTTTACGTGAAGACATGAGCATCATATAGTATAAAAGTTGAGAAACGTATGCAAGAGGGTGTTACTACGCTACTCTACGCTGAAACCATGCGCGAGAATCAAGAGGGCAACACATCTGCGGTTCGTGTGCGAAGCCCAGCAGCCCACCCAGAGCTCCGGGATGAGCGAGACGCTGCCCCGCGGATATGAGAAGCGCCTTCCTCAAGAGCCTTCCACCGCCTCTCCTGCAACCCCGAAAGTGGAAGCAAAGGCCGCGAGCGGGCCGCATCTAGTAACTTTTAAGCGCGAAGCGACTCTTCCTGCCAGCAGAACAAAGCGGGAGAGTTTGCTGGAAGCAAGCCAAGTGCTCCAAAATGTGAGACCAAGAATGCAATTACAAGGCACTTGCACTGTAGGCAGGACACAGGACAACGTTCTGTTCGACTTGAGCAGAAGTGAAGAAAGCAGAATGGAGGTCAGAACTCCCAGCACGTTCAAGCGTTTTGACAAACGGCAAACCAGGATAAAGACACTACAGTAGTGAAACCTAATAAATAAGCAAAAAAACCCAAAAAAAATCATAAAACATTCATTAAAAAAAATAAATAAATCGGAGCCAACTTTCACACTCTTGCGCTATGCAAAGACAAGAAAGCTTCAATCCCTCTTGGCGGTGCCTTGCATCCTCAAGTTCTTCAAGCTCTCTACACTGCACTCCCCCCCGCCCCTATGTGGTAAAGGAAAACGGTGTGTGTGTGTGTGTGTGCGCGTGTTTACTCTGGGTTCTCACCCGCTGCCGAGTGGTACTCCCGATGCCCCGCTCTCTTCAACTGCAATCAACAGGAGCGCTTTACACACACAGATACTCTTCAGCCCACTTTACTAAAGCACAACCGTCTTAGGCCTTCAAGAGAGGCCACATCTGGGTGTGTTGATTTGTACTCCGACCAGAGTGGGTCGCTGTTAGGAAGTGCATGTGTGTACACGTAGGACGGGTAGAGGTAGTAGAAGGGCCGCTTTGGAAGTCAAGTGCACTTAATGTGGGATGTCGGGGATTACAACAAGGGCGTCTCGTTTGAGCTGTGGCCTTCACCCGGTGAAGAGCGACTTCCTAGAGTTCTCCTCGTCTTCCCGGCCCCTATAATCAGGGCGGTAAAGATCCAGGTCGGGAGTCACTTCGAGGCTGATGCAAGCTGGATGTCACTGCTGAAGTCCTATTAGATGGAGACATCCATGATATGAAAGCTCAGGAGTGTGAACACTGGAACGGAAGGAGACAGGTTGCTGTGGCCAAGTAAACAGTTGTGACTTGCGATACGCGAGCTGAGCTTTTAGTCGCGATCGTGGAATAAGATGAACGAACCGGGGATGAGGGTTCGATACAGATAAAGCAACGGTTGCCGTAATTGGACCCCGCAGCCCCTGGAGAGCGTTGTGACTAAAGAGAGGGTCAGATGAGTCAGCCAAGCGGGGGGATACGTGTGGAGCTCACGAGTGGTACGATATGGCCTACAACGTTGAATAAAAAAGGTCGGGAGGTTTCCACACACGACCCAGATTGCGCATTTTCCCTCTGGCTCTTCAGACCAAAGGTAACAGAAGACCAAATTACGGCTCATGGCGTGGGGAGAGATTTTCAGACAGCTGATATGATGGTTCATATAAAGTGCTCATGACATCTGGAAAGCCTTCGGGATGCTTTCGCGTAATTGTTACGTCACATATGGAAGCTACGCTGACAGCAGCACTGATATCCATCATGTTCAAGAGACTGATTTAGAACGCCAACGTTTGATCTCACGCTTAGGGCCTAGGGCATTTTTCTTGCATAGAAAGGTAGCTAAGCTACATGCAGGTAGCATTTCTGTATTTCCTTCGAAATTCTGCTTTACGTGCATGCAGGATTCTTGTCTTTTTCATAACAGGGTTAAAGGCTCAGCTTCTTAAAAACCACACTGTATGTGACACAACTCACATGAACCTCCCACCAGCGTTCAGTGAACTACCAGATTATGGCTTGGAAATAAAACGCCATCCTACAATTGCACTTACTTTGCCGCCTTGTCTCGTTTCGTTATAACCTAGCAAAACTACAGCCAACGAGATGGCATTTCGGCCCATGTGGAGAAGTTCAATGGCCAGCCACCCCCCCCTACCTTTGCATGGCTCATTCCAGTAACCATGCCAACCCGTCCTGAGCATCTCACCGAATGGCCAGAGCGCTCCACGCCGGCGGCGTAGATCCTGCGGTTCCATTTCTCTTCCTCCCTGTTGTCTTTTCTGAGCTGCTTCTGCTGTAGGCTGTGGAGACTCCGCGCTGTTCGGTTCACCCAGGCTCCCGGCACTCCTGCTCATTACCACACTGGGTAGGTGGGCTCTGCCCGCAGGCCACAAGCTTCCACTGCTGGAGAGGAGCGGAAGAAAACGAGCTGGAAGAAGGGAACACGGGGAGGCCGGGATGCAGAAGGTGGTTTCTCAAGTCGCTTGCGAAAGTTGCGGTCATACACTGTGTGTGTAAAGCAGTGCTGGGAGGAACACATGTACACCAAACACACACACACACACACACACACGCGACTCTAACTAAACACCGACAGGACATCCTTTGAGAAGTGAAGGCAGAGGGACAAAAAAGAAGGAGAGAACGCGTGTGCGCGTTGCCGTAGGAGGACGAGAATAGCGCTCTGTAGTGTTTCATCAGTCATCAGTCAGTCTGCACCCGGCTGATCACACTCCCGACTCTGCCGCTCCTGACAAAAGAAACATCTGAGGCAATCAAATGGCTACAAGTCACACGTCGTTCTTTTAAAGGGCAACCGATTCCTGTAGAGCTCCCACAGAATGGACTTGACAACCACACCACCCCCACACACACACACACACACACCCAAGCTGCTTATGTACACGGTCACGGGTCATGTGTTTAACAGAGAGCCTATGACCTTCCCTCGCAGCACATGAAAGGGGAAAATGAACTTGCTCCAGGGACTGAATGCTTCAGGAAAACTGTGATTTGCAAGTTCTCAACAAAAAAGCCAAAAGTTCTTTAACCGGACAGTTCCATTACAACGACGCCCGTCAGAACTAACTACACTTCATTCCACCTGGCGATATTGAGTTTGCATTGCTAGATTATATAGAAAACATCATTGCTGTAGCATTACTATATTCCTCGTCTTCTCTATATATCTCTGGCTTTCCAAATGCGAGTCAGAATTGAACTCGAAGGGCCAAGGGTTCTTTGTAGTATAATTTATTAGCGGAGTCGAGGGTTAAAGGCAACAGAGGAATTCTTGCCAGTAGCCGTCCTCGTTCAAAATATATTACATTTATAAATAGCATTTTTTTCTTTTTTTCCTCAAGGCTTCGGGAAATATATTTAGCTTTCATCTGGCGTAGACAGTGGGAAAAATCGAACGGCAGAGGAGTGCGCACAGCGTTTTCTGTGGAGTCTGAGGAACCCCTGACGCGCTGCATAACGTGGGCAACCTGACGGGCACCCTTGAGTGCGTGTCTTATTTGGAGAGCTTGGGCAGATCAAACACAGTAATGCTCCCCACAATGTTTGGCAAAATAAGTAAGACCTAAGCGGCGCAGTCTTTCAAAGCTTACAGGGCTTACGCTGTGACCTTGCTGAGGGGGGAGGGGGGAGGCAGAGAGTTCGATGGGATGCCCTGAGCAGAGCTGTGGAGGGAAAGCGAGGGCTGAGGAGGCGAGGAGAGGGGCAGTGAACGTTACTAGCTGGCATCTTTCCAAGCCGACGCTGCGAGGAAGTGTCAGTGGCTCTTTGGCTTGGGAAGGCGTGAGTTGCAGGGCTGGGGAAGCTCGCGGGCTCGGGCCGCCGAGCTATTTTCCATTTCTCGCAGACTCGGATTCGGTCTCGGGCCCCGAATGTGGACGCTGCGTGCCGACAAGGTTGCAGGGGCAGGGATGATGGCCTGTGGAGCCGAGCTGATGCAGGGGAGGCCGCGGGACGGTGGAGGCATATGTCTGGTCCTGGATGTACTCGTGGAACTTGGTCGGAGGACAGCCCGGGCCAGCAGTCCTCTCCCAAGGCTGATTTGGGAACCGTTCCGAGCTTTTGTCGGAACATTAGCCCCTCTAACGCAGCTAGGCTGCAGTTCGTGAAGGTCAGCAGGCCCACTCTGGCCACTAAGAGGGACGCTGGGGCTCTGCGAGTCACACGCTCCGATGTGGGTGTTGCTAGCGTGGCCCCTAGTGCTGTGCGGGTCACTGATTGTGAGGTGGGTGTTCAGGAGCTGGTGGAGCTCATCAGGACCACAGTCCTGCAGAGTGCCACGGGACGAGGAAGGAACAGTGGCACTAAGAGTAGCAGCAGTGGGTGCAGTGGTGGTCACAGCAGAGGGAAGGACGGCATTACTTGTGGCAGGATCTGGTGAGACTTGAACACATGACTGGACCTTCACTGGACAGTCACCAGACTGGGCGTCCACATGGTCACTGGGGGCCCCTGTAAGGACTCGGCTTGATGGTCTTTCCAGTCTGCGGTGCCAGCTGGGCGACGGTCGGGAAGGCTGTAATATCGGAGGCTGTGGGAGGAAAGAAACATCATTATAGAGCTTTTGCAAGTTGGCCCAAACCCAGGCAGTGTCTAATGCCATGATTCATAGCATGGTTCAACAACTCAAAGTTTGTGTGTTCTATTCTGCTTCACACTATTATAAGCAAGCAACCTCAAGCAAACCCTTTCTTCACCCACACAATTCATCTCCACTCTCAGATAAAGCAAATCTGTTCCTGTGTTAAATCAAGACTTGTGTGAAACAAAATGATAAAGGCTTTGATTTCTGGAGCCCTGTGACAGTAAGCAGTGTTGGCAGTGCTGAGAGAAGCTCATCCATTTGGTGCTTATTAGTAGTGATTTGGGCTTCCACATGAGGGGGCGAGGTCACAATCAAAGTAGCGTATGTGATCTCCTCGCTCCAACACACTTCGGCAAACACATTACATATGCCACACCGCTTTATATTTCGGACAGGCTCACACAGCAACAGTGCTGTTGGAGTAAAACAACCGTGGGGACAAAAAAAAAAAAAAATGGCAAAAATTTCAAAGGCTAGTGTTGTGGGAAGGGTCAGCCCACCCATGAAGATTGAATACCTTTCGTTAGGACCCGGCTGGACGCATACTCCTTTTACACGAACAAAGAACCAGGTTCATGGATCAAATTTTGAACCAACTGGAGCTAAAACAAATTGGTTTGAGGCCCGAAAAAGTTGGTTCCTAGCTGGAATCAAAAGTAAGCTGGTGTTTCCAAAGGTGGGGACAAAAAGAGTGGGTGGCATAAAACAATACCAGAAAAAAAGCTTGCAAATAACCAGAGTGATCCCCTATTACTGTTTACACTTCGTGTAGGGCCCTTTTGCTGATGATGCATCCTTGGTTACACCGACTCCACTCAACACAAACGTGGGCAGGTTCTCTAGACAGCACAAAGGCTCACAGGACCAAGAACCCATTCCTTGTTAGTGAAAAAAGGGTAACAGAGCCTGTCCATCATGCAGAGGTCACCCCACTTCAAAGAGAATTATTCCATGTGATACTCTCATGTGCAACGTACAGTTCTCTGGCCAGGGTGCCTGCCCACCACCGTGCTATTGTGGAGTGGAGCCTTTGATGTGGGCTCTGCTTTTCGACTGCTGATGGAGCATAGACATCCACCTCACGTTGCCGTCTGCTTGAGGAGCACCAAACCAGACTGAGTGAGATCTCTCCACTGCTCTCATCTCAAGTGTCTAAACGCAATGCACAACCGTTTCCAGGTGGAACATGTGCAGGATCACATGTGCACGGTCCTCGGCTGTATTATATGGGCTTTAGGGAACGCTGAAGTGCTTGTTGACGAGTGCGTTGCAACTTGTGATCATGCTGCAGCTGAACCTAATGCAACGTTTAACTGAGTACAATCTCCATAATCCACATGGTATAGTTCGGAGCTTCAGTCACTGGCTTGAAGCCACAGCATTGCAGCAGATCAGACCTGCACAAGCTCTGAGGCTCGTCAATTCAGCCCTGTGCGTATGCCATTAAGGTGCATTTCCTGGCCCACAGCTCCACCTACTGGTATTTCCTACCAACACCTCCTCCTCCTTTCCGCTCTCCGTAATAAACACTATAACATTTTCATGATGCTGGCCACATCAATTGCTCTGATCTCGCTCCTTGTCAATATTTGCCCCTGGCCTTGGGCTGAAGCTTCAAAAATACATTCTTTGTTGTTTTTTTTTTTTGTTTGTTTGGTTCCCACAACCACTGATTCAACAGTAGGGAGGCAGAGAGGGCGATGGGAGAGGTTGCCCATGCTGTGCGGCCAGGTTCAACAGTTGCTGCCCTTCCTTCAGGGAGGCTTTCAGTTTGAGTGGTGGGCAGGTCGAGAAGGGGCACCGGCCTCTCGGTGCCGCTTCATAAATAATTTATGAAGGCTCGCCAAAGATTAGGAGCCAACGGCTGACAAAATATGACACAATGTTCTAGTGAGGGAGAGAGAGAGAGAGAGAGAGAGAGAGAAGAGAATAGAGGACAAAAGAGAAAAGCAAAGAGGCAGAACTAAGGGAAGTCTCAGTAAGGAGAGATAGGGAACGAGAGAGAGAGAGAGAGAAAAAGACAGATACAAAAGCAAGGGAGAGGGTGAATGCGAAGAAAAGGAGGAATAACAGTGAACACTGTAGCACAGAGGCGACCGTCTGAGGTGGGATTTATTAGGTCTGCTTGATATCTGAAATGTCACAGCAGGCTCTCGCCCACGCAGTGTTAAGAGGCCAAAACTCTCTGCGTCTATGACCGAAGAGCCCTCTTCTCTTCTCCAGCTGCATCCACCCTTCACCCACTGGTGCCAGGAAGAGTCCTCTCCAGTTCCAGTTTCTTTCCACATAAACACCCCCTGTCGCGCAGATGACGTAAATTGAGCACAAGTTTCTCCCAAATTTAGTCATTCCCTAATTCCACCCACTAGGTAGGACTTCCCCCTAAACGACCCACACTGGGAGGATAAGTGGACAGGTGCTTCCTCCAACTCATGTGAAGCTTCACCCACATCTTTTCAAACACGTCATTAGCGCCACATGCTTGGAGGAAGACCGAATAACCAATTCTGTGCCATGCATGTCTGGGCTGGCTAGTGTTGTGCTGAGCAACTGGGGGAGAGGGAGGGCCACCCAGAGAGAGGAAAGGCAGTTTGTGCTCTCTTGGACTCTTGACTTCAGATGGCTGAGGTACCACCAGAGATCAAGCTTGCGAACACCTGATGACAGGACCAGTGCTTAGACAGTTAGGTCACTTGGAAGCCCCTCAAGAGAATTTTCTTGACGAATTATTAGAATTAACTGGCTGTGTCTGAAATTTGGGAGCCCTGCTTTTACACATTAAGTGGTGCACAGATGGTGTTAAGGAAGAGGTCTTCAAATCTGGACCCAAGCGTTGCTATATTTCATAATGACCTAGTGATGTAGCCGATGGACCACCTAGAGTCCATTCTAGCCAGTTTATACAGAATCCAGGATGGAAAATTTAAATCAGTGTCCGGATCTAAAGACCTCTGTGTGGGAGCACCTGGAATATGAAGGCAATGTACACTATATGGACTGATTTTCACTCTGAATTTTAAAGTGGATTGTATTCCAACCCAGGGCTGTGACTATGGCAAAAATCATAATCACCGTTATTTTGGTCAATATTGCAATCAGGATTCTTTAACATAATTACTCAACGAATCCACTAATTGTCTCGTTAACAGTGAGTTCTTGCGCTTTGATATGACTGATATGAATATTTTTCATCTGAAGGATCACAAATGTTGCGGTAGGTGGCAAAACCCAGGGGAATCCAGAGGTGCCACAATACAAAACCAGAGGCAGTGGAGGCCTAGTGGTTTGGACGCTGCCTTTGGGACCTGAAGGTCGCAGGTTCGAGTCCCGGCCCAGGCACTACTGGTACCCTTGAGCACGGTACCGTCCCGCTACACTGCTCCCCGGGCGCTGTTGTTAGCTGCCCGCTGCTGCACGTGTGATGGGTTAAATGCAGAGGTCAAATTTCGTTGTGGTGCTTGAGTGCGTTCACAATGACAGAGTCACTTTCACTTCAGAGCATGACGAGATGCAGCACATTAACCTATTTATCCTGTTTCATCATCTTACCTTTTTCTATCTTGTTTTCATAATCAGAACCCAAAATCATTAAAAAAAAAATAAATGAATAATTCGATACACTGCACATCCCTAGTCATTTAAAAAAAATTAACAAAAAAACGAATTATATCAGATCAGAGGGCCACACGACCCTTCACCGTTTAAAAATACCTTAGCCTTAGCGCTAATTTTCTCAAAGTGTGCACTGCAGGCATTTACAGTCAATGCGATGGCAAATACAATGACATGGATGGTGATCAGGGACAACGAAACCCTAAAATAGAGCAACGACCGAAATATCGCGGTCATGCTCAGCGCACAGCATCGAGAAAAACGATCTATGGTGAAGGGAGGTCGTGCATCTCTGGTGGAAGCTCGTGCATCAGAGAGAACGCCTCATATCAGCATCGACATTAATAACCACAGAAGTGACGCGAAAAGCACTGGGGTGGGAGCCGTGTGCATCTGAGGTTATATCATTAGTCCTCTTCGTGCCTCGCTTAGACACACTGTCACTTCATAACACCCCTGGAAGACAAAGGGCTGCGTTCATCTCGATGCATTTCTCCACAGAAGGCCTTAGATGGTCATCATCTGAATAATGCTAGATGAAATGAGGCATGTAGTATAGAAAAATCACATTTTCCCCAGATCATCTTCTTTCTCCGCAGGGTCTGTGTGTGTCTGACGGTGACGGGAAGAACTTGTTTTTAAAGGAACCTTTCCTTATTACTTTGTAGACGTCCCGAACCCTGCCGTTTATAACGAAGGACTTAATGCAACGACGGCTGCTTTTTCTTGAACTCAAAATACAAGAATCTACTATTTTTTTAAAAAAAAGCTTCGTGACGTTAGACAGACATTTATCTCATCTCCTACTGTAAATGAATTCAATAAGAAGAGAAAGAACGAGAAAGTGAGAGGAATAGAATGTAAGTGAGAAAGAGGAAGTGTGTGAAAGTGAAAATGAAGGAGAGAGGACCCCTCAGAGAGGGATGGACAGAGGTGAAAGAGCGATGGTGGTGGATGGGTTCTAGGGTGGGGAATAAAGTGGGTGGAGTTTAGGGTGGGGAATAGGGTGGATGGGTCCTAGGGTGGGGAATAAAGTGGGTGGAGTTTAGGGTGGGGAATAGGGTGGTTGGATCTTAGGGTAGGGGATTAGGGTGGGTGGATCCTAGGGTAGGGGATTAGGGTGGGTGGATCCTAGGGTGAGGAATAAAGTGGGTGGAGTTTAGGGTGGGGAATAGGGTGGATGGATCCTAGGGTGGGGAATAAAGTGGGTGGAGTTTAGGGTGGGGATTAGGGTGGGTGGATCCTAGGGTGAGGAATACAGTGGCTGGAGTTTGGGGTGGGTGGATCTTGGGGTGGGGAATAAAGTGGGTGGAGTTTAGGGTGGGGAATAGGGTGGATGGATACTAGGATGGGTGGATATATGGTAGGTGGGTCTTGAGTATATGGATGTGGGATGGGTTGATCTAAGGTGAACAGGGTGGACAGATCTTTGGTGGGGAATAGGGTGGTTGGATCTGGGATTGGTGGATCTTCAATGGAGAACAGGGTGTTCAGATCTGGGATTGGTGGATCTTCAAGAATGGGGCGGTTGGACCTTTGGTGAAAAATAGGGTGGTTTGATCTGAGGTGGATGGATCTTTTGTGGAGAAAAGGGTGATGGATCTGAGGTGGGGAATAGGGTGGGTGAACTTGACTGGGGGGCTTCAAGGCAGTGGTTGGGGAATGAAATGGGTAGATTTGGGTTGGGGCAAAGGGGGAGACTTCTGAGAAATGAGGACTGGGGCAGGTTTTAGAGAAAAGTGAGTACTGTACCACGCTGTATCTCTGAAGTAATGCACTAGCTCCTCCACTCCTGTGCCCAGGGCAGTTTGGGAGAGGCAGAGGGAGAGACAAGGAGAGGAGAGAGCGGTCAGTCACAGGAGAAGAATCGACCCGGGGGGGGGCGGGGACACTCGCACAGACCCAGGCTCTCACACAGACATGGCAATGCACAATCAGTTCACACACAGTAATCAGAAACCCAGTGAGTGTTCGTGACGGTTCAGCCTCATCCAGCTGCCATCACAGTGCCAAAGGCTTCATGCATCGCATGCCAGGGCGTAAACAAAGTAAACAAAAACAAACATCAAAAAAAGACACATGGTGTGGGACATGGTAGGGGGGGTATTGCTCTCCACTTCTCATTAGCCGAAGAGAACGAGCCACTTATATCACCTCAGAGCTGCGGCGGAGTGTGTGGGAACGATGCCTGTCACACTGCTTCGGCTCTGACAGATTGAGACGGTGTGTGTGTGTGTGTGTGTGTGTGTGTGACTGAGAGAGAGATAGATAGATAGATAGATAGAGAGAGAGAGAGAGAGAGAGAGAGAGAGAGAGAGAGAGAGAGAGAAAGAGAGAGA
>JBBPDA010000105.1:31266980-31277106 GCA_037974385.1 Arnoldichthys spilopterus
AGGAGAGTACTCATTACACACAACTAGCAGAGTACTTTTTACGCACCAGTAACCAGGAGAGTACTCATTACACACAACTAGCAGAGTACTTTTTACGCACCAGTAACCAGGAGAGTACTCATTACACACAAGTACCCAGCAGAGTACTTTTTACGCACCAGTAACCAGGAGAGTACACATTACCTAGAACTAGCAGAGTACTTTTTACACACCAGTAACCAGGGGAATACTCCTTACACAAGGAACTGCTGCTGCCTCTTTAAAATGAGATTATTATTATTATTATATTTTTTCTTTTGTTTGTTATTGCAGTCCAGTGTCGATCAGAGGAGGATGGGTTCCCCTGAGCCTTGGTTCCTCCCAAGGTTTTTTCCTACAGCACTGGGAGTTTTTCCTCGCCTCTGTCGCCGTTGGCTTGCTCATTAGGGGCTTGGACCTGGATTCTGTAAAGCTGCTTTGTGGCAGCGTCAGTTGCAATTGCCATAACACTCAATACACACAAATAACTCAAGAAGTGCTCATTACACACAAATAATTAGCAAAATACTCATTACACAGAAGTAACTTGAATACTGGTAAACAGCAGAATACTCGTTATGCTCAAGTAATTAGCAGAGTAGCACAGAAGTAACAAAAATACTCCCTACTCTACTCTAAGTAATTCTGAAGCAATTAGTAGCGATTACAAACAAGTAACTAGCAGAATACTCGTTATGCATAAGTAATTAGCAGAATACTCATTAAAAACAAGGAACTAGCAAAACACTAATTTTGCGCAAGTAATTAGTACTCAGTACTCAGTACAAACAAGTAACTAGTAGAATACTCATTATGCATAATTAGCAGAATACTCACTACAACTGCTTGATAAATATTTGTTCACCAGTAACTCACAGCAGAATAAGAGACAGGACGTACCATCTGCTGAGTGAGTTTAGCGATTAGCCTCTCCTTCTCCCTCAGTTCTTCTCTCAGCTCCTGCACCTCCTTCAGCAGCTCTTCCACCTGGAACAGCAACTCGTTTGAGGTTAACTCATCTCACACACAGAGCATCCGGATCCCAGCAAATGTGAGTGAAATGGAGCTTCATACACTGGTTCAGGTCTTGCTGGTCACTTTAGAACAAGGGTGGGCACATCCTGTCCTGGAGGGCTGGTGTCCAGTCACAGTTGGGCAGTTTCCCTGCTCAAACACAACCACTAAACCTCACAATAAACCAGCTGAGTTGCGTTTGAGCAAGGAGATCGCCAAACTGCGGGACACTGGCCCTCCAGGGAGCCGGAGGGTGGGGCTTTCTCCCCCTGTTCTAAAGTGATGACAGAACACAGACTTCACGGTAGGTTCACACCAAGGTTTGGACATCGCAGAGGCAATCGTCTGTAGGACTAAAAAGAATGTGATGCTACAAAAGAAAAAAATAATCTGAAGAATAAAAATGAGAAGAATTAGATCTATACACAGATCTTCCACACACGTGCTACAGGTCTCATACAATGTTTTAGTCTGACCGACTTGAGCTACTTGCTAATGGCTACATTCAATGTATTGCTCAAAAGCTGCCTGGTCTTCACCATGTGCCAATTTTCAAAAACTTTGTGTCAAATTAAAGTTTCTTTAAGTTTATGGAATTGAAAACATATTAAAGCACATTACATTAAAATACTTCCTTCTTAATGAATGAAACGTCATTCTAAGGACAAAAAAAACTCTCAGATCATGTGGTGCGAACATACAAAAAAGGAAAAACTTCCACCAACAGCTAAAAATTATGAAAAAGGTTCCTCTAGTCTGAAAGCACCTACTGTTCCAGAGGTTCTGGTAGGATTAAATGCTTGTGTGCAGATTTTAATTATTGTGTTGTTGTTTATTCTTTATTCACTGTGCATCTGCTGTTACAGATCATTCAGGGACTGCTGGCTTCTCTCTTATCTTCCTTATCATTAGTCAGTTTTTTTTCATGGTGCACCTGTCCAGGGTTCCATGAACTTTCCACTTGCATGTTATTGGAGGTGCCTGGATTCTAGTCACATAAACCTCAAGTCAACTAAGACCTTGACAATCGAACTGTGCCACGCACCACTACAGGTCGGAATCTCTTGGGGGAGGGGGGGAGGGGGCACAGACAGGCCTGGAATCAAAGGAACACGCCTCTATTATAAACAGTTGGGTCCTCAGCCTGTTAGCGTGATGGCATTTAGGAAGTGCGGTGCAGTGGGCAGGCACCCGAGACAAAGATGGCTCATGATATCTCAAGTCTGGAGAATCTCTTTGTGTTGAAGCAGCTTTAGACGCTCTGCCTGAGTGATGCGGCTTTATCTTCCCTGCTATTCTCCAGAGCGCCCCGTGCTGATTGCGGAATAAAACCCAAGGGCGAGAGCGGTGATAAGCAAGGCAGCCTTAATGAAAAGGGCTTTATTAATTGATGAAGGAAGAAGAAAAAAAAAGGACCCAAAAATGAATTGGCGTCGCAAGGGGAAGTAAAGGGCACGTGGCCCGAGCCAAGTTTTCTGGCCTACTACCATCTTTGAACACGGTGGGAGTTTAATCATATTTTCCAACGGAGTAATATCGAACGAGTCAATATTTTCAGAGCACAGGAGGAGAAAAGGGTCTGGAGAAAAAATGGTTTGCCCAGACAAGAACCTGGAGTACTTCATGTTTAGCATTCATGTGGGACCAGCGGTTTGGTTTTTTCCAATGTACTTAAATCCGCAGCGTTATTTTGCATTTAAAAGCAGAACTCCCGTTCTTAAGTGAAAGTACAGGTCGCTTTAATAAAATATTCATTCATCTGAAGCGCTTATCCTAATCCAGTGCTTACATGGCTGCAGGCAACAGGGAAACACTATGAACAGGTGGCCAGTCCATCACAGAGCAGGCGCATATATTGCGCTCTATTGGACCCTCACCCATGGATGTCTGCAGCACCACTGGGGATCGAACTCGTGACCTTCCAATGGTAGGGCCTGTGCTTAGATCACTGCGCCACCTGGGAGAGTTGGACAGTTCCTTCTTTAAACAAAGAAACACAGCGACACCACGTCTGGCTTTGTTCAGACTTACTTGTTGGCAGCTAGGTTCTTCCGAGGACGGACTGGAGTCCACGGACTCGTCAACAAATCCATCCTCTTCAATCTGTGAAGTCGAGAACACACAAACAAACGTGCACTCTAATCAGCTGGGCCTGTCTAATTCTGCACAATGGCTTCCCCATGGGAAAAGCCTTCTACTAAGCTGCACCCCCAGCCCTCCTGTTCTAACCCACAACAACACTCACTCGGGCTGTAATAAACCTTCTCCAGCCTTTGTTTATGGCACAACAAGGGAACTAAATAACAGAATGGAAATTAATGGTGCGGGGGAACAGCACGGTAAAGCTACTGGCTTAATTATGACATGCAAATAAAGAGTCGACTCTTCACCAATGGAACTCGCTCGCCGCTTAACGAAGGAATTAATCTGGCCCAGCGAGCGGAACATCAACGCCTTAAACAGGGGGCACGGCAATGCATAACTGATCCCGAATCAGTATTCAGGGCTTCGCAAAAGTCTCCGGTCCTAATCATATCCATCATGACACGCCATAAGAAACTGACCCGAGAGCTGGCGACGGAGGCAGCGGCTGCCTGTATGGAATGCTGATGAGGCGATTGAGAGGCTTTTTCTGTGGACGAGGGGAACGCACCATCCATCTTGAGAGCGGGAGCTCGGGGACAGAATGATGCAGAATGGCTGGAGGGAGGGCTCGAAATCCAGCATGACGGACCATGCTCACGCGGCATGGAGAGGCCCTTGCTCGGGGCCATTTAATGAAACATATATCACGAGCATCAGCAAGGCTGCTTTAGAAGCCAGCATGGGTCCATACGTTCAGCGAGTGGGCGGCGAGGTGAATAGCGCAGTCAAGAGCCGTATATGTGAAGAGCGATAAACATGCATGCGCCACATAAAGCCTGCTGATCACCAGACTGCTCTTTTCTTTGTCGAAACGTGGCACCACAGAAAAACGTGCGTTTGCTTCACGCCATCTCTTGATGAAAACGGTGCCCTTTCCGAGGGTGGCGGAGACTTCGGCGCCGCAAAGCGCCGTCTTTCATCTAGCTGTCAGAGAACTACAAGCTATTTTCGAGAATTTCTTCAGCCTTGGCTCAAAAAGGAGAGAGTGGGGATGGGGCAATCAAAAGGCATGAGTTTTAAGATTTGGCTGGTTTAAATAAAGAAATACCACCTCTTGGCATGCTCCTAACAACTAGAAAGCTAGCCTTGAACATCACACACTAAGGGAAAGGAGGGAAAACGGCTCTACACCATGTACAGCATGGGCGCAATGATTGCCAGATCCTCAGAACAGTGGGGTATTGCCTGCACTTTGATCCGTCTGATTTGTCTATCCTATCTCACTCCAATAGGAATGCTCCTCTGTGGAAATCAATGGGAACCAGGTCTTGATCGGAGATCGGCCTACGTACCCAACCGCAGGCCGATCGAGAGGCCGCCGGTCAAGGCAGAACTGATCGGAGAACCAGCTGGGATTTCCAGTTGAGGGCCCTTGAAAGCAGCTGCTCCTCAAGCCAGAACTAATCTGAGATCAGCTGGTATTCCCAACCTCTGGACGCTCCATGAGCCACTGCAACGGTTATGATATCTGGCATTCCGAACGTCCGGGCATTCCTGAGGCCTTTCGTCAAACTGGAACTGATCTGGGATATCTTGAGGTCACACATAATTCCAAGCAAACGCCAGTTGAGCACAACCCTTCATAAGGACATGGCGTTGGCACCTTACTCCTGCGTCAAGTCTGTAATCTCTGTCATCAACGAGACAAATTAATATGTAGCCTCTGCAATGCCCTCACATAGCCTTAGGTTTGTAGAACCTCATACGGCAATATTGACATTTTTTTCCCTCGCCAAAGGCCATAATGGTGGAGGATGGCGCTTTGTGTGTCTTGTTTGAAAATTGCCCGTCTTGATTGCGCCGCACAAGGTGCCATTCATCCGGGCTGAAGAGTCAATATGATTTGCGCCTGGCTGAAAAGCGCCGGCGCCTGTGAACGTGGCGCGGTGGGAATGAGACTTTTTACAAGGCCTCATGAATCCTAAAAAGCTGCATTACACTTAGACGGCACGTATGAAAGCGAGGAATTGACGAGCACTATTGATAGGTCCTGGAAAAGTCAATTTCGCTCGCAAAACAGATGCGCATAAAATGAATGGCGAAGCCGAGAAAAGGGAACAGCAACATCTTTCACGGGTTCGTCAACTCAAAAGTTCCCCGTCTCCGTTGGGCAGAGCTGCAGAACCTCAGGGAACGGGGAAGAACTGGAGGGACGCGATTCTCCAACGGATCACAACGACAGGCGACTAAAAGCGTCCGTCTCCGTTGCGCCATGTTCGTTCTCCACAGGAGATTAAAGGTCAATTGCATAATTAAAGTGTACAAGCAGAATCTCGGCCGTGCAAGAATCGCCCGAGGAAAACCTTCGAACGAGGTGCACTGCGGTAATTAAAGCTCCACGTTTGTGAGGTTTTAATCGTCTGACGCGGTGTGAAAATTCCATGAGGCGATTGATTTCGGCCGAGCATGCAGGTCTGGACTGTTTCGCTCTCGGACTGTGGTTCTGCTCGTAAAAACGCTGGCCGTGCTCGCGTCAATATCCTTCACCGCGTCGGCGGCAACGTTGTCTGTCCACGTCGCTTATTCATTCGTTCCCACCGCTCGGCTCACCCGCAGGGGGGCTCAGCTTCTCTTTGCAGGCCTGGCACACCCCTCCATCTCCACCTACCATTAATGCCTCAGTGGTCAAAGCCTTTGAAAACTTTCAAAGCTCTCAGGTTCTTGTCAGAGCAGGCACGATCTAGCTGGTCCGACCCATCAAGCATCCCCCCGCCAACTCGCTCTCACTTTCCCAATGGCCTCTGCTCCTCTGGCCTGTGCTGGAGGCCCTGCTGTGCTGTCTTTGTGCAGGCCGTGAGGGGCATACTATTATCGCCCAAGCAGTCTGGTCTCGTCCGAAGTGCGGCCAGGCAGTGTGTGGTGGGCATGTTTAACCGAAGTTTCTTAAGGTCGCATTCCCCCCACCCCCCCCCTGCTTTAAAGACCGTCTGGGACACAAGGCTATAATCACAGCGGTTGGCGTAGTCCGTCTGAACGGCTGCATCGATCGAGGGGGTGAGACTGTTGACGGAACGGGCAGATGTGTATTAGTGACGCGTGGTGGCCGGACCGACGGTGCATCCATGGTCGAGGAGAAGGAAGAAAATGGCAAAAGCGGATGGGGTTGCATGGATATCGACATGCAGTAACATTTCTGATGTAAACAGCAGGAAATTGAAAGGGGTTGACAGAGGGGGGCCATCCACCTTGTTAGCAAAATGACCAAAATGCCACGCACTTGTTATTTTGGCACTGGGCTATTCACACATAAGAAAAAATGACAGTTCTCCTACTGGCTATAAAAGACACAGAGAGACCATGTGGCCTTAATCTGACAAAAATAGCTCTTGAGAGGGGAACACACCCCCCCCCCAAAGTTATGAAATTTGAGTGGGTTTATATGCCATAATTCATTTAGACATGACCACGTTTCATCCTCTCTTCAAATTCAACAAGACATTTTTTGTTACTGTGCCTTTAAGAATCATAAGTGGCTGTTCTGACTGGCTCTGCTGACTGGCTCCTCTGACTGGCTCCTCTGACTGGCTCCTCTGACTGGCTCTTCTGACTGGCTCCTCTGACTGGCTCCTCTGACTGGCTCATCTGACTGGCTCATCTGACTGGCTCATCTGACTGGCTCCTCTGACTGGCTCCTCTGACTGGCTCTTCTGACTGGCTCTTCTGACTGGCTCTTCTGACTGGCTCTTCTGACTGGCTCTTCTGACTGGCTCTTCTGTCTGGATGTCCGATACTGTGCCTTATCAAACAGCAGCCCGACCCCTGTTACTGCAATAGGCCAATTCCAAGAATGACAAAAAATGACCATACATGTGAGCATACATGCTTTTGGAACGCTGCCACAACACCACATATCATATCATGTATGAAATTTAGACAGATAACTGCCAATTACCTGCCTAATTTGCATAAAGGATTAGGGCCAATAGCAGAAAGGGCTTTAAAGAGGTCTCTAGATACAGTGTGAACTGAAGTGCAGGTGAAAGTTTTCTACTGTATGTGTGTGTGTGTGTGTGTGTGTGTGTGTGTGTGTGTGTGTGTGTGTGTGTGTGTGTGTGTATGTGTGTGCACGTGACCTGCAGCAGTTTCCTCAGCTGAAGCAGCTGCTCTTTAACGGATGAGCAGTCCTGGGCCATGTGCTTCAGCATCAGCTCGTCCAGAGCCGCATGCCCTGACCCTCGTCTCCCCAGGCGCTGCAGGTGACCTTCGTCAAACGACTGTAGAATGCCACCTCTGCAGAGCAGACAGAAAGAGAGAGGGACAAGAGGACACACAAACTCAGAAATCAGAGGGAACAGCCTTAATGCTACACAGAATGCAAAATGTATCTATTTTAAATGTATTTTATTTCATTTTTTAAAGATTTATTCTATTCTTTCTCGGTTTTTGCCTTGTTTTGCCCGTTTCCCTCTCCACCCGCTTGCTAGGACTCCCCCAATCGCATGATACCACTAAAAGTGAGAGGGTGAAGGTGAGCATGTGCTAAGTCACATGAAGCTACGCCCACATCTTCGCCTTTTAAGGCAACGTCATGGTTGACCGAACTTGCGTTCCTCCCATGATAGGGTCAACTTTTGCACACTGGCATCACTTACTTTTAAGACATGATGTATAAGGCTTTTTTACTTAAGAGGGTGCACTTGTACACTGGTAGGGGCTCCTGAGTGCCACGACTGTGTAAAGCATTATCCCCACCACCGGGAGATCAATCCCCGGCGGTGCCGTAAATATCTGTGGCTGGGATTCCAACAATAGCACAATTAGCCACTCTCTCTCTGAGTGAGTGGGCAGCCCTCCCTCTCCCCCACCACTCAGTATGATGATTGCTAGCAAAGTCATTGTCGGTCAGCCATGATTGCTATGCTGTCACATGATGTTGCATTAGTGGCAGCTCGAAAAGATGTGGATGGACCTTCACCCTCCCAGTGTTGGTTGTATCAGGTGACTGGTGGAATCCTGGCTAATGGGCGGAACTGGAGATGAATAATCTGGACGGGAAACATCCAAAAAATGCAAAAAAAACAATGAGTAGCATGAACAGCTCAACTGGACCATGGTTGCTTGACAGTTACTGGCCAAATGCCTGAAAAAACGAGTATGTAGTAGCAAAGTATACATACTACATCCTAAATACAGGCAAAGCCTCACATCTTCCAGCCCCATTAAAAAAAAAAAAATTCTCCTTTTCGTGACAAACGCCCTGAACCGTAATTTCATCATTAGTATAAGGTCTCTTGGTCGATTTACCATGAAAACAGCAACAATAACTAAAGTCAACTTTACCAAAAATGGCTGATGCCCTAATTCGACAGGTACACATTATGTCAACGTGACCTTTGGATCACACCGGAACCGCTCAGTCATGCGCTCACGTTGTTCCGCACAAAGCACGGGGGTGGTGGTGGTGGTGGTGGGAGGGCATCATGGAGATGGAAGTGGAGTGTGACAGGCCCACGGGGCCTGTGGCTGTTCACAGTGGCACGGAGTGTGACGCGGAAGGTGATGGTATGTAGAGGGAGGCGATGGTGTGTGATAGCAGCGAGGGACTGGAACCCTCCCGCGGGGGTCAGTCAGCTCGTCAGCTCGTATCGTGTTTGCTGAGGCCGGAGACGCGCGCGGAGACGAGGGAGAGAGGTGGACGTGCCTCTCCTCGCTAGGAAGCGGAGACAGAACAGAAGGCGGAGGCGCGGAGCGAAAGGCCTGGGGTGCGCAGCTGAGAGCCAGTGACCTGACAGTCAGCGTTCGGGGGGCTTTTGTGACCGGAACGAGCTCCAGACGACAGCTGCGAGTCACCTTCACGGCCTGACTGCTGACAGGGAGGTACGCCCACACCCTCGTGGATGGGATTGAAAGAGAAAAGGAACGCGTAGGATGGGCCTGTCCGCTGCCAAGGCTGTAACTGAAGGTGGGTAATATGATGCGTTATCCTTATTGGGACAAGCCCCAGCATTTCGGAGGGTACCTTGGGTACTACATTAACTGTAGCGTAACAGATGGCAGACTGGGAGTCTGAAATAATTTTATTCGCCATTTTTAATTCTCAATTGTGACCATTTTCAAATCTGTCAAGCGATGGGAGAGATTTGGCAGCAAGGGAACAGTCAGTTCTTCAGTCGATGAGTAAGAAGCCGGAAAATGGGCGAGTATAAGGATCTAAGGGCCAAGTTGTGAGGAGCATCAACATGGTCGTTCTTCTGGGGGGGGGTCTCATGACAGGGTCATGGGCCCCCAAGGATCACTGCATGTTTTGAGTACACTAATCAGCCATAACATTAACACCACCTCCCGAATACTGAGTAGGTCCCTCATGCTGATGTGCACAGCGAGTTCCGACTCCATTTACGTTTTAAACCACGGTAGCTCTTCGGTGGGATCAGATCCGACGGGCTAGCCTTTACTCCCCCAATGCAGCAGTGAGCCTCGGGCGTCCATGATCCAGTGGTCCTCCCTTGGATCACCTTTGGTAGGTACGAACTACTGCACACCTGGAACACTCCACAAGACCTGCTGTTCTGAAGAAGCTATAAAGCCCTCGTGAGAGTGGCTCAGGTTGTTCAAGTCTATACATCAATTTTAAAAACTCACTGTTCACTTTCTGCCTAATTCCTTTTCTGTACATTGTCCTGACTTTAAATTTAAACCCTGTGTCTTTTGTCTTGCCCTTTAATAATAAAATATTCCTTTTGCAATTAGTCCGCATGTGTGATTCCATGGAAATGTAGCCGATTGTGTGAAATTTCATCATCTTTTGTAAAGACTGCAGACCCCAAGATCCAACTGAATTGCTTCACTGCAAGTTTGGAGTTATGGAAAATGGATCGGACCGTTGCCTGATGTAATTGTGACAAAACTTTATGCTTTATGTCCCTGCTCATATGAGTGAAAGTGACTATTTGTCATTGTGAACACACTCAAGCACCACAACGAAATGTGACCTCTGCATTTAACCCAT
>JBBPDA010000105.1:31303799-31319322 GCA_037974385.1 Arnoldichthys spilopterus
GTAGAGCGGACTTGTGGTTGTGGTTTAGGACACAGTATGACTTGCTCCGAGCTATAAACAGCCAGCTCTTCATTAACATAGAGCGGACTTGCAGCTGTGGTTTAGGACGCAGTATGACTTGCTCCGAGCTATAAACAGTCAGCTCTTCATTAACGTAGAGCGGACTTGCGGCTGTGGTTTAGGACACAGTATGACTTGCTCCGAGCTATAAACAGCCAGCTCTTCATTAACGTAGAGCGGACTTGTGGTTGTGGTTTAGGACACAGTATGACTTGCTCCGAGCTATAAACAGCCAGCTCTTCATTAACGTAGAGCGGACTTGCGGCTGTGGTTTAGGACACAGTATGACTTACCGTGAGCTATAAAAATCCAGCTCCTCATTAAGGTGGATCAGACTTGTGGTTTAGGACACAGTATGACTTACCGTGAGCTATAAACTTCCAGCGCCTCATTAAGGCGCATCAGTGGGTGACTACTGATATCTACTGTTAGCTACACTATCCCTGAAGCTCCAGTCCTAACCTAAAGATGCTAGACGCTGCGCTACATCTAGGGTAAGTCACTTGTTTTTTGCGGACCTGTTCCTTCAGAGTGTTCATATATTCCCTACATTCATGGCAAAACATTTCTCTTTGTAATATTATGCAGGCTCGTCTCACCTGTGATAGAGTTTCCTCCAGGTAGGGGCTGATAAAGTGAGGGAGAGTTTCCGCAGTCCTCTGCAGGGCTGTGACTGCACTCAGCAGGTACACTTCATTAGACAAAAGGTCCTTGCGCTCCTGGAGGGTTTGTAGGACGGCTGGCATTAACCTGACACAGTGTGCACACAAAACCAGCATCAAGACATGGGCACAGAGTCCAGACAAGTGGAGATATAAAACGGTCATAAACCACTTTTTTTGCCACTGGAGATATCATGTACTCTAGCCAGACAAGGGATACTTAGTTTTACTTGGTCACTATCTGCTGAATGGTATTTTCTGTCAAGTAATTGTGAGTGGTGGTAACTAAACACAGCACAGCACACCGTGCACCACAAAGAAATGTGAACCCATCCGTGTAGGAGCAGCGGGCAGCTGAAGTAGGCAGTAGGAGTGGTGCGTGGGGAGTGCACCTTGCTCACAGGTACCTCTGAACCAGGTTTGACAGTCACACCACTACTGCAGGGGTCACATTTTGTTGTGGTGCTTGAGTGTGTTCACAATGACCAATAAAGTGGGCAGTGGAGGCCTAGAGGTTAGGACCTTGCCCTTGTGAACAGAAGTCCCAGCCCGGGGACCACTAAGGGTTCCTTGAGCAAGGTACCGTCCGGCTACACTGCTCCCCGGGCGCTGTTGATAGCTGCCCACTGCTACACGTGTGCACGTGTGATGGGTTAAATGTGGACGTCACATTCTGTTGTGGTGCCTAAGTGTGTTCACAACTAGTGATAAATAGTGAAGACAGATCTCTGTACCTGTGTATCTGTGGAATAGCAAGGGCCTTCAGTATGCTGGTGACCTCCGCCACACACAGCAGAGCGCTGCCCATGACATTCCTCTCCTCCTCGGGATTCGCCACCAGCTCCACCGTCCGGCTCAGCACCGGCAGGAACGCCTCCTGGTGGCCGGCGCCAAAAGTGCGACACAGCAGCTTCAGGCTGTAGAGGGCAGTCTGCCTGTTGATAGCTTGCTCCTCACTTTCCTGACCTCCAGCCTGGACACGGCCATGGCCCACGATGACCAGGAGATCGGCAATTAGTTCTAGCAGAATGGTAACCTGATACGGAGACAGGGGTTGGGACATCGGTCAGATTTCTGGTAAAGAGGTGGAATCTAAAGAGAAAGGCCTAAAAACACAGGCTGAAGCCCTATGAGCGACCACAGACAATGTTTCCAGCATCTGGAGAAGCAAACACTCTGACAAGCAGCACAGTGAATGAGTTGCATTATGAATAAGTTGAATATATTGCATGTTTTGCATGTTATGTATAAAGATCTATATGAGAAAAAACATTCCAGTATAGAACTGCAATTTTAGCAGTGACAACAATGCAGTAAAAATTTTTTTTTACTGAATTTAAGTGTATTCAATAGTCTTATTTTGTTACATACGTCTACGCGGAGAACACTGCTTCTAAAGTCCACAAGATGGCGCAATACCTCATTTTTCTCATGTGGAAATTAGAAAAAAAAGGCACAGAGATGGCACAGAGAGGTGGGTTTAGTGACCGAAGGGTTGCTGGTTTCCAGAACCCGCCAGCAGGCTAAAGTGCCCTTGAGCAAGGCACCCAACCCCCCTAACTGCTATGACATCGGCTGCCCACTAGTCCAAGTGTGGCGTATAGATGGTCACCTGCTGCTCTTTCCAATGCGTCCTGTGCTGCAGTCTATTGTTCAGCAGCTCCATCGCCTTCCTCCTCACCGACGCCAGCTGATTACCCATCAGCCCCCGCACCACAGTGATGAAGGTGTTGGTGGGCAGAAGAGCGTTCACCTTCGAAGAACAGCAAAACCATTAATGTTCCAGCTCGGCACACGCAGATACACGGACACACTGTTGTGGGACACTACGGGCGAGTTTAACGTCCTTCTACAGGTCTCTGCAGCAAGGTGCTCCTACCTTGTCCAGGACGTCATAGGACTTGGTGAGCAGTGCCCTCCAGAACTTGGCTGTGGGCTTGTCTGAGTTCTGCTCCACGCACAGAGCCACCACGTGAATGTAGCGCAGGTTCTCCTCCAACAGACTGGATACACACACAGGATTGTAAAAAAGTAATCACTCCTAACACCTCGTCCTAACAAGGAACCTTCAGGGTGTCTACACTGAAAATGTCCGTTTGATTAAAGGAATAGTTTAACAAAAAAAAAAAAATGACCTAGTGTTCCAGATGTTCTAATGTCCATCCTGGTCCATGTACACCAGATCTGGAGTGTCTGGAGTCTAAATTTTGTTGTTTAGTTCAGAACTGGGCGTCAATGGTCACCAAAACCTATTCTGCACACACATCTCCACAACTTCTCTTAACCTATTCAGACCTGATGTACACAGCTCAAATGCTGGTGGAGCTTCCAAACATGACAATACTGGGCTTTAGACTCTCACCTTTGCAGCAGTTCCTGCAGAGAGTTCACGGTCAAATCCTTACAGTCAGCCACCTGAATTAGAACCCAGTGTTTAGTGTCTGTGTCGTTACACAGTGCTCCAATGATAATGATGGGTTTTCGTAATGAAGAGACCCTCTTACCTTTCCCACAAAGCTGCTGGAGGCCAGAAGCTGAGCCATGAAGGACACAGAAAGGAATTTAAAATGACGCAGCTCTTTCCCACTGTGGGCCTCCACGCTGAAGATCAGATCCGAGGTGCTCTCCTCCTTTTTCGCTCCTCTCGGCCTTCTCTTCTCTGGGGCTGCAGAAGACAATGTGACTGATGTGATTAAAAAGATGAGAAGCGACCAATTTAATGTTCACGACATTTTTACCACATTAAAATACAGCTTTAAACATTCGCTCTTTCTATAAGCACAGGCAGGTCACGTGCAAGAGGAAAACGAAGATTTTCATCAAAACTGTTCAACTTCATTTGCTTTGACAGCACACACAAACTAATCAACAATTTCACCGATTTGGGACGTGACCCAATTGGAAACAGTGGTTGGTGGGACGACTTTAAAAAAAATTTGCGTTTACGTGTGGACAGAGATATCGAAACTGTGCTTGGGTGGACCAAACCCCCCCCCCCCCCCCCAAAAAAAAAAAAACCCAACTAGGTGTGAACAGGACCTTAGGTGGGAGGAAAAAAAAACTGACAAACATTCTTCAGCACAGTAAAATCAGTAAAGCAGCACAAAGTGCAAATATTTTCTAATGTTAAATCTAATTAATTTGCTTATTTTGGTAATCTAAACGCTGAAGGCAATCGCAGCCCAAATCTTGAATTCTTGAATCACTGTGGCAACTCATACTCCTAACAGAAATTATACTCTTTATTTTTTGCTTTTTTACAGTTTTCAATGAAATGCAACGGAAAAAACACGGCAAAGTATTTCACAATAAATAAATTCTGAAATGAATAATGAAAATGAATGATGCACCGGAACGGAAACGCAAACTAATCTGCAAACCCACATTTTAACTTGCTTATGAAAAGGACTCGAACGCTGCATTTGCTGATCTCTTACCCTCCTCTTTGTCCTGTGGCAGAGCCATGAGGAACTGCAGGATCTTGATGACCGAGATCAGCTGCTCGTGAACCTCAAACTCGCAACACAAGGAGATCCAAAACTCCTGATCCCTCTCCAGAGCGGCCTCCTAAATCACACAGCAGATCCACCAACACACAGTGAGCAAGGCGTCGAAAGCTGGACTGAAAGCTACTTCTGGGGACATTCTAATCCAGTATGAATCTGCAGTGTGTGGTGTTAAACAGTCTGACAGGAATAAATGTGGTGTGATTTTCCAATATGAATTCAGTGTGTAGTTTTTACAGTCGGAACAATATCTGTGGAGTGATTTTAATCCAGTATGAATCTGCAGTGTGTAAGCATTTACTATCTAACAGTAAAAACTGTGCAGTAATTTTAACCCAGTATGAATTTGTATTGACTGTGGCTGTTCCAGTCAGACCGCAGCAACTGGGAGTGACTTCAATCCAGTATGAACGTGTAGTGTGTGTTTTTTTTTTTTTTAATAGTCTGACAGTAATAACTGTGGAAACTTTAAATCCAGTATGAATCAGCAGTTTACCTTTTCGGCGCCGGTGGTGCTGAGGGCGGCGTGCTGTTTAAACATGAGCAGAAAGAGAACCCAGAGGAAGCGGGCCGGCCCCAGCGTTTCCAGTAGCTGCTTGAGGATGGGCAGGCGCCGGTGCTCAGGCACGTGTGGGAGAGCGTCGACGAAAACATGCACGATGCGGGTCACGACGGCCTCCATCTGACTCTCCGGCTGAGCCCCCGTACCTTCATGAGCCTTGTAAAGGAGAAAAAGGAACAGCAGGTCCACGCAAGACAATAAGAACTTGATGGCAATTAGAAAAACTGGTCATCTTTCTTATTTAACCCATCACACGTGGAGCGGTGGGCAGCAACTGCACCTGGGGAGCAGTGTAGCGGGACAGGACCTAGGGCAAGGTCCGCTAAACCGTATGTGGAGTAGCACCAAAGTCACCCCCCACCCCCACAAAACGTTACCCTGCTTTAAACATACCCGGATGAGGGCGGGGATGACTGTCTGCACGGTCCTGCTGATGACCTGGAAGCTGTAGGTGTCGTCCAGCCGCATGATGTTTGCCCCCATGAAGGTGAAGATGGGCATGATGTTGTGTAGAACTTTCTCCTGAACCAGAAAAGACAGACAAGTAAGTGGGGGGAGGATGTTTTACCATAACGCACACGTAACAAGGGTGCGCAGTACTCACAGGGAAGATTCCAGCCACGGTGCCCAGCAGCAGAAGCGCGTGGTGGTGGGTCTGAGGCATGTCGGACGTCCTCACACACTGCACCACCAGCTCCACGCTGAACTTATCTTCATCCAGGATGTCTACGACCGAAACGCACATGGTCTTCATTACCAAAATAGAAGAGACTGACAGCATCCATGCTAAAAGCAGGGCTGTAGTAGATAATGGATTATTACCATAACTTTGACTAAAAGCTGAAACAGAAGATTTAAATAGAAGATTGTTTGCAAAGCGGAGATCTTCCCTTTATCCTTCCAAAATGTTAGTGTCCCGCTTGAGGAGGACCACAAAAGAACGGTTTGAAATGTATCCATGGTTATTAATAAAGTCATAATCACCTTCAAAATCATCAATAAGCAGCAAGAATTGGGCAGTGGGCAGTGGAGGCCTAGTGGTTAGGACGCTGCCTTTGAGACCTGAAGGTCGCAGGTTCGAGTCCCGGCCAGGGCACTACTGAGGTACCCTTGAGCAAGGTACCGTCCTGCTACACTCCCCCCCGGGAACAGAAGAAAACCTGTAGCGATCGTAGCTTACGGTTGACTTGTGCGAAACGGGTGTAACAATGAACCGATCTGTGTCGATGCTTCGACCAAAGTAGGATGTGATCCGATGGATCGTTGTGACCCAATTTTACTGTGAGCAGTGTTTTGTACTAAGAAGCTGCTTTTGCTTATGACCACACTGCTATTTCAAACCGACTGCAGTCTCTAGCATCGAACCCAATCACATCGATTGCTGCAAAACTTGTTGCAAAAATGTTTCGGCTAAAATAATCAACGTAGGATTGAACGGTGATGAAACTTGCTTTTGATTGGCCATTGGTGGAATTGTAGGTGATGTGTGAAAGACCCTCTCCACACGGACGTCAGAATCAAGCGTCCGTCACAACGCAGACTGTTTTTTTCTGCATGTTTGGAGTGAATCAAACCATCTGCATGGCCTTTCAGGACCTACGTTTGGTTGGTATAAAAAAAATGTCACATGTAGCCTTTCCTGGGCATAAAGATCTAACGAAATCCTGAGACGCGCAAAGACGACGTCTTTATTGCATTTACATGCCGTTAGTTTAGTTCTGGAGGACTGCACCTATCCCATGATTCTTTAGTCAGTGTGTGATCCCAGTGGACAACATATCAAACCATGTGCATGTACCCTTGCTGATGGGTCCTCCTTGTGGGGAGAGCCTCTGGCACACGTTGAGGAGGACGCTGAGAAGCAGCTGTTTGGTGTACTCCATGTTCTCCTGCACCGCTGAAGCCTCCAAACACCTGCAGCACAGAAAACAGCAAATACTGCAGTAAAACCCTCTTACACACACACACACACACACAAGAACCTGAACCAACAGTTGATAGTCAGGGAGGGTGGGAATTGTGACCGTGGCAACGATCACCATATGTAGGCCGTGATATGATATTACTGCAGTTCTCCAATTTGAAAGCAGAGAGTGCATCACATATAGGAGTCTCTGCAGCCGTGTTGGCAACTCGGACATCCTTTACAATTTCCACTGTGGCACAAGAGAAGAACAAAGTCTGGCACCACCTTGTGTACTTCAGAATTCTATCAGAAGTATGTACCAAAATAAAAGTCATCAAATACATTCTAAACAGTCACAATAAGAGAACATAACCTTGAGAAAATAAAATGTATTAAGAAGTTTTAACTTAAATCACAAGCAAATGAGACGTGTTTGTGGGGGAGGCTTTGCTTTAAAAGTCCACAACTGTGCTGCAAGTGTGTGTGTGTGTGTGTGTGTATGCATTGGGGTGGGGTGGTTGGGTGTCAGATCCGATCTTGTACCTGGACAGAAGGTTGAAAAGTGCTGGCACCAACATCTGGGGCCTCTTCAGCTTCTTCTTGTGCTGCAGCAACTCCAGGACCAGGGTGGCCCTTGGCCAGGACACAGCGCTCTCATCTGCAGGGGCATCTTGTCCTTTCCTTTAGATGGAGCAAATTAATTTGTAGGTTAGTTAATTAATTACTAATTGCTATGTTGACGGCACCTTTTAATTCAGTGTTTCCAAAACCTGATCCTGGAGGCCCACTGTCTGCCCTGCACGTTCTAGTGTTTTCCCTGCTCAGTGTGTAGGTCTTAACGAGCTCATTACTCAGATCAGGTGTGTTGGGAGCAGACAAAACCTTAAAATGTGCAGGGGCGTGGCCAGGAGCTGGAACACCTGGTCTGTAGGGTCCGCGTCACTCACTTGGGCTGCACTTTGCTCCGGCGGGTTTGTTGCACGCTTCCTGACACTTTGGGCTTGTTGACGGGAGTCAGTTCATTGGCCACCAATTCTGCATCCACAGCGATCTGCAACACCATAAGACCATAAGAGACCGTTTTGGACACCGCACAGACAAGTTTCTATGCGAGGGTCCATGAAAAACGACCCACTCACCGCTTTGAAGACACTACTGATGGTGTGCGAGCAGGCTGGGTTTTTGCTGTCTGCCAGCAGGTCGAACAGCACTCCCAGAATCCTCTGCTGGATCTTCTCGTCCGCCAGGGCCGCAAAGAAGGGCTTGGTGATCTGTGTTGGGCGGAAACGCAACCACATGTCTACCTCCTTTAATAATTCAAAGCCAGCTTATTCCTATGGGAAATAACTGAAAAGAGCTCCCTGATCCAAAACGAGTACTTCAGAATCATTTTATGTATTTAGGAGAATTGCTGTGAGGGTATGACTGCATCCACGAGAGTAGGGCAGCACGATATGGGCAGGATATCGGTATTGCGATTTTACAGCTACACATTGTGCTGTTAAGCACTAAGCTGTAAAAACAGCCCGTTTTCATGTCCTAGGTTTTGGTGAGGTCACAAAACCAACACATTTATGTAGATCTCCTTATTAAGCCTACAGTAGTTTAGCTCCGCCCCTTCACACCTAAGCAGTCCTATGACTGGTTAGAGGCTCGTTTGCATAATGCAGCCTTCTGAGAGATCAGTATTGTGATATATTGTGCAGCCCTACACGAGAGCATTTAGCAAGTTCAGGTGCCGATGCTGGACAACCAGGTCTGGATCAGCAACATCACCCCAACCCATCTCAAAGGTACTGGATGGTGCTCCGTCATATACAGAGGTATTAACATCATGCAAAACCTTGGTGGGACCATACGAACTGTGAAGTTAGGTAGAGTTAGGTAACCTGCTCCAGGGCGATGATCTGAAAGTTGGCTATGTGGGGGTAGTGGCTGGCGGAGGAGCGCAGGGCCGTGATGAAGAGCTCCAGGCTGCGAGCGTCGTGGGACAGCAGCGCAGCCGACGCCTCGTTATACTTCGACAGCAACAGCTGCAGGTACAGAACCTCGTCCAGCAGGAAGACGGGCGTGTCCAGAGCAAACTGCTCCAACAGGCGCTCCACAGCCGGCAGGAGGACGGACAACACTGGCTGGAGGGAAGGAGGGTTAAAACGAGTCACATTCTTAAATCGGCTCTTCTTCTCCGGGACAGAGCTGCATGTGTGGTTTCTCACCTCTCCGTTGACGTCCCGCAGCGCTCGCAGCAGCACTTTGGCCATGTAGCAGGGGCAGTCAGGAGCCTGTACACAATGCAGGAGCTGCTCTATGGCCAACAGCAGCTTGTTTCCGCCCTTCGTCGTCACACACGTGGCGTCCTCGTACAGTCTGGACAGGGTCTGCAGCCAGAAAACACAGAGAAACCAAAGCGTCATTGGAGATGCCATGAGAAGCCTCCCTTTATGTTCAGTGTTCCTGGGGCTGAAACTCGAGGATAACTGCGAGTTACCTTTACCACTAAAGGCATGATGCCATTTAGACAGTGGAGATTTTCTTTTTCTTGGTTTCAGATTTGCAGAGCAGAGCAAAACCAATCAAAATTTTTCTATTTTGGAAGGCTAGAGGTCAATAGTCACCCAAATGTTCCTGTAAATACACCAAAATGCCTCAAAAATACTGACTGCTGAAGTGAATAACATTGATGACCTCACCACAGCAGCTCCTGTAAAAGGGTGGGATATATAAGGCAACAAGTGAACAGTCAGTTCTTGAAGTTGATGGGTTGGAAACAGGAAAAATGGGCGAGCATAAGGATCTGAGACTGATGGCTGGACGACCCATCCCCCTTTTGTAGGGGCTTCCCGGTATGCAGTGGCTAGTACCTAGTACCCGTCTCCAAGGGAGGAGAACCAGTGACATTGTAGTGGGCACCCAAGATTCCGTGACGATCTGTTCTGAACCCACAGAACAGCTATAGCACAAAAAGTGAAGTGCTGCCTCGGACATAAAGGGGTCAGGACATACAGCTTGCTCCGTATGAGGATGCAGACCAGTCTGCTGGGTCTTGCATTCATGACGTTACTGACATGTACATTCTATCTAAACACTCATTCATTTCAATAGCTGCCAGTAAGTCATACGAGTCCGAAACCACATCCACAGGTCTACTCCACCTTAATGAAGAGCATGATGTGGTCCGAGCAGGTTAAGAGAAGGTTTGGGGGTCTTTAATTCGATGTATATCAGGAAAAGATGAGTGACTATTCTTTCACAGACACACAGTTGGACGATGACTGACCTGGCTGAGGTATGTGGGGTCAGCGATCAGCTCCTCAGCTACACCGAGCAGTCTCACCACCATTGGGCAGTATGGGGAGGAAGTGACCCCGGCGAGGGTCTGCAACACAGCCAGCGCCGCTCTCCTCACCTCCCCCACCCCGCAGCTCAGACACGCCAGCAGGGATGGCACCACTGTGGGCGGCAAATATAGATCAATGAACAGAAACGTCAGGGGGGAAACAGCAGCATAACTGCAATGAGGCGTAAAAAATAAACGTTTTCTATGCAAATTCAGTGTACATGGCGAGGAGGTCGAGGCCAGCTGGCTGAGCGTTTCCGAAGGGACGCCGTCGAGCAGCGCCTTGGCCACGTACAGACTGCGGGTCTGGAGCAGGGCGGACACGCGGACCTCCAGCTGATCGCCCAGATTACTGCTGTAACACCACAGCAGGGAGAGAAACTTGAAGAGATGCTCCGGCTCACTCAGGTGCACCTGGGCAGCAGGGAGAGGGGTGTTGACACACGTTAAGAGTAGATTCAGCAAGACTATTACAGTCGTATAACGGATAATAAAAGGTCAGAGTGACTTTAAGACCCCAATAAGCCCCAATAAGGGGGGGGGGTTAGAGAGCTAGAGACCCCTAAACAGCTAAACCGGTGAGTTGGGTTGGGTGGGGGTGTCCTCTGAAAAAGAAATCTTTAAAAAATAAACAAATAAATAAAAATAATCACACATACATACACATACATACATTAGACGTTCTCCAGAGCCCATGTGTCTATATTTATCACAGTAGCATGACTTTCTCATGCACTGCCTTCGGAAAGCTCGAAGTTCCTGGCCTTACCCGACACTTTACAAGATTATGTACTGTAGATAAGGAAAGACCTCAGTTCTTTGAAAGCACAGCCTGCCGAAGTCAGTGTATACAACTTCTATTGAAGGGGTGGGTTTCTGTTGTGGTACCTGTAGAAGGAGCTGCATGAGAGTCCTGAAGCTGGAGGCCAGTGGCCCCTCACTGGCGCCGGACACCACCACGTCGAACACACGGCACAGCAGGCGTAGGTAGCAGCATGTACTCGTGTCCAGCTTCTCCGGGTTCCACCAGCAGTCACCTGAAACACAGCACGTCAGAAAGAAGCCTGCAGTGGTTACACCACCGCCGATTAGCCTAATCTACATGGATGGCTAAGCAAATCGAACACAGCCGCATTCGCAAGCCACTCCCTGCAAATCTCACGGAATGCTTTGGCCGCATTAGCATCCTACATTTACACTTTAGCAGGCGGACAGGGGTCAACATGGGTACTCTGACCACTCTGCAGCCCCATATGCAGCAGTTCGAACCCCTTTCTATCGGAGGCATTGTTCGCTTTTTAAACCACAACAGCTCTTCTGTAGGAGCGGAGCAGACAGGCCCAGCCTTCACTCCCCACATACATCAGTGAGTCTCGGGTGCCCAGGACCCTGTTGTTCATCCTTGGATCACTTTTGGTAGATCCAAGGATGAACAGTAGTACGAACTACTGGACACCTGGAACACTCCACAAGACCTGTTGTCGTCTAGCCATCACAGTTGCCCCTTAGAACTTTACACTACTAGTTTTCCTGCTTTTAGCACATCTACTTCAAGAACTGACTGTTCAGTTGCTGCCTACTATACCCCATCCTTCCTCGGGTGTGTGTGTATCTGTCTGTGTTTATGCATATACAGTGAACGCCTCCAGTCTTACCTTTGAATGAAGACTCAGGACATTTGAGAGAAGCGATGAATAGCTGGAGAAGAGTGAGGAGCAGGAGGCCGTGCTCGCTCTCTGCACTCTCCCCGGCATGGAGTCTAGTAAAGACTTCTCCGAGCACCTCATGCACAGGCGGAAACCCCATGTTCTGACCTTTACACACCTGCAGGGGTAAAACACACACGATGAACACATTTGTTTGTTTGTGTTGCAAGTCCAAGTGACCGTACAGCTTTTCTTCATTCTCAGCTACACACTTAGACACAAAAACTGCATGGATAGTTTGGTGCTACCGCTCGAGGCAGTTTGTGACAACAGACCCCAATGTTTAAAAAGAGTGCTGGGTTCGGTGACGTGGTGAGTTTAAGTTCATGTTTGTAGTCCATGTTAAGTCATAGTGCATCCTAAACAACACCCACAAATCTGTTCCACCTTAATAAGGAGCTGGATGTGGTTTGAGCAGGTTGACAGAAGTTTTCAGTGGACAATTCCATTCACTGATACAAATCAGTGAAGCTACTGACCTGTGCTTTGTCCAGCACATCTAGCCGTTTCAGCGCAGGTTCCAGCAGGCTGAAGAGCGTCTGAGCTGTG
This sequence comes from Arnoldichthys spilopterus, assembly GCA_037974385.1. Taxonomy (NCBI): domain Eukaryota; kingdom Metazoa; phylum Chordata; class Actinopteri; order Characiformes; family Lepidarchidae; genus Arnoldichthys; species Arnoldichthys spilopterus. The sequence continues at coordinate 31,316,088 of JBBPDA010000105.1, forward strand.
TGGAGGTGCTGGCTCTCACTCAGAGAGTCCAGAGCCTGGAGCAGAGAATGACTCAACACCACAAATGCAGCCTTCTCTCGAACCCCATGGCCCTGTCTGCTCAGCAGCGTGCACACATTCTCAATCTGTACACACACACACACACACAGGAAAGATATTTGGAGACTTTTCCAGAAACAAGGTGGTGATAACAGGAGAAGCTGCAAAGCTTGACCGGCTTGGCGTGACGAGTGCGATTCTTACGGTGCTGCGTTTGGCTGACGGCTCCATGCCGCACAGGTTTCTGGTCAGAGTGCTAATGAGCACCTGGTTGGCCACTACCACGACATCAGAGGGAGGAGTTTTCTGTAGAATGTCCTTCAGTTCTGTTGAGGGACACAGGATGGGTACAGCAAGACACACGTTAGTGGACACTCTGGGTTAGGACAGCATCCATGCAGCTAGTGCATTCTTGATTACAGGGGTGCCTTTTCTTTCAGGCTGGGTGGTAGGCCACTCGAAGATGACAGCGTTTGCTTTAAGGTGGTCAAAGTGACTCGGGTAAAAAAAAAGAATCCAATTTTATACACCTTCTCAATAAAACGTCTTAATTTGCCACATTGACTGGAAACGACACCCATGGGTCAACACAAAGCCGATTTCAACAGTCTGAACACTGTCCACAAGGGGGAGCTATCATCACTCAAAAAATGTCATGCTTAGATTAAATGACATTAAAATCAAATTGGTTTTCCCTTTTTTAGGATCTAGCTGCCATTCAAAGTCCTGCACCTTAAGGGGTCAGCACAGGCAAAGCAGTAGCACTTGTTAGCTAAGGAGATGAATTTGGGACTTGTTCTTAACACCAGCTCAAACCAGCCAATTAAAATGTGTGAGGTAGGTGATGAGAAGGTGTATATGTGTGTGTTTATACCATCAGCCCAGTCACGGGTGAGAGGATGCTGGCTCAGGAGGCGCGTCTCAGACACACACAGTGCCAGCTGCAGCTCCGCGGACTCCGGCTCTGACCTGGTCACCAACAGGAAGGGTAGCAGCTCCCAGCCAATCCTGGCCCCAAGGTCAGTACTGGCCTCACTGAGGCGCGGGTCGTCAAGCGTTCGGACAGCCTCCTTCAGCACCGTACACCTACAGGGAGAACATCGTTTACAGACAATTTACAGATGTACAGAGACTGCAGTTACTTATTTCACCATGCCCATTTTAATATGCAGCGATTCCTTTTCCTTAACGAAGATGGGCTTTTATTGCGACATTTTTAGTCATGACGTTTTTAAAAGTGTATTTAAAATTTAAAGAAAGAGCCACACCAGGACGCATGCATTTGTGTGTATCTCAGACGCACCAGTGTGCAGAGGCAGACGGCTGGATCCGCTGGAGAAGCGCAATCAAACTGGAAACGGTGTCCTCTGGATCCATCCGGCCCACATACAGCTGGACAGTCATAAAAAGGAATGATGGGCAGGTGAAAGATCATCAAAGACCAGTTGACCAGTTTTTCAAACTCCCTAAAGCAAAAGCTTCCCTTGTGCCCTGAATTTGGAATGTGGCACCCCCTAATGGTCAGAGCCAAAACTGATTTTTCATGTAAGAAATTAAAGTGAGACCACCGATTATTTCAAATTCCAATGGTTAAGATGTAAACAAAGTCGTTCAGAGTGGGTTTGTGTAAAACGCTCCATTCTACAGTCTGAACCATTCACGGTGTTGGTGAATGGAACCAGACGTCTGGCTCCTCTAAGAGCTCCCCAACAGAAGTTCTTCCATGAAATTGTGATAAAGATGCTGCCTGATGCCCAAAACATTGTTTAGTTTGGAAACACATTTGGTTCCATTCAACACCACTACATAGGAATCCCAGTCTGAACCATTTCACACCAAACCCACTTTGCAGCTGAATGGCGTTTTAAGCATAACACACTCTGCTGTCTGTACACGCCCTTACTACACACTACTAGAGTACTCGGTTGGTGGGTGTTCCTCAGAGTGTGCTGGTTTTAGCAGCAGCAGTAGAGCGTCACCTGCAGGGCTGAGAGTGCAGACAGAACGACTTCAGGAGCATCATCCTTTATCCTCCCCAGCAAGGCTTCTTTCAGGAAGGCCTCGTCAAAGCCGTCCTGTAAGAACAACATTACCTGTACAGAACTTTGTGCATAAATTCTGGTTTGCTCATGTTCATGAGTGATTAGACCTTTCAGCAGGAGTGGTAACCTACCTGTCCTGAGGCAAGGATGGTCTTCAGGTGGTCTAGAGCCATGTTCCTCACAGAGGACAGGGGGTGGTTAAGACTGAGCAGCAGAGACGTGTCTGAATCTGCCAAAACCTAAAACACACAAAAACGCAGACTTGGTCACAGATCACAGTTGGTCACAGTGAGGTAGTGGTGGTGTAATGGTTCGGGAGTTGCCCCTGTGATCTGAAGGTCGCCGGTTCAAATCTCAGACCAATACAGATATCACTGAGTTACCTGTGAGTAGTACCAACCCCAAGCACTGCTCCCCAGGTGCTGCCCATATCAGCTGCCCAATGCTTCTACATGGATGGGTCAAATGCAGAGTCTGCATTTTGATGTGGTGCAGTGTGTGCTGTACAGTGTTCACAAAGACTAATAATCACTCACTTTCATGAGGACCCCCCCCTCCCCAAGATATGCGTCTTCTGATATTTTCAAAAACATCGCACCACTAGCCCCAACCCTGCCCCATGCGCCTCTTTGCCAGGAACACCAAATGAAATTGTAGCATTACCCCAAATCACATGGTGGCACCCTATTAATACCACTGCAGCCCTCACCCCAACACTTGGGACTGTTAGACAGTGTTGGAGCTTCCAAAACTGTTACAAGGTGCAAAGATCAGCATAATCTGGAGCATAATGGAGTTTCTCTGCCTACCTGGTACTTGCCGCAGCTCATGGTGAGCGAGAGAAAGTGGTTGAGTAGGTTCTTCTGCTGATCTGAGGTCAGTTCACCAACACATCCCTCCAGAACAGCATCCAGAGCACCAGGATACCTGCAATGTACACCAACATTAGGGCTCTGGGTTCGTCTAAAACAGCCCATATGCGGAGAAAAAGTGATTTTCCTCACATTTTCACTAACAAAAAAGAGGTTATTGTTTCAAGACCCCATTTACACCATGGTCTATACCATACAAACAGCCTGGGCAGTGGTGGCCTAGTGGTTAGGACACTGCCTTTGAGACCTGAAGGTCTCAGGTTCGAGTCCCAGCCCGGGCAC
>JBBPDA010000105.1:31333115-31343587 GCA_037974385.1 Arnoldichthys spilopterus
AGTGCCCAGGGACTCGAACCTGAGACCTTCAGGTCTCAAAGGCAGTGTCCTAACCACTAGGCCACCACTGCCCACAAGGTATGAAGTCTCCCCGTCGGGGAATCGAACCCCGGTCTTCCGCGTGACAGGCGGAGATACTGTCCACTATACTAACGAGGAAAGCAGGGCGATGACATGATGAACATATGCCAATCAGAACGTAGAGCCGCCGATCGTTCAGCGCTGACGCGTATTACTTCAGCAATGGCCCTGAACTCTGAACTCTGGAAAGGAAGACAGCCAATCAGACTGAAGAATACGGTACGGCCCTCTGTGCCACACTTTGCTGTAGAATGGCTTCGAAACTGAGGCCTTCACAATTTCATCATTGTGGTAGAACCATCTGGCGGACAGGATGGAGTTCGCCATCCACCGCTGAACTTTGACCTTTAACACTGGCTGAAGGTGGGGGGCCTTGATGCTCTGAAGACATCTCCAGATGACTGTACACACCACACACACACGTCACAGACCCTCTATCTGATCCTCTTAGATGCCACAGGAACCGGCGAATAGTTTCCCTTGCTCTGGGCTCTGCTGTCTGTAATCGACCTCCACAATCATGAGCCACAAACTAACACAAACCAAACGTTTGGGATAAATCATTAGCGCCGCAAGCAGCAGGCGGCTTTAAAATGCTCAGTGCGGCGCTGTGGAGGTCGCATTACGCCGAGCTCTGCGTGTGGAACAGCAGCTTGTCCACTGAAATGATAGACATTCGACTGCGGAGGATCACAGAAACAGTGATCCAACACTTTCATCATTTAACTGCATTCATTTAATGTTTATGGGATAAAAAAAGAGTAATTACAAAAATAATTCATTCATAAAATATTAATCCACCAATAAACTTTACAAAAACAGCATAAAACCTCAAATAGCTCAAATGTCAAATCCAGGAAGAGTGGCATTTAAACAGTCCAGAACTGTGCTGGGAACGGAGAGTTTAGACTGTAATTATCTAACCCCTCCCACTATCTTCCTTATCTATGGCGTGAAAAGATGCTGTAGCTTTTGCTATCGTACTGGCTTTATTAAGTGGAGATCCCGGTCATCTCCCTCTCATGTCCAGTGGATAAGACACATTCTGTACTTTTTTACACCGGAAAAGATCAGATTGTCACGTATGGGCTCCTGCAAAGAGTATGGTTGTTTTTCTGCTTTGGGTTAAGAGGATAAATCTCCCAGTCATCCCTGGACTATTTTGTGAAATATGGCTGGTTGTGGTGTTGATTATATATATATATATATATATATTATAATATTATAATTATAATTATAAATTTTAACATTTTATTTATTTATTTATTTATTTATGTATTTATTTTCTTGATTTAGTTGTGTTATCGTTTATTTATTTAATTTAACGATTTATTTTATTTTCATTATTTACTTTTCTTTTATATCGTAATTTGACGGGGTTTATACAGTTTATTATTAAGACTGATACGGACGCTGTGTCGGCCATGTTGGTTTTGTAAAACCCAATAAACAAAGTATGGGGGGAAAAAAAGAAAAATTCAAAGAAAACAATGCGAATAAACACGGGTTTAAGTGTAAGAGCCCTTTGATTGGTTAGAGAGACGCACAGTCATTGGTATCATAGGTTTTTTGTTGGCTTTTCCACTATTGACCATTTCTGATGCAGAACAAGTGAAACCAACAGCCGATAGCAAAAGGAAAAGCAGCTGGAAAATGAAAAAGGAAAACGTTTAGAGGCGGGAACACACAATTCAGGATTTCTGTTCTTAAATCCCCAATCTACATTCATCAGTTCATTACTGGGTGTGAAATTAATATTTTATTTTTTAAAGGGAAATATATATATACTATATATATATATATATATATATATATATTAATATTTTTGAATGAATTCTTTTTTATTATTATTGTCCATTAACTTAACATTACTCTCCTGTGACACCTGGGATCCTCCATATTAGGACGTATACAGTATATCTGGGACATGAAAACACCGTTTGCAGAACAACACGTGTACACGTCCAGAATTTCAGCGTTATTAGCATATTAGCACATTAGCACATTACTGCTGAGGGTAAAAATAGAGAGCGTGTTGTGTTGGCGGTGGTGGGGGGTGGTTGCTGGTGGTTGTGGACAGCCAGAAGGGGGTGTTAACCTTATGGAAAAAGTGCATGATGAGGGTTTCTGAGAACGAAGGCCTATATCCTCTCTGAAGGTGGCATCTGATAGGACGCCGGAGCATGCTTCTGTGAAAGTGAACTGTGCAAACAGACACAGTCGTTCATTCGACCAGGTTATGAAACTCATTCCCAACGTCGTGTTAAGTCAACATTTTTATTAAAATCGGTGATATAAAGAAGGGAGACTTCTAAAAATGCTTCTAGCATGAGCGTAATGTATATACAGGCAAGGCAGCTAGAAAACCTACAGCACGCTCGCATTCTTCAAAGCATAAACACATATAAACAGTTCTGGTGCTCAGTAACAAGAGCTCAAAAGCTACATGCTGTGAAAATACCACCTGCGTGAAGGCGCCGTCTCTCGCCTCTAAGGCCCAGATTTGAATCCCACGCGAATTTTTCGGAGGAAAAGACACATTCGGAAAACGACAGAACCGGATACAGAAAACCCTCGAAAGTGCTTCACCTATTCATTCACACGTTTACAGGAGTAAGACATTTTTGTTAAGACTTAAGATGCAGCTTCCGGAGAACCCAAACCGATCCAACACGAAAAAGAACAAAAAAGTGTGCAAAAGTTTCGGCACCCCCCAGGCAAACGACGTCTTGTTGAAAATCTTTTCAGCAACTCAGCTGAGTTTAAAGTGACTGCGTCATCGTGAACACGCTCAAGCACCGCAACGAAACGTGACCTCTGCATTTAACCCATCACACGTGCACACGTGGAGCAGCGATCAGCTACCAACAGCGCCCGGGGAGCAGTGTAGTGGGACGGTACCTTACTCAAGGGAACCTCAGTGGTGCACAGGGACTCGAACCTGTGACCTTCAGGTCTCAGGGGCAGCGTCCTCACCACTAGGCCCAACGTCAGGCCCAATGTTACGCTTTCTGTTTACTCTTGGTAATGCAGCAGTCAGCACTGTAGCTTCACAGCAAGAAGGTCCTGGGTTCGATCCCCAGCCCAGACAGAGACTACATGTTCTCCCTCGGCCTGTGTTGGCCTCCTCCCAAAGTCCACATCGGGTGGTTTGGAGATGCAAGTGGGCAGTGGTGGCCTAGTGGTTAGGACACTGCCTTTGGGACCGGGAGGTCGCAGGTTCGAGTCCCAGCCCAGGCACTACTGAGGTACCCTTGAGCAAGGTACCATCCCGCTACACTGCTCCCCGGGCACTGTTGATAGTGGATAGCTCCACGTGTGATGGGTTAAATGCAGAGGTCACATTTCGTTGTGGTGCTTGAGTGTGTTCACAATGACAAATAGTCACTTTCATTACATTGCCCCTTAGGTGTGAATGTGTTGGGAGAATCTGGATAGACTCCAGCGCCCCCTGCCACCCTGGTAAGAATGAGATGTCATTTGAGCAGGGGTGCCTAAACATTTGCATGCAACTGTACACATCTTTCTGACACGTCAAAGACATTAAGTTAATACCTTCCGGCCACGCCTACAACGCCTAATTTCAACTGCGAGCCGTCAGTTACACGTGGGCAGCAGGCAGTGAGCGAAATTCGCCAAAACGTAAAGACTGCGCTAGAGATAAAAACTGTAAACATTGCAAAGTCTCAGTCCATAAATATGATCAAAGTGACCAAAAACGAGATACGTACGGGTCTTTAAGAAAAAAGATACTGCGATAATTTTAACCCTAGACTTATAATTTATTTACGAAAGATGAGTTGATTTAATTTTGGACAAAAATTGAGGTTCCACCTCCACATCATGAGGCGTTTCAATTCCATTGTTGAATTAAGGCAAAGAGTCTAAGAAGCGGTGCAGTGGTTAGCACTGTCGCCTCACAGTGAGAAGGTCCTGGGTTCGATCCCCGGGTCGGCCACAGGTGCCTTTCTGTGCGGAGTTTGCAAGCTCTACCCATGTTCGCGTGGGTTTCCTCCGGGTTCTCCGGTTTCCTCCCACAGTCCAAAAGGCTGCAGTAGGTTGATTGGATTGGAAAAATTGCCCGTAGGTGTGAATGTATGAATGTATTGTATGTATGAATGGTTGTCTATCTGTGTGTTGCCCTGTGATGGGTGGAGCCTCCTGTCCTGGGTGAACCCCGCCTTAGGCCCGCAGCTGGGATTGGCTCCAGCTTCCCCGTGACCCGGAAACGGAAAAAGCGGTTGGAGGATGGATGGATGGAGTCTAAGAAGCATCTTTAACACCGTATTTACAAAAACGACATCCGTTGATTGTGCTGCTACAAACCTCTGCGAGAACATCGATAACCTGAAGAGTTGACATCGATTTGGTCACGGTGCACGCGAAGTGCAACTTCATGAAGCATACATAAAAAGTATGTCTACATGCCATGAAGGACGATGCCTACTGAGAGCCATCCCGACCGTGAAAAACCCTAAAACAGCACTAATGTAAGGCCATACCCCTCGCATCGCTACAGGGATGCTTTACGTTACTGTTTATGTATGCCTGACGCAGTTGCACATACTGCCCAATGTGACTCTATACCTCCCGTGAACGTGATCAGCGCCTGCTCGACTCGTTCCGTACACCCTGCTGTAAACGGGCAGGCCACACACTGGGGATTTATAAATAGTGCAAAGGAAAGTGAGGCCTCGCAACGAATTAGAGGCACTGGGTTCAGTAGCTCCAAGGAGACGACGGTTGCTTTGGTGGGGAATTTGGGTAAAAATAGTGAGAAACTCCCAACAACTTTGAGGGGCCACTTTGGTAGGTGATGTTGGGTGTACAAAAAAAAAATCTTGGGCGAGGGAGAACGGGAAGGGAAGGTGGTTTTGGTGAGTCCAAAGTACTTTGAGCAAAGAACACGGCTCCGAAAACAACGCTGAAAATGAGAACGTCAATCCCAGACACCAACAAACACTATGCCATTGTTTTTAAACCTCAGCGACTCCTTAACAGTCATGTGCAATCCCATCAGACAGACAGAGTGCATCCTGGAGCATCAGGGTCGTTACGTCTGTGCAGGTGATGCTCCATTTTGACCTCTTAAAAAAAGCCAAACAACACTGAGCATTGTTTGTCCACTATACTACTGATTCCCTCAGTGCACCCTCCTTCGAGCTCGAGAGGTCCTGTGCAGCTGTGGGTGCAGAACGGAGAACTACCTCATTCGTGACCTCTACAGGGAGTACCATCATTCGGCCTTGGGGCCGACGGTAGGTCACTGGCGCCACGCGCGAAGACGTGGTGGGCCTGGATCGCGTAGGCCTGGCCTGAAGTTCCACGGCCATAGCCAGATCTGGGCTGCTGCCATAAAGGGAATTCAGTTTGCGTGCAATCAGACCCTCTGTTTCCGGCGGTTCCTCGTCCTCCTGACGCCGCACCTTCTTCCTCTTAGAGCGGCGCATGAAGCTGGCGTGGCGGATGGAGCGCTTGAGGATATGCTTGCGGAACGCTCTCTGGATCACCACAGCTGCCCGTTCCTCCTCCTTCCTCCTCAGCGTGGTGGTGATGGGCTCGTAGGAGGCGGGGCTGGGGTTGTTCATCTTGAACTTGGCCTGGATGCTCTCCTTCATGGCCGCCATCTCGAGGGTGTCACCCAGGACCTGTTGTGTGACCGCCAGTAGAATGTCCAGGCAGTGAATTTTGTCTCCTGTGACGACAGGCAAATCCATACTGACCAGCCTGAGTCTGTTGGGCTTGGGAATACGCAGAGGTTCCTGGAGAGCATCGACGAAGTCAAACACGCGCTCGTAGTCCAGAAACTGCGTGCCGTCGACGTCGAACTTCTCCCAAGTCTCGTCGAACATCTCGAAGTCGTCCTCGCACAGCGGGTCGCTGCTTTCCTCCTGGGCCACGTTGAAGTTCTCCAGGATGATGGCTATGTACATGTTCACCACCACTAAGAAGGACATGATGATGTAACTGCAGAAGAACATGATACCCATGCCCGGATTCCCACAGTTTCCCTTTACGTCCGACCCAGGGTTTTCGATGTTGGGATCACAGTCGGGAGGGCCGCTGTTGAGCATGGGGAGCAGAAGCCCGTCCCAACCGGCAGACGTGGTGATCTCAAACAAGCAGATGATGCTATTTCCGAAGGTCTCAAAGTTGAAGATGTCATCGATGCCGGCCTGCTTTTTCACGTAGGCAAAATTGGACATGGCAAAAATGGAGAAGATGAACATGATCAGGAACAGAAGCAGGCCGATGTTGAAAAGGGCAGGAAGTGACATCATCAGGGCAAACAAAAGCGTCCTAATGCCCTTGGCCCCTTTGATGAGACGAAGAACACGGCCGATCCGGGCCAGTCGAATGACACGGAACAGGGTGGGGGAAACGAAGTACTTCTCGATCAGGTCGGACAGCATGAGGCCTGGCGTGAGAAAGGATAATACGACAATTACAATAAAGTCATAAATAAATAAATAAATATCTCATAATAAAAAAAAAAATTTGAAACTGCAATCAAGCGCATATACGGAGCACTCGGAACCTGAACGTCACACTCTTGGAACGCACCAGCTATAGAAAGGATGACAACGATAAAATCAAAGACGTTCCACCCGACGGTGAAGAAGTAATGTCTGAGGGCGAACATCTTGAGGACACACTCCCCGGTGAAGACAACGATGAAGATGACGTTGATCTTGTAAAGGACTTCTTCCTTCTCCTCACTCTGGTCATCCGTCTCTACCATCATGGTCACCATGTTGAGGCAAATGAGCACCATGATGAAGATGTCAAAGAACTGTTGTGAGATGAAGTCGAACACCACGCCCTGGATTATGTTCTGGAAGAGAAACACCATTATGGCGCCGTGGAGGACGGAGATTGAGTGGGAACAGAAGAAAAGTGCAGTTTAAGGAGTTCTGCCTACCGAAGGGCGCGGTATAGGTTTGACTGGCTTCTTGGAGCCCAGCTTTTTCATGGCATCGTAGTACTTTTTCTGTTCCTCCGTCATAAAGAGATCTTCCCCCCCAAAGTGCAGAACAAACGAGACATGCATGATTACTTTCGGTTGACACCGGGTCATCCTCATTGCGGCAAAAAGCATCGAATGGATACCGAGTCTTAACAAAACGATACTCATCTTTTGCTTTTGCTGATTGAAGTTGTCAATGATGACGCCGATGAAGAGGTTGAGGGTGAAGAAGGAGCCGAATATGATGAAGATGACAAAGTACAGGTACATGTAGAGGTTGATCTCATATGATGGCTGCTCCTCTACCTGCAAAGAAACAGTCAAGCCAAAGCAAATGAAGGAATAACACAAATAAGCCTAAAACAAAGCACCGAACAGACGTTTCAAGACAGAAGGCAGAACGTGTTGCCCATGTAATCCAATGCAAACAATGGGAAAGGCGGATAAATCAGTACCTCTCTGGAATCAACGGCAGCATACATAATGTCCATCCAGCCCTTGAATGTAGCCTATGACCAGAAAAGCACATTTGAGTGCTGGCTTACCAAACCCCATCATGAGATCAATTTGCAGCATTACCTTAAATCCTCTGAAGCAATGGGGGGAACGACAAGTCATGAAACGTACACCACAAAAACGATATAAAGTTACTATTTGTCATTGTGAACACACTCGAGCACCACAACAAAATACAACCTCTGCATTTAACCCATCGCACGTTGAGGAGTGGGCAGCTATCAACAGCGCCCGGGGAGCAGTGTAGTGGGACGGTACCTTGCTCAAGGGAACCTCAGGGGTGCCTGGGACGGGACTCGAACCGGCGACCTTCAGGTCCCAAAGGCACTAGGCCACAACCACTAGGCCACAACCACTAGGCCCACTCCCCCTGATATGATTTGTAACACACTTTAATTAAGAAAGCTAATAATTTATTAGCAACTATCACTTAAGTTCCACTTATATAGATATAATGTAAAATATTTGATCTGTTTACTCCTTTCTAATGATACTAAGCTTAAACTAACGACAATTACCATGTTGGATGGTCAAGAAAATCCAGATTTTTGTAAGTTAACATTTTTCTGGTCTGTAACATCCCTTCATTTGTGATAAAACCAGCATTTAACAACAGGCCAGTTTTAAATATTCTGATTCCTGAACCTATAACAGATATGTAACCTTATGGCATGTACATTTAAGCACGAAAAAGCACTAAATGTTGCTTCAAATCCAGCGTAATTTCCCTCACTCAACCCATACGCTCTTGCTCTGGCGTTAGCTCTTGCTAACGCCTTCCACTGTCAGACGTTGTTGGAATTCGGTGAATGTTAGTTATTTTCTATGTCACGCGGCTGCTGTTGAGCCGCAGATATTCAGTCTGAGGCAAGAACCAGGACACAAGGCCGTGTGGTCAGATGCAGCACACTGGCTGGCGTCTCATATGGAGGAAACGGGATGCAGCTAGCAGGCAGGTAGGCTAAAGGCTAATCCAAGGCTAAAGGTATTGTACCTGTCAGAGACTGTCTGTACCTTTCATATACTTAGCTACGCAATGTCCATTCCCTCCATAGCAACTTTATCTGACATTTATCAAAGCGAGACTATGAAGCAGTAGTTGCTGACTGAGCCTTTCCTCTAAAGGGGCCAGTGTTAGCATGTTTTGCACTGTTCGTAGGTTGCGCTATTGGTGCTTATTTGTGGCACGACGGTGTGAAGCTTTGGACAAAACTAGTGATAATAATAGAAAAATATCAACACATATATTGCCAACCTGGTGGGCAGGGTTGGCCTAGTGGTTAAAGGTTACAGGTTCAAGTCCCGTCCACTGAGGTTCCCTTGAGCAAGGTACCGTCCCGCTACACTGCTTCCCGGGCGTTGCTGATAGCTGCCTGCTGCTCCATGTGTGATGGGGTAAATGCAGAGGTCACATTTTGTTGCTTGAGTGTGTTCACAATGACAAACGGTCACTTTCATACCTCCAATACTCCAGCGTTTTGTACTTTAGCTACTCTAAAACTGGAAATAAACCACCAGTGCTGATATGTTGCTTGCTTCGCTTATGGCCTGTCCATCGGTAACGCTTCACAACGTATGTATTATGTGCTGATGATACTGGTACTTCTGGTGCCATTATTGATGCCAACGCTACTAATGAAACAACAGTGCAATACAATATGGTTCCTAGACACTCATGCAGTCCTGCAGTCCTTTGGAAGCTGATTTGTCTATTCTGTAACTGTATGAATTCACATAATCATGTAACATGAGAAAGCTCACCACTTGCAGCAAGGAGAGGTAGCCCAGGCCCACGTTGTCATAGTTGACCTTGACGTTGACCCAGCGTGCCTCGTTAGTGTACATCAGCTCCATGCACTCGCTCTTGTTGTTCACCTCGTCCTTGGGGAAAAGCTCCTCTGTGGTGGTGTTAATGCAGCGGTAGAACTTCCCCGCGAACAGGTTGACCCCCATGATACTGAAGATCAGCCAGAAGATTAGACACACGAGTAGCACGTTCATAATGGAAGGAATGGCGCCTACCAACGCGTTCACCACCACCTGTATGGAAGGGCAGAGTAAGCATTGCGTGTGGTAAAGAGATGGGGAAACAAAACAAACACAACAAAACCACACCGCGAGGTTCTCACCCTCATTCCTTCAAATCTGGACAAGGCGCGTAGAGGTCGAAGAGCCCTGAGAGTTCTGAGAGATTTGATTGGTCCCAGCTCAGAATAGCCCAACAGATTGGCTGTTAAACTGATAAGTGACACCTGAGAACGAGAAGAATGAAAGTAACACAGTGCTCCAGCTGACGCCGACGCTAAAGGAAATATAAAGGACAAAACCTCCGAGACGCTCAGAGCGCTGCTGAAAAACTCACGTCAACGATAAGAAAGTCCAGCCAGCACCAGGCGTTGGTGAAGTAGGTCTTGAAGCCGTAGGCAATCCACTTCAGCAGCATCTCTACTATGAAGACATATGTGAAGACTTTGTCTGCATACTCCAAGATGATCTTGATCACCCTGCGGCGCTCAATATAGATGTCCTCGAAGGCCTGAGAAACTCGAAAAAATTGGTCATTCTGATACAAGAAGAACCTTAAGAACCGTAATGGTACTTCAAAGGCATGAAGTGCTACAGTATTCAGCAGGTCATCACTGTGTCAGATGACTGTGCACTCACCAGTGCTCCGCTACTGAGCAGAATCATGAAAATGATGAAGGTCTCAAAGTAGTCGTGCTCCACAATGGTGAAGCAGGTTCGGCGCAGATTCCACCAACTCTTTCCCCTGCCCTGCGTGATGTCCACAGTTAGACATGGACATCGTCTCACGCAATCTGCCACACAGGATGAAGTGAAAGTGACTATTTGTCATTGTGAACACACTCAAGCACCACAACGAAATGCGACCTCTGCATTTAACCCA
>JBBPDA010000105.1:31415166-31426110 GCA_037974385.1 Arnoldichthys spilopterus
CCCCCCCCCCCCCCCCCCCCCCCCCCCCCCCCCCCCCCCCCCCCCCCCCCCCCCCCCCCCCCCCCCCCCCACCTCACTGGCCTACAAGTGCTACATGCAGCGATCAAGTGCATCTGACCGTGTAAAGCCATAACCAGCCAGGACATGTAATGGCAACTTGGGAATGTGTGTGTGGAGGGGGGGAGGGCCCCTACCAATTTGACACATCCAGGGACCAGACCATGAGTGTGTCATGCACTTGCCACCTGATGTCGGACGACACTGGGCTGTATTGTAGTGTGCACAAGCACCGGCACAAGCGTTGTATCTGATTTTCTCCAAAATTGTGGGAAATTTTTTTTGTTGTTGTTGCTTTTTTTTTTCTCTTGTGGACGACCTCATGAATGACGCTCCTCCGCTTCTGTCTCAACAGCCTGGTGTACGGCAGCTCCAGATCGTCGCACCCGGAATCGGACCTCCTCCACCGGCAAGCCTATGCCACCCCTCACCCCTTACAGGGCTATGCAACCAATCACCACCCTGGCAGCTCTGGGCAGGGTGGAGCGTGGGGTGCAGCTGGGAGGAGTCTGAGTGAGTGACACTAGGTTCCATGTGTTGTAGCAGTTGAAGTTTAGCCTCCGAGGCCGGTGGAGTCCACTCTTCTGCGTGAACGAGGCGCTCGCTGCGTTTTCCCACGAGCAAAAGGACAAAGTCGAGTCTTTTGGGTTCGTTTCAGCGTAACGTAGAGATTACAAAACAGTCGCCCTGTTTTATTCATTCCTCTGTTAAGCGATTTATTGATCCGAGTGAGCTCGTATACACACACTGCAATAAAGGCGGCAAGTGAAAGCGACTGTTTGTCATTGTGAACACACTCAATCACCACGACGAAACGCGACCTCTGCATTTTTAACCCATCACACGTGGAGCAGTGGGCAGCTACCAACAGCGTAGCGGGATGTTACCTTACTCAAAGGAACCTCAGTAGTGCCTGGGCTGGGACTCGAACCTGCAACCTTCAGGTCCCAAAGGCAGCGTCCTCACCACTAGGCCTCCACTATGCATTTAAGGTCGCTCAGATTCTGCACATGGATCCATTTTGCTATGCTAACGTAAGAGCTGCGCGATATATAATTTTTGCATCGTCGTTGCGATGAGACCAATATCTCTATTTTAAGAAATGGAAACAACAGCATCATATTTAAAAAAAAAAAAAAAAAAAAAAAAAATCAAAGTATGAGTACAACCTGTTCACTCCAGCAAGACCAATGATCTTCCCCTGAAAATTAAACATGGCGTTTGACCGTAGGTTTTAAGTATCAACATATGCTCAGAAAAGCACGGCGACCGCGGTTTATCACCATAACGATACATGTTCTCATCATCGCCCAGCGCTAGTTTAGTGGGCAGTGGAGGCCTAGTGGTTAGGACGCTGCCTTTGAGACCTGAAGGTCACGGGTTCGAGTCCCGGGGCCCCACTGAGGTTCCCTTGAGTAAGGTACCGTCCCACTACACTGCTCCCCGGGCGCTGTTGGTAGCTGCCCACTGCTCCACGTGTGATGGGTTAAATGCAGAGGTCACGTTTCGTTGTGATGCTCGAGTGTGTTCACAATGACAAATAGTCACTTTCAAACGGCAATATCATTGATGCAGCGACGCTTTACCTCACCACAGGCGTGGAAGTGGTTCACACGGTTACCAACGAAGGCCTAAACACACGATCCGTGCACTTGAAATCTTTTACCTTTGTTAAACCCGACCTGTGCTTCCAAAACCCGCATCCACTGTTGAAAATTTCTCTATTGATTCATATTGCAGTAAAACGAAACATCGCGACGTCTGTTTTTCCCCAAATATCGCGCCGCCCTTGTTCACCTGCACCAGCATGTGCTGTAAATTCTCAGGCGACAGATTGAAGAGTTAAAGGGAACCGTGTGGCTCGCCAGTGACGCTCGGTTCCATAGGGCCGTATTATTATTTTCCGCCTTTTCGCATGGGGACGTGTTAAAAAAAAAAAAAAGGTGCCGGCTCGATCGTATGGTCGTATTTTGGGGTAAAAAGAGCCCACAGAAGTTTCTGTCCTCCTAACAAGTTTCGGACAAGCGTGGCTACAAGGCACCACAGCTACCAACAGCGCCCGAGGAGTTCTGCGATCTCTCTTTTCGGGTTAAATAACATGAGTGTGTTTCGATTCAGCTTCTCTTCCTTTAATCAGTTTGCATGTGTTCAAAACGAATATAATAAGTGTGTTTACTTATTTAAATAATTAATTGTAGAAATCCAAAATTTTGCCAGATACAATTTTTCAACGGGCAGCACTGTGGTGCGGCGGTTAGCACGGTCGCCTCACAGCGAGAAGGTCCTGGGTTCGATCCACGGGGGCCTTTCTGTGTTCTCCGTGTTGGCGTGTGGTTCCTCCGGGTTCTCTGGTTTCCTCCCACAGTCCAAAGGCTGCAGTAGGTTGATTGGATGCTCTAAATTGCCAGTAGGTGTGAGTGTGTGTGAATGGTTGTCTGTCTATGTGTTGCCCTGGCGATGGGTTGGTCTCCTGTCCTGGGTGAACCCCGCCTTAGGCCCACAGTCAGCTGGGATTGGCTCCAGCTTCCCCGCGACCCGGAAACAGAAGAAGCGCTTTAGAACATGGATGGATGGATGGATGGATGGACGGACAATTTTTCAACCACAGTATAAAATTACACTTCCCAACTAAAATGAAACTTAACCAGTTTATTTTAGAGCCGGAGTGGGTAACTGCAGTGCTTGGGGGGCCAGTGTCCAGCACAGATCGGCGAGTTCCCAGCTCATACACACCTGGTTCAGCCCACCTGTTGGTTGCCAGGTTTGGTGAGCGTGTCTGAGGAGGTGAACTACCACACTGTGCTGGATACAGGCCCCGATCGCCCCCGTTTTAGAGGGATACACCCGAATTTCTTTGTGTGTGTGTGTGTCCTCTCATCTCAAGGTGAAACACAACAACTTCTTTCAGTGGACACATCTTCAGCCTCATGGAGAACAAGGTTCTAAACGAGGCAGCGTGGAGAACCTCAGATCACTCCAAAACTGAGTGGAGCTCCAGAGAACTCAATACTGGAGGCCTTTATACACGTAGCCTGCACTCGCCAACTAGCTGACCTTAGGCTTGTGCGACCGCTCCAGAGTGGCTGCATTTCTACAGAGATTATGCAAACGTCTTCGCGTTCATACCCGAACACCTGTCTCGGGAGTGGGCGGAGCTCGGTGGAGCTGAGCTAGTTAAAAGGGATTTCTGCATGTTTTTTGCGTAGGTTTGCCATGTTTCCCCCGTTCACCACTGTCCTCTGTGTTGTGACTCGCAGGCTTATCTGGACTTTTCGACGCCGGGCTACACCACGCAAGTCCCTCGGGTCCAGACCCATCAGTTATGAACCTGATCTCAGCTTTGGAGTCTCGGGGTCCTCAGCCACCACCTTCCGCCTCATCCCTCCTTTCCCAGTTCCGCACCCCATCGTGGCAGACCGGTAAGCTCCGAGCGGACGGCGGTTTTAGGCTCGTTCGTGTTGCGACGAGGTGCGTCTCCTGACCTAGAACCGAGCAAGCGCCAGAGGTTAAAGACTCTGACCATTGCACACGTCACCAAACGCTTTTAAGAGCAGTCAGCCGGCGCACTGTTTCCATAGCAACGGCTTGAAAGGCACACATTGGGACATGTTAATTGGCTCTCCAATCATTCCGTGCTGTGGGTAACTCGACGCACCGATCGGCATTAACATTAAAACCAGGTGCGAGTGAGGCGCGTGGCATTGATCTCATTATGTTGTCGCCTGTAAAGCTGTGGCACCAAGTGAACAGTCAGTTCTCGAAGGTGATGGGTCGGAAAACGGGCAAGCAACTTTTGACAAGGGCAAAACCGAGATGGCTAGATGAAGCGGTCAGCATCTCCGAAACGGCAGGTTTCAGGTGTGCAGTGGCTAATACCTACCCAAGTGATTCATTGAAGGACGTTTGGGTCACAGGCACCCGAGGCTGGCTGATGCATATGGGGAGTGAAGGTGAGCCTGTCTGGTCTGATCCCACTTAAAAAGTGATGCTGACTCGGATATAAAGGGGTCAGAAGACACAGTGCACCACAGGCAGAGCTGTTTCAGCAGCAGGAGGGATGTTGTGGCTTGATTCTGACTAATCTGTGCATATTTCTCGTAGATCACATGCATTTGTGTTTTTTGATCCGTGTGGATTGCTCACTTTAACCCGTATCTTTCTTTTCCCTCTCATTTTATCGCTCTTTAGCAATGCACACACCTGCCCCTGCTGAACTTTTCATCTCTGGCGCCCTTCCTGGTTCTGGATCGTTCCCATCGTCCTCTGCCTTATCAGCTTATCAACACCCAGCTTCGTTTTCTGGCCGCTCGTTTCCCGGGGTGACCCCGTCGCTCTCGCTACAGGACACGCCTACTTTCAGCCCCACTTCCAATGGCCTGCTGTCTCCCCATGATCCTTTGTTGCACATCAAGACACCCTCTCAGTCAGGTCTGGGCTTCGATCGGCTGCTGTCGTCTCAAGGCGCTGCCGCAGCTTACCGCGGGAGCCACGATCCCAGTGCTGGCGGTGGCGTCACGTCTGCCCAGGCCTCCTCGGCAGCTTCAGCTTCTGCCCGCCATCTGCAGTCGCACCAGTTCAACCTGCTGTCCTCCCAGCTTCAGGACCAGTCCTCGCAGCTGTACAGTGCATCCGTGTTTTCCTCTACTCCCGCTCCACCTCAGCCAAGCTCCCAGGAGCGAACTGTCCCGCGGCAAGACAGCGTCATTAAGCACTACCAGCGTCCATCGCCGGTGCAGGCACCTTCCTCCACACCTCATCCCCTCCAGCACTACCTCAGCTGCGGAGTGTCTGGGTATCAGCAGGCCCCTCATCCCCGTCACGCCGGCCTCTCCTGCAGTCCACTGGGAGAGCATAGTCCTTCATCGGACCATAAGCCCTCCCCCAGAACAGAGCAGTACCGGCCTATCATCCAGCCGTCTTATGGATCTTCCTCGTCCTCCTCTACTGGTGGGCCAGGAAAGGGGTCAAAGAGTAGTTCCAGTAGTGGCTACTCCTCCTCCAGCTCTGGATCCTCCTCCAGAACCCCTCATACACCACCTTCCGCGTCCTCGGCTTCATCTTCATCCTCGTCGTCCTCTTCCTCTTCCGCGTCTGCTGGCGCTCGTCAGTCTAACACCATTCCAACCTCCAGCTCTGCATCCGCATCCTCTCGGCAGCAGCCACCAACCCAGTCCGTGCCTCATCCCCCACAAACACACTCCCAGCCCCCTCCAAGCACTTCTAACTCCTCCCAGCAGACCCTTCCCAAAGCTTGTCTCTCAGGCTATGGCTCCCCAGTAGCTCCAGTCAAGTCGTCCAACAATCTGACAGGCCAGACGCCTCCCCAGCAACAGCAGCCTCAGTCATTTTCTCCAAGCCAGCCACCTCCATCACACTTATCTCAGTCATATGGAGGATTCAGCTCCCCACAGACGCATGACTTGCCTTCGGCCAGGACCTCTGGGGTTGCGAAAGGGTATGGTAATCTGGGAAGCCAATCGTTTTCAGCCGAATCCGTGTATGGGGCAGATTCAGGTTATGGATCACTGCCTCCATCACTCGGGGGAGCTGGTAGCCCCTCAATGGGCTATGCAGCCTCAGGGCATTCTCCTGCACTTTTGCGTTCAGGGGCAAGTGGGGGAACGGCTGGCGGGAGTAGCAACGGAGGTAGCACAGGTACAGGAGGAGGAAATAGCATTGGAGCAGGTGGTGGAGGGGGTGGTTCTTACCACATCCCAGATTCCAGTCCGTCTCCTTCTGGCAACTCTGGAATCATTCGTCCAGGTCTGCACTCTCCTGCCCCTTCACGACCTGCTCAGTCACCTGTCGGGGCAGGATCCAACAAATACCTGTCGTCTGTTCTCTCGCCTTCCTTTTTACCTTCCCCACAAGGCTACGCAGACACTCGGGGATCTCGATCGCAACCCTATCATCCCTCTGCGCCTCCGAAAACCAAGTCCGATGCCAGCATACTTGGCGTAACGGAGCCTCGGCCGCAGCAGGACGACGATGACGACGATTTTCTCATACAGCATTTACTTCAGGCTCAAAGTCCTACCCCTCAAAGCCATCATTCTTCACAGCCCACCCAGCAGCCTCCAGTTCTTCAGCCCCAGGATGGAGACAAGGGGCTGTTTAACGAGATGGGCAAGAGCTCAGAGGAGCGGTACCATCTCCAGAGTGTCATCCGAACGCATAGTGCCACTTCTAACGTTGCAGTGTCCGGAGCAGGAAGCGGGGCAGGTCTCGACAGTCAGTTGGAGATGTCCCTAAAGAAACAGCAGCATCAACAACAACAACAACAACAACAGCAGCAGCAGCAACAGCAGCAGCAGCAACAGCAACAACAGAAAAGCAACAGAACCGTCTCGGAAGGAGGAGGCCGAGGGAGCTCCGATCAAACCCATTCCCATCCCCATCATCACCACGACTCAATGGGCTCCGTCGTCCATTATGGCCGGGGTGACCCTTATTCTCAACACTCCATTCCGCAGCATCCCTCCTCTCACCATCAGCACACTCCTCACACACCTACGTACGCTCACTCCCACATGGACCTTCAGAAGAAGCCACAGGATTCGGCAGACATGGCTTACATTCGCAAGACGCCCGACCTGCACCACCAACAGCACCAACAGGCACATCAACAGCAGCAAACTCCGCACCATCAGACTCATCAGCAACAGCAGCATCAGTCTCAGTCCCAAACACTAATGGATTCTCCGACAGATCAGTCCCGCCAGCCTCCACACCTGCTGCAGTCCGTGCTCTCTCATACCACCCGGAGCAAAATGGATCCTCAGCAACAGCAGCACCCGGTCGGCCAGCAGGCTTTGATGGAGGCCGCTAGTGGAGTTCCAGCAGCAGAGGCACAGCCCCAAGCATCTCAGCTACAGCTTCAGCTGCAGACCCAAGCTTTAGAAGCGGCAAGTCACTATGGGCGTAGCTCACAACCGCAGGACCAGAATCATGCGAAATCTACCACGGTGTCCTCGTTGGACATGTTGGAGCGCTCCCTTTCTCGGACCTCGAGTCAGGAGGGAGGAATGGTTGACGACCGAGCAGGGAATGATGGAGGCAGAGGAAACTCTGGAGGTGGAAGTGGAGGAAGCGTCGAGAGACACCGATCGCAAGATCAACAGAGACTTTCGTCTCATCATCCTTCCCAGCACCACCCCTCGGAGTTACATTCATATCTCTCCGAGCCTGACTTGGGCTTATCTACCCCTTCCCATGGGCATCACCTTTCCCACCACCACCATCAGCCACAGCAACCGCCTCCAGCCCCCCAACACCCTAACTCCCACCACCAGCACGCTCATTCCCAGCTTCCTACTCAGCAGAGCCATCATCACCTCGCTCCTCAATCAGCCTCTGCTACTGCACAACAGCAAGAGCAGCCTCACCCTTCCCACTCCTCCCAGCTTCCCCAAGCTCAGCTTGACCAGCCACATCAAGCAGATCATCACTTTGACACTAGGACGTCAGCAGTGAAGTCAAACCAGAGCCAGAATCAGTCCCAGCAGAGCCAGAGGTTCGTTCCTTTAACATCCATCTGTTTCCCAGATTCTCTGCTTCCAGATGAAGACCGTTCCTTCTTCCCTGGAATGGAGGACATGTTTTGTCCAGAAGAGTACAAGTCGAGCTGTCCTGGAGGATCAGGGCATGGCCAGGATGGTGTGGCCCAACCTCAGACAGGACAAGAAGGCATGGAGGGCATGAAGTCAACTGCAGAAGGTGGAGGAGATGATACAGGTGCAAACTATGACATGCTTGGCCACCACGGCGATCAGGACTATGGGCAGTATTGCCATGATCTTTCAGAACCTGACAGTGGAACCATGCATTTGGACCTTGACTCCTTGAAGACCCATGAGCTGCCATCTACAGTCAACACAGAGCAGCTTGGCCTGATCCAGTCTCAGCCACCCAGCCTTGGAATGGGAAACGCTGGGAACGTCGGGGAAGGTTCTGTTGCCAAGCTGGGAAGTTCAGGAAGCTCTGGCTCTGGAACAGGAGGGCTCACCTCGCCAATTTTCTGCTCGTCCCGTCCCAAAAAGCTCCTGAAGTCCAGCTCCTTTCACCTGCTGAAGGAGCGGCCTGATCCAAATTCCCTTCCCAAAAAGAGCTATGCACAGGAGTACGAATTCGAGGACGACGAGGATAAGGCCGACGTTCCCGCCGACATCCGATTGAATAGCCGGAGACTTCCCGACCTGATTCCGGACCTCGTGTCCAGCTGCCGGAAGTCTGGCGGATCGATGAGTCCTCTAATGGGCGACTTGGATTTTGGATACCCCTCTCTTGGTCCTCCGCCACAGTTACTGCCCCACGACGGGCCAAAGAAGAGAGGCAGGAAGCCCACCAAGCCCAAACGGGAAGGACCGCCACGGCCCCGCGGCCGTCCGCGCATACGTCCTTTGCCTGAAGCCCACCACTCCAGGGGCGCGATGGGAGAGTGTGGAGCGGGTTACGTCCCAGAGAGAGGCAGGGGACGAGGCAGAGGCAGAGGGAAGGGCCGACGGGATGAATCGGTGATGGACATGGAGACGGTCAACAAAGAACAGAGTCAGCTATACCAACAGCACTTGCAGCAACAGTCAATGCATCACCAGCACCAAGAACCAATCAAACCCATCAAGGTAAGTTTGGAGGGAGAGTCCAGACGGTTTCTTGGTGAAGGTTTAAGTGTCATTTCTGATTTTTTTCCTCTCTTTCTAGATCAAGCTCCCCATCGGTACCATGTCATCTTCTGATGCCCTGTTGCGGACAGATTCTTTGTCTGGCACCGACCCAGCTCTCTCGGACGGTTCTGTGGGCTCCGCTCCGTCTTTGGGTCTGAGCCCAGGGACGCCAGGAGTGCCTGATCTGAACAGACCTCAAGACAAGAATAAGCCCAAAACTCAGGAGGTGAGGGTTCGATGAATAGCTTTGCCTGTAACGGAGTTGTAAGTTTTCCGTTCTCTGTTCTCTGTTCTCATGCTCTTCTGTTTAACCAAGCCGTCCATCACTGCACCCTTTTCAGATGGAAGATAAAGAGTCGGAGAAGACCGGCTTTGTCGCCTCTTTCCTGGATTTTCTAAAGTCCGGGAAAAGGTCCGGGAGCGGCTCTGGGAACGGGGATTCATCTCCAGGCAAGAGCGGAGGCATACGTCCCATATCCCCACAACCTCCGCCCGCCACCGCGGCCCCTTCTGCCTACGGCGACGGCGAAGGCGATGGCGGCCTGTCGCTGGGCGGATGCCCGAGCCCCTGCAAGCGCTTGGACGAAGAGCTGAAGAGAAACCTGGAGACGCTGCCGTCGTTCTCCTCCGACGAGGAGGACTCCGTAGGGAAGAACCAGGACCTGCAAAAGAGCATCTCCTCGGCCATATCCGCCCTGTACGACACCCCTCAGCTCAGCACCTCCACGATGCAGCCTCCCTCTCTCCCCCCACCCCCGCCGCCTGCCGCTCCACTGACGCCGACGCAACAGCCGCCCGCGCTTAGCCCACAAACCCCGACGCACATGCAGCCTCCCTCACACGGGCACTCCCAGCCCACTGAGCCCGCCACGTTGGCTCGAGAGGAGCAGGACGAGGAGCCGGAGGACGGGAAAACGAAGGACGCGAACGACGAAGAGGAGCAGGACAAAGGAGCAGAAGAGAACGAGCCAGAAATGGATCTGCTGACCGTTCCAAACGTTGAAGGTAAGTGTAGCGGATAGAGGTCACGTCAAAATGGGCGCAGTCTTGTATTTAGGGCACGTTGGCGCAAAACCTCCTGCTTCCGTTCTTCCGCTTCGCATTCGGCATCAACGCGTCTCCATTTCTCTTTCAGATTCGCCTAAAGAGGCTCCCCAAACAGCAGCCCCCTCCTCCCTGCCAGCCCTGTTTCCCTCTTCCCCAGCGCCTTCGTCTTCTCCCTCGCCACCTCCTCTTCCTCCCCTCTCCCTCCCGTCACCCCTCCCACAGCTGGAGGACAACCCCTCTCCGCTGCAGAAGCCTGCGGAGCTACAGCGGTCTCCGTCTCCCGCCAGCCCGCTCGCTCCTTCTTTACCTGTTCTCTCTCCTCCGCCCCCTCTTCCTCCTCCTCCTCCTCCTCTTCCACCTCCTCCCGCTGTAGCCTCTCCCCCCTCCTCCACTCCCCCTCCCCCTCCCCCCAGCCCGCCTCCACCTCCCCAGGCCGTTCAAGCTCCGTCTTCTCCAGAGGAGCCGCCAGCACCTCAGATCCTGCCATTACACTTGGCGCAGAAACAGAGCGGCGCCGCCATCACCGGAGAGACGGATGAGGATCAGAGCGAGAGCGGCGGAGAGGGCATCTTCAGAGAGAGGGACGAGTTCGTGGTGCGGATCGAGGACATCAGGACGCTTAAGGTGCGTGTTCGCCACCTTCCCGTTTGTGACGCTGTGATATAATGAATAAAACATGAGGGCGGGACAGTGGCGCGGTGGTGCTGGCGCGGGTTCTCCGGGTTCTCCGGTTTCCTCCCACTGTCCAAAGGCTGCAGTAAGTTGACTGGATGCTCTAAGTTGCCCGTAGGTGTGAGTGTGTGGTTGTCTGTGTTGCCCTGTGATGAGTTGGCCTCCTGTCCTGGGTGAACCCCGCCTTGGGCCCGGGGTCAGGATCAGCTCCAGCTTCCTTTTAGTTTTCCTTCCTTTAACAATTAGGAACTAGATCATATTCCACTCAAACAAACTTTTAGCAATTCGGAAAACAGCATTTTGTGATGACAGGTACAGTTTTGCTAATAATTTTCAAGGCTCATGTGTTCAGTGTGTTTTGCTTCTCTGTTGTTTTTGTGAGCATATTTCTATATAAAGCTTTGTCCAAGATCACTCAACAGTAGTAGCAGCCCGTGTGTGTGTGTGTGTGTGTGTGTGTGTGTGTGTGTGTGTGTGTGTGTGTGTGTGTGTGTGTGTGTGTGTG
>JBBPDA010000105.1:31467682-31483004 GCA_037974385.1 Arnoldichthys spilopterus
AAATGCAAGATTGTACCTGCCCGATACTGGGATTTAAATGCAGGATTGTACTGGCCCGATACTGCAGCTTAAATGCAGGATTGTACCGGCCCGATACTGGGGTTTAAATGCAGGATTGTACCGGCCCGATACTGGTGCTTAAATGCAGGATTGTACTGGCCCGATACTGGTGCTTAAATGCAGGATTGTACTGGCCCGATACTGCAGCTTAAATGCAAGATTGTACCTGCCCGATACTGGGATTTAAATGCAGGATTGTACTGGCCCGATACTGCAGCTTAAATGCAAGATTGTACCGGCCCGATACTGGGATTTAAATGCAGGATTGTACCTGCCCGATACTGGGATTTAAATGCAGGATTGTACCGGCCCGATACTGCAGCTTAAATGCAGGATTGCACCGGCCCGATACTGCAGCTTAAATGCAGGATTGTACCGGCCCGATACTGGTGCTTAAATGCAGGATTGCACCGGCCTGATACTGGAGCTTAAACAGTTCGTTCTTGAATTTGAAGTGTTGGAAGCAAAAAAAGGGACCTGAATGACTTTGGCGAAGGCCTTATTGTGATGTTCTAGATGACCTGAGTCAGAGCATCTACACAATGGCAGCTCTTGTGGAGTGTTCCAGGTGTGCAGTAGCTGATACCTACCAAAAGTGATCACAGGGTCATGAGCACCCAAGGCTCGCTGCTGCATATAGTGAGTGAAGGCTAGCCTGTCTGGTCTGATCCCACAGCAGAGCTACCGTGGTGTAGAAAGTGGTGATGACTGATAGAAAGGGGCACCACAGTCAGAGCAGGTTATGTCTGAGTGACCAATGAGTAGATGATCTGCTAAACACACTCCCTGCAGCCGGCAGACTCACTTGTTTCTTGTTCTCTGTTCCTCCACAGGGTTTCCTCACAGGGGCCGTGGGAAGATACATCAGACCAGAAGAAGCAAACAAAGATGAGCCCGTGGAACAGGAAGACGCCGACTCTAGTGTGACAAGAGTGAAGAGTTATAGGGAGTTGAAGGAAGAGGAAGAAGAGAAAGAAAGGTGTGAGGCAACAGCATGGAGCCAAAGTGAGAGACCCCAGGGCAGCGTCAAAGTGCGGGCAGCTGCTGCTCAGTGGGAGAAGGTACATGGAGGTGTCACAAGCAAACCCACAAGCACTGGTGTTGAGTGCAACACTGCGGTTCAGGGTGGACAGTTGGAGTATGTGGACAAAAAGGTGGAGGAGCAGAGGGGTCCCGAGGAAATTCTGGATAACAACAACGAGGCAGTGCAAACAAAAAGTCATGACTTTGTTGAAAAAGTTGACCCAGACATTGGCAGCCAAGACTCTGGAGTCTCTGGACCTTTTGACAA
Organism: Arnoldichthys spilopterus; assembly: GCA_037974385.1. Lineage (NCBI taxonomy): Eukaryota > Metazoa > Chordata > Actinopteri > Characiformes > Lepidarchidae > Arnoldichthys > Arnoldichthys spilopterus. Next base: position 31,469,034 of record JBBPDA010000105.1, read on the forward strand.
GGATGCAGGTGATAAAGGGGACGAAAACATGATTGGTCACATGATGGAGAGACAGCATGCTGTAAAGGAAGAAGAGGCGATGCAGAATGACTCCGAGCAAGGAGAAGGGAGGGATTTTGGAGATGCAGAAGACTTCACGGAAGCAGCGGTGGAGAAAGTTATGGAACACACTGGACAGCAGGACGAAAACGAGGAAAACGATGACGAACAGAAAAATCAGGTAATGACTGAGGACGAAGACGAGGCAAGTGCTACGCAAACGGCAGATGATTTGTTATCCCAGCTGACCTACTCAACAAGGGAAGGGAGAGACCTTTTAAACAAAGAAATCAAAGTGGAGGAAGCAACTGAAAATGAGGCCACATCAACACCAGAAAGGGAAGTCAACAATGAGGAAATGCAGCAGGGGACTGTGGGAATGGAAAAGGATGAGCAGCATGAAGCAGGTCAGAGAGAATTCATAGGTTCTGAAAATGTGGAGTCAAGGTTGGATGGAGCTCAACATGAATTTATCGAGGGAGTCGTGGAGACCGAATGCATATTTCTGACAGAGCCTATGACTTCACAGATGGAAAGTAAAGAAATGCATGAAAACGAGGCAGAACCCATTAGCCAGAGTACTGAATATGGGTCAGCACTGACACGAGAAAGGGTACACATCGCTATCATTGATGAGGAAACCGAGCAAGAGCCTGTAAGAACAGCAAAGGACGGGCAGCATGAAGCAGTGCAGCTGTTGAGCGAATTCAAAGATTGTGCTGATAAACTGGACCAAGCTGGATCCAAGCTGGATGAAGCCCAAAATGAGCTCACTGAGGAAACAGTGGAGACTAAATGTGAACATTTGGAGGGACCCAAGCCAGGACAGATTGAAAATGCGGAAATATATGTAAAAGACCCAGAACCTCTTTGTAGAACTGAAAACAAAGTTGCATTGATACCAGAAGGTGACTCGATTGATGGCACTGAGGAAAGAAAGCAAGGGACTGTGGAAGTGAAGGATCAAGAGGGTCAGCTGTTCAATGATTCTAAGATTATGGAAGTCCTTGACATCTGTGAATCAAGGCAGGATGAAAAATGTGTGGAGAAATCGAAAGAAAACGAGGCAGCAGTTACCTCAGAAAGGGAAGTTCTCGATGTCAGAGGTGAAGAAATAGACCAGGAGGCTGTGGGAATGGTAGAAGAAGCAAGTCAGAAGTTAAATGAATCCAAAGCTACTGAAATTGATGTTTTGGAGTCAAAGCTGGATGAAGCCCAAGTTGAATTTATTGAGGGCATAGTGGGGAATGAATCCAAACGACTGGAGGAACTTGTGATGGAACATTTGGAAGATAAGGAAACGTATAAAAAAGAGGCAGAACCTGCACTGACACCAGAAAATGAACTGATTGATACAATTGACATCATAAAGCAAGAGACCATGGGAACAGCAGTGGATGGGCAGCCTGGAGTAGATCAGCAGTTGAGTGAAATTCACGGTTCTGAAATTGATGATGGACTGGACATCTGTGAATCAAACCTGGTAGAAGCTCAAAATGAGCTCACTGAGGGAACAGTGGACACTAAGCATGAATCTTTGGAGGGACCTGTGATGGAACATTTGGATGATGAAGAAATGTATGAGAAAGAGGCAGAACCCATTAGCTACAGTATTCAAACTAAGGCTGCACTGACACCAGAAAGGGAACTGATTGATACCATTGAGGCAATGAAGCAAGAGACCATGGGAACAGCAGTGGATGGGCAGCCTGGAGTAGATCAGCAGTTGAGTGAAACCCATGGTTCTGAAACTGATAAACTGGACATCAGTGAATTAAACCTGGTTGAAGCTCAAAATGAACTCGCTGAGGAAGTAATGGAAAGCTGGATGAAGTCAAAGCTGGATGAAGCCCAAGCTGAATTTATTGAGGGGATAGTGGGAAATGAATCCAAACTATTGGAGGAACCTGTAATGGAACATTTGGATGATGAAGAAATGTATGAGAAAGAGGCAGAACCCATTAGCTACAGTATTCAAACTAAGGCTGCAATGACACCAGAAAGGGAACTGATTGATACCATTGAGGTAACAAAGCAAGAGATCATGGGAACAGCAGTGGATGGGCAGCCTGGAGTAGATCAGCAGTTAAGTGAAATCCATGTTTCTGAAAGTGATGAAAAACTGGACATCTGTGAATCAAACCTGGTTGATGCTCAAAATGAACTCGCTGAGGGAACAGTGGACACTAAGCATGAATCTTTGAAGGAACCTGTGATGGAACATTTGGATGATGAAGAAATGTATGAGAAAGAGGCAGAACCCATTAGCTACAGTATTCAAACTAAGGCTGCACTGACACCAGAAAGGGAACTGATTGATACCATTGAGGCAATGAAGCAAGAGACCATGGGAACAGCAGTGGATGGGCAGCCTGGAGTGGATCAGCAGTTGAGAGAATACCAAGGCTCTGAAATTCCTGATAAAATGGACACCTGTGAATCAAACCTGGTAGAAGCTCACAATGAACTCACTGAGGGTATAGTGGACACTAAGCATGAATCTTTGAAGGAACCTGTGATAGGACATTTGGAAAATGCAGAAATGTGTGAAAAAGAGCCTAAGCCCACTAGAGAAGGGGGTCTTGTTAAGACCGCTACTGGGGATGAGTCATGGAACTGTGATTTGTCAGCAGTTACGATGGAAGCAGATGAGTTGGAACGTGGTAAAGAGGACACAGAAGCAGGAAACGCACTGGAACTAGCCCTGAAAACCGAAGTGGAGCCTTTAGATCTCACAGCTTGTGTTATCAGTGGATCACAAATACCAGAGGTGACAATTAAGCAAGACAGTGAGTTGGTGGTGGTAGGGTCAGGAAACCAATCTGAAACTTCAGAGACCACAATGAAATTTCAGCAAGAGGCCAGAGCAGAAGTTGCAGCATATGATGTGAAGAAACCTGCAGAGATGGACAGAAGTTTACAGCCTACAGCTAGACAGGAAATGCTGAGCCAATGTCCTCTTGAACAAGGATCTTTGCAAGAGAAGTCAGTTGATGAAAGCGCACATGAACTGGGGGTTTCGGATGCATCTTCAAGTGAAATGCAAGGCGATGCAAGTAAGTTCAGTTCTGCGGGGCAAGAAGATGAAGCTGCAGATGATGAGCTCTCAAACCCTTCACCACAGGAACTGGACGGCACACAGGATGCCATTGAAGGAAGTGTTGAGTTGGTAACAGAGCTGGCTACAGAAAAAACAAAGGCCACTTTTACTGAACAGAAAGTGGAAGTGCTAGAAGCTATGTGTGACCATGATATGGCCGAAGCGAAGTGTGAACAAGCTGAATCTGAAAGAGACCCTGAAAAAGAAGCTGAATCACCTCTAGCAACTGTGGAGCTGTACAAAAAATCAACTGAGGCAGAAGTCTCTGTTCCAGAGGATGGGTCTGGAAGTCAGATTCGAAAACATTGTGGTGAGCGGACCGTGCAAGATGGGTCGGATGACGACGAAACTGAACCCCTTGGACAGATCAGATACTCTGGGATTTTGGAGCTGCCAGAGAGGGAATCGGCATCGAAAGTGTCCGAGATGCTGGGTGGTCCAGAAGAAGATGCTGAAGATGCTGAATTAACAGAACGTAAACCTGTTGAGCTGAAGAGAGATACAGATGAAGAGGCTGAAAGCCCTGATGAGACTGAGATTGGGTTGCTAAAGGCCATGACTGCTTCCCTGGGAGATGGTGAAAAGATAATGATTGGACTGGAGAAAACTGCAATGGAAACGTCTGAGTGTAACCGTTCCGAATTGCAGGATCACCGTGAATTATCTAGTAATTTAATGAAAAACGAACAAGATCTAGAGACGATGGACATTGATGCCATGGTCTGTGGGGAAGTACCTCAAAATGCAACAGAGGAACATGACGACAAACATGTAGAAAATGTTGATGCAGCAACTGTAATGGACAGCAATGAGAGCTTAAAAGAAATAAACAAGTCTGGACTGAAAAGAGGGTCTGAAAAAATGGCAGAAGATGAAGAGGACAAACCCTCTCTGGTGAAGGGCTGGGCAGCTCCAGAATTCTTACTGCAACAGGTAAATGCCCTTTAAAGGTGTTCTCTAACAAACCCAAATGTTGGCATGTGTGATTGGTGGGAAGTTATACATTTTGACTAGACAAAGATCTGATTCTCTACTACACAGATTGTTTGGGCTCAAAAAAAAAAATTCATCCTTCATTAGAACGATATCAACGCCTGCTGCAACCACACACTAACAAAATAACCCTGACAAATCACACCTCCTACAGCTGAGGAGTTCCTAAGAAAACAGCCCAGTCTTTGGAGTGTGGCTGTGTGAATGACACCGGTCCCTCCCATCTCTTCCCCATTTACAATGTCCTGGAGCTTATTCACATTGTTCTAGACTGCTGTTCCCCGTTTACACTGCTTTAAACCTCATCCACATTGTTCTAGACTGCTGTTCCCCGTTTACACTGCTCTAAACCTCATCCACCTTGTTCTAGAGTGCTGTTCCTCATTTATGCTGTTCTAGACCCTGTTCACATTCTTCTAGAATGCTCGCTAGGATTTACACTATTCTGTAGCCCATTCTTCCACTTCTAGAATGCCCTTCCTCATTTACACTGTTCTAGAATGTTCTTTCACATTCACACTGTTCTAGAATGTTCTTTTACATTCACACTGTTCTAGAATGTTCTTTTACATTCACACTGCTCTAGAGTGTTCTCCCTCCAATCACACTAGTTTATTTGGTTTGTCAGTTCTGATTCTGGATCAGTATGAAGCCACTCCAATATTAAAATACTGCTGTTTTGGAGGACGTTGGTTCAGGGTGCCATAGCCAGTCATTGCCCATGTTCACTTTTAGAGTTGCTATTCTAATGCGTGTTTTATCATTAAAGGTCTCCTCACTGGACTGCACTGCCCAGAAGTCTAAGATTGCAGTGAAAAACCGCTGTGCACGACCCCCCAAAAACCCTCGTACACTCATAAACATGGCCTCCATGGAGCCCTCAGCTCCCCCTCATCCAGCCCAGCCCAGTCCTCTGAGGAAGGGTCAAGGAGAAGGGATCCCTGGAGCCCGACAAGGAGTCATTGGATTTAAACTACCTGGTAAGAGCCTGAGCATAATGAGGTAAAATACAGTTTTCACTGTAACTCAATACCAGCACAAATAGGTGCCAAAACTTTTGCACAGAGCAGCTTAACTGGGCCATTATTCTAGCTTTTCTAGTCATACTGATTATGATCGTTTTGCTCATTTTCGCTCTTCTGTTAATCAGGTCTGGGTGCTGGTCTCCCTGTATTAAGGAAAACAGAAGCAGGCAAAAAAATGTGGGATGGAGGAGATGCACAGACACAGGTATGCCCAAAAGTACTGCATGTCCACAACAGGAATCATGTTGTAGTATTTGTCAGTTTCCACACTGATGTTTGCTGGAAGACACACTTCACCAGTCCACATGGAACTTGGTGTGACTGTAGCCCCACATGGCTGATTCAAAAACAGAGGTTTGTGTCTGTAGCTGAGTGTGTCCCTTCATGCTAGCGCCCCCTGATGAGCAGGAGGCGCATAGCACTTTTTGGGCAGTAGCTTGACAGTTGGCGTCTAGGAAGCGCAACACACTGGCTCATTACATAGCCTAGTTGTTAGGGACCTGCCCTTGTGATCTGAGGGTTGAAGTCCTGGCCTAGGTACCACCGAGGTACCCTTGAGGAAGGTATCATCCTGCTACACTGCTCCCCGGGTGCTGAAGATAGCTGCCTGCTGCTCCATGAGTGGATGGGTTAAATGCAGAGGTCACAGATGGTTGTGGTACACTTTGTGTGATGGGGTGTGTTCACAATGACAAAACAGTCACTTTCACTTAACCTTAGTGAATAACGCCAATGCAAAATGTAGTGTTTCACTAGCCAATAACTTGGGACATAAAGATTCAAACTTGACACAATTTGACATGCTACATCACCACCAAGTTTTTGAGATGCACACCAATTTTTGTGAAATTTCATCCATAGGGGGCGCTGCAAGTGATACATTTGATATCTCATGAACTGCTGAAGGAATAACTGACATTGGGTGTACTTACACTACATTTGCTCACATTACACAAAATTCCATGTGGTTCTCTCAACGAATTGGCCAATAGCCAATCAAAATGCAGCCAGTAGTTGCCTGTGTGAATGACCAGTCCTACTGCAATTTGGTAGGTTCATTAATAATGGTGTATAGATGCTGTTTGCCATGTTTCACAGAAATCAACCATAAGAATCACTACTGTTCCACTAACATGGTCATCATTACAATCTTTCTCCCTGACTGTGCCCGTGTTTTTTTTGGAACGTGCTGTGTGTATTTAGACAACTGAGCTTCAGTGAGCATTGATCATCCGTTTCTTCCTTTTCAGAAACCTGATGTTCAGACAGACCTGAAAGAGGACTGTGTTAAAGAACAGCCGGCAAACAAACCGAAGTGGACACCACCGCGTCATCCTGGGTACAGCCCATAATACTTCATTACTAACTACAATCTGCAGGAAAATGTTTTAAAAATTCATTTGTTCTCACTGTTTGGTGTGTGTGTGTTTGTGTAGGATGGGCAACCCAATGATGATGTCAGAGCTGAAGAGCAAACTCCGAAAGACTGGGAAAGACTGAAGGGATTCGCCAGAGGAGAAACTCGCTTTTTCACTAGTCTTTATTCACTATTTGTTTGTTTGTTTCCTTCTTTATTCACTTTTCTTGCTATTTTTCTATGGTGCAATACATAAAATATCTACTGTGCAATGTAAAACCGGGTGTTTCAAATGAGATGTTTGTGCAATATTTTTTATAATAAATGTCCAAATCCTGTTTAAAAAACATGGTGTTGTGAGTGTTGTTTTAAATGGGAATTCCACCTTTTCCCTTTAAATTCCCCTTAATTTTGTGGGTTTGATGGTCATTCCGGGTGGGTTTGGCGTGGAAACTCTTGATAAACGTCCAGACTTCCAGTAGTGGTGACTAGGGGTGGGCAATGACTTCAGGCTCAGCTTGGTATTGACAAAAATGTGCTTGGAAAAGAAAAAACTGTAGGACCGATGTTTAGATGTCTGGACCGATGTGATGGTGCATTCATGGTAACCCTGGAAGAGAAATGATTTTTAATTTTTAAGCATTTAGACAACAATATAGGTTTTATGCAAGTTATAGTAAATATATGTGAAGCTCCATGTGTCTCTGTGTGTTTCTATGGAATGTTGATAGTAATAATAGTGAAATCTGAGCTAAATCACTTTGTGGGACTATTTACAACGCCCTGCATGTATCCCTCCACCGTGAATGGGTTTAATTTTCGGTCCAGAAGCTTCTCCAACCTTTGGTAGAAAAATGTCTCACGCACCAGGCAGAGGTGAAGACACCACCAGCTCATGGAAGAACTTTCTGTGAGAAGCTTTTAGAGGAACCAGACGTCTGGTTCCATTCACCACCACTGTGAACAGTTGTGACATTGTACATTTCGGAGCATTTCGCACCAAACACACTCTACACAACCCTGTTTGCATGCGGAGAATCTGAAGCCCGTCAGTGTGGCGTCTTCTCGCTCTGCTGTGAGATTTCGTGGGCTTTTGTTGGCCTTTAGGCGGCGAGAGAGAGAGTCTCTGCGCTGTACAGGGAGCGGATGGCTGGCGGAGGGAGGCGCTGAAAGCCGGTAGAAACGACGAGCCGGTGAAAGGGGGGAAGAAAGCCCGAATCGCAACACACGTTTGGGGGGGGCTTTTCTTCTCGACCCACTCGAAGTCCGATCGAAGTGGAGCAGGTAACGTAAAGGACATCCTTTCGCCGGTTCATCGAGGCCGCGCACCAAACGCCGGTTGTTTCCATTTAACCGGATTTCGGGCCCTCGTTACTATGCTATGCTAAGCTAAGCTAGCATTATCTTCTTTCATAGCTGCGCTAGCCGACCATTCTCGGTCCCGGTCCCTTTTTCGTCCGGTTTATACTCGTCTGTATGAAATGTGAGGATATTTTCTGTTAATTGAAATTCTGTGTTTGTATTTTGTACTTCAACGGAGCCGAGAAAAGTTGAGTTAATCGTCTCCGTTCGTCACGCTGGTCGCTAGCGCGCCCCTTAGCTGAGCCGGCTGCCTCGGTCCCGTTCGCGATTACGAAGTACTTTATGAAAACGTCGCAAGTTCGCGAGTTTCGCGTTTAAAACGTATTTTGGTGGCCTTCTCGTTCGTGTACGGCTACAAATTGAGCAATTTTTTCTCTCGAGGAACGTAAACGTCGAAAGCGACGACGGATATCGTAGCTAGCCGGCTAACTCTGCCTGTGTGAGTTCAGCTAGCAGGATAGTTATTCCATTTTTTTCGTTTTTCAGACTCAGAATTTTCTTTAAACCCAATAACTGTACATTCCTGTCGATATAAAAGAATGTATAATGTAATATATCGATGGATATCCAAACGGGGATGCAACTCGACTACTTTCAGTACTTTTAATGTACTGTTGACAATTTTGATCTTCCTGACGAGCTTATTATATTTTTATTGGTCAGATTTTAACAAAAGGAGCAGTTTCAGAAGTACTCGGTCGCTTTTCGAAACTTTTTAAAGGTTGCGAAGTCTGGAAGACTAGGTTCTACTTTTTCGTTCCACCTTAAATGGGTTAGCTGCTCCATTACGGAGCCTGCGCAGACGCCCGTGTAGCTGCTGCGTCTTTTAAGGTGGAACGGAAAGTTCAGGGCACACGCTTCGTTTACGCCCAGTTTGGTGTTTTTTTTACGTAGAAAAGCTGACTAGCATTGAAAAGTAGGTCTTTAACTCCCTGCGTGCCTTTTACTCTGTGGTTGACCTAATTGTGTAATGTGACACGTCTTGTGATGCATTTAGTGATGTAATGTTTTGTTGTTTTTTTTTAAGAAAACTAATTTCAGCTAATCCTGGCCGGTATTCTGACACTTGCTTATGCAACAGTGGACTGCATATGTGCATAATAACTAAGTGCCGCTCCTCTTCCACAGGTGGCTTTGCCCGCAGTCATCCAGCCATCTCCTCTCCTTCTCTGCCTAGTGTGTTCGTCTGTGTTGGGGTGTGTGTGTGTGAGCGAGAGACTGTGTGGAGAGCCGAGAGAGAGGCCGTGTCGGTAGCAGCAGGCTGCGGACAGTGACGCGTGTGGGGAAACAGACGTACTTTGTTCGAGCAATCCCGCCATGAGTGACATCAGTGATCTGGACAGACAGATTGACCAGCTGAGGAGGTGTGAGCTCATCAAGGAGAATGAGGTCAAAGCCTTGTGTGCCAAAGCCAGGTAATGAACGGCAGAAACCTGACACAGACGTTGTTGCCGTGTCTCACTGCCTGCTCTCTATATGATGCATCTGTGTTTTACATTTAAACGTGGACGAACATGTTGAGGAGTTTCCCTGCACTTGAAAAATAAACAGGCAGTCCATTGACAAAATAGGAGTTAAAAGGAAGTTGATTTATGAGAAATTACCCTGGGAAAAAATCGTGGACTTTTACTTTAAACTTGGCCTTTGGTGAAGTTAAGCTAATGACCGCAGAGTGGACCTTTCATACTAAACGGTTATAGGGAATTTCTGAGAGGAACTGCCCATTGGGCACCTCACCGAAGAACTTAAGGCCTTAGGGGAGTTTTCTGTTTGCTTTCACACCACCAGTGCGAACACTGAAGTAACGTAAGCCTCTGGATGGCTGGTGTAGCGACCGCACACATGATAATGTTGAACGTGGTGATTGGAGAAACCCAACCCATCAAAACTTCGCTGTATTTGTTCTGTATCATATCCGCTCCGTGAGGCCTCGACTTCACTGATGATCCATTTCCTGTGTTCTTCCTCAGATTTTAGCCCTAAAAACCTTTAAGCCTTTTCACGCGGTTTAAAAATGGCATTGTTTGTTTGTCTGGACCAATCACTGCTCTCGCATATCACTCGTGGTTTTCCTCTAGTACAAGAAAGGCGGTCACAATAACTAAAAAAATAAGAAACAATGAGTCTGACGGGGTATTCATTGTAAAGATGTTTCCAGCAGTCTCCAGTCTCTTCAAGGGGGAGCTGTTACCACTGAAATAGCTTTTATGAGCATTACTGAAAGGGAGGAAACTTCTAATGGCTGGATCTTAATGGTGCACGCCCACCAATCAGCCATAACATTAACACTGCCAATGAGTAATGTGAATAACATCGACTCTCTTATTTCATTACAGTAGCACCTGTCCGGGGGGGAGGGGGTGTATATTAGGCAGCAAGTGAACAGTCAGTTCTTAAAGTTGATGTGCTGGAAGCAGAAGCTTAAGGATGTGGTCCTTCTTGTGATGTTCTAGAGTCTAGACGACCAAGTCAGAGCATCTCCAGAACAGCAGGTCTTGCAGAGTGTTCCAGGTGTGTAGTAGTTAGTACCTATCTATCTAAGGAAGGAGAAATGGTGAATCGGTGGCATGGGCACCCAAGGCACAGGGGAGTGACCGCTAGTCTGTATGGTCTGATCACACAGTAGAGCTACTGTGGTGTAAAAAGTGACGCCCGACTCTGAGAGAAAGGGGTCCGAACACACAGTGCAGCACAGTCCGAGCTGTTTCAGCAGGAGGTGGGACAAACTCAGTACGAGGCAGGTGGTGTTAATGATACGGCTGATCGATATGTTTACTTTTACAGATTCGTTTGTGATCCAAAAAACAAAAAAACACTTAAGATTATGAAGATGAACATTTTTTTCCATCTTTTTAGTTGCTGGTGAAATAGTCTTACGGGTGAATACAGCAGGCACCATTTCTATTGGTGAATAATTTCAAGTTTGTGCCAAAGCAGAAGCCATAACTATGATATGTGACTCCAGGTCCCTGCAGCTGGTATTATGCTATTTGTTGACTTGCCCTGTGCGCTTACTTTGTAAAACGGAGTCATAAAATCAAGCATGACCGCATTGAGAAGTTGCTCGTCATCTAAGATTTTTTTTCTGCAAATTCCCCTCATTATGTGGGGAATGTGACCTCTGCATTTAACCCATCACACGTGCACACGTGGAGCAGTGGTCAGCTACCAACAGCGCCCGGGGAGCAGTGTAGCGGGAAGGTACCTTGCTCAAGGGAACCTCAGTAGTGCCCAGGGACTCAAACCTGCGACCTTCAGGTCCCAAAGGACACACTTTCTCTATTAATACCATTAATACCATTGAAACACTGGTGTCTGTAGACTTCTGAACACATCGTGTGTCTGAGTTGTACCGTAGCTAAAATGATCAGTGTGTGATCCTGTGGACGATGTGTTGCCCACCTCTGCTGGTGGCAGATGCTTATTTACTTATTTGTGTCCGTCTGTTCTAGAGAGATTCTCGTGGAGGAGAGCAATGTGCAGAGAGTGGATTCTCCAGTTACAGTAAGTAGGAGAGAATCTGTGAGGTTCATCTCCGCTTTGGAATCCAAAATAAATTTCACAACGGCAGCAAGATGTTTGGATACTATAAATGACCGCCTGCTCAGATGGGTTGTGTTTCAGCCCAGGAACAGCGGAAATTAACATGAGGGTTACCTGGTAGAGTTTGTGTCTTAAAGTGTAGTGGAGACATTATTATTATTATTATGCATAAACCTTATGTTATTTGGAATATTAGATTCTTTTACATTGCATGTATTCATCCGGCTGACACTTTTTATCGGTACCTTGCTCAAGGGAACCTCAGTAGTGTCCGCACCGGGACTTGAACCTGCGACCTTAAGGTCCCAAGACCAATGTCCTAACCACTAGGCCCACGAAAACAATGAAGCAATAGTTAATAATTATAATACTACTACTACTACTACTATTACTAATAATAATAATAATAATAATATTATACAATTTAAAATCCTAGAGTAATAATAACCTTTTCGTCCAATACAATGGTAACGTAGAACGATAAGGAAGATCTAACAGTTCCTGGTTTTTTATGCTAGCACAGTTGCTAACTCGAACACTGCTCTCTCTCTTTCAGGCTTAGCTCTTGAATTCCAGGGCCCACACCGAAGTATGCAGATTGTGCAGTAGTTGTAGCTGTGTTGGGGTGGGGTAATTAAATGTGTGTTTCTTTTACAGGTGTGTGGCGATATCCACGGACAGTTTTATGACCTGAAGGAGCTATTTAGAGTGAGTTTTCACCCCCAAATGTTCTGTTCTATGTCTTGGTTATTCGGTCAAAATCAGTTTCTCGATTAATAGGTTTAGCGGTTACGTTGAATCCACAGGTCTTTATAAACACGTCCAGCGGTTTAAAGATTCTCCACAAGGGGGCGCTACTAGGACTAAAGCTATTGCTTTTTTTTTTACTCCACTATATGGGAGGAAACACAACAGCACTTTTTGTTTATAGTGACCTCGCATACGCAGCAACATGAAATATATGATTACTCGGCGCTCAGAATAAGTGCTACTCAGTTAATAATCTGATTGCTAGTCACAACTTTTGAGCTGAGTTGGGTTCTCTATTTGATTTGGGTCTAACTTTTATTTTGTAGTGCTCAAGCAGAAAAAGGTATAAACTTCATCTGTTTGGAAGTTGAGTTGTACTTGCTGGTCTCAACATGAGAGTGAAATACATTTAAGTGGAGCTATTTGTGCTTCTTTTTTTTTCTTTTAGGTGGGTGGTGACGTTCCAGAGACAAACTACCTCTTCATGGGAGACTTTGTGGACAGAGGCTTTTACAGTGTGGAGACTTTCCTCTTGCTTTTGGCCCTTAAGGTTCAGAATCTGTTTCTCATGAATATTTTTGCAGTTTTTTTCCCCCCGCAATGAATATATAACCCACAGTCTATTGCAAAACTTCTCAACCAACTTTAATTTATTGTATGTAATTAGGATTGACACAAGAAAATATATAGATCAACAAAACTGTCATTACTCTTAAGTCCACTAGAGGGTGCTGGGGGATATTCGTCTGGAACACCTAGCTAATGGTTAATGCAGGCTGCTGATGTTTGGCTAGCCTGAACACATTTGCAGTTTGCGTTATTAGATCTCACTTCACACTTCCTCTCTTTTAACGGTACTTTTCTTTTGTTTTTTGGGGTGAATTACCTCTTAATAACATGGCGTTCTCTGCCTTAGGTGCGCTACCCAGACAGAATCACCCTAATCAGGGGGAACCACGAGTCCCGGCAGATCACACAGGTGTACGGCTTTTACGACGAGTGTCTGAGGAAATATGGCTCAGTCACAGTGTGGAGGTACTGCACAGAGATCTTCGACTACCTGTCACTCTCAGCCATCATCGACGGCAAGGTTAGTCCATGTGCCCTCTCCCTGCCGCAACAGTCAACAGAGCATGTCATAACCAAAGTAGGTGGGTGGTGAGGGTGAAGGCTTATTGATTTCAGACCGTCAGTTCAGATATAGTGATCTTTGGTTCATTGACCTACATGTGAGCATGTTCATGAAGCATGAGATCTGACTAGTACAGAGCAGAGTTTAGAAAGTTACTCCTCTATTCGACACCCATGTGACTGTCCAATGTTCCTGCACAGATTTTCTGTGTGCACGGTGGCCTCTCACCGTCAATCCAGACTCTGGACCAGATCAGGACCATCGACAGGAAGCAGGAAGTGCCGCATGATGGACCAATGTGTGACCTGCTGTGGTCTGACCCTGAAGGTAACACTCATTAGTAGCTTGAAGTCACACGGTGTCGTCTTGCAAAAGTTTGCTTCTGTAATTAGACAAGGCGTCTACAGCTGAAGCTTATACCCCACAATCAGATATCAGATAGATTTGATTATGGTGAGTTTTAGCCACATTAGCCTTATTAGGCCTCATCCACATGGGCGTTCAAATTTCGTATAAGTGAACGCGCTCTGGGCGAGGTAGGCGTTTTAGCTGCGGTTTGTAGCGGCAGTTGATTGACTTGAATAAGACGCTACACTGTGTGTGACCTGTGGGGGCAGTAATCAGTCCAGACTGTAGTACTGTATGTGACCTGTGGGGGCAGTAATCAGCC
>JBBPDA010000105.1:31492484-31504520 GCA_037974385.1 Arnoldichthys spilopterus
GGTTCCCTTGAGTAAGGTACCGTCCCGCTACACTGCTCCCCGGGCGCTGTTGGTAGCTGCCCGCTGCTCCATGTGTGTGATGGGTTAAATGCAGAGGTCACGTTTGGTTGTGGCGCTTGGGTGTGTTCACAATGACAGAGTCGCTTTCGCTACAAGTTGTAAAGATACATCGAGCGACCTGGAGGGAAAAAGCTCAGTCGAGCGGAAACCAGCTGAAGAGTCGTTGTGAATGTGAAACCGACGTCACCGTAAACGCATCATAAGTTCGACTGTAAGTTACTGAGGCTGCAGGAATGTTGCAAACTCTCATGTGATCTGAGGCGTCACATGACCGGTCCTGTTTGTGTTGTGTTTTTCCTGTATTACGTAATGCAGGCCAGTAAAACTTCCCTCATCTTTTCGTCTTTTCTGTCTTTTTACTCGTTCTTCGTTTTTCTCTTTCCTGCTTCTTTTCTTCTAGATCACCAAATGGAGACGGAGGGACGGGAGGGGCACGGAGTCATTATCACCTGCTCATTAACGACTGTCCCCACGGTGACGCCACGCCCCCTTCGGCGCCTGTCCAGCAAATGGGCCTGTGTTCTCATACTCTGCTGAGTAACACACGAGAGTCAGCACCGTCTGCACAGCAGTGGCCAATAACAGCTCAGCTCATCTCTCACCGAATTCAACATTTGGCTCAAAAAACCGAACTCGAATAGAGTCAGGACCCTAATTATTGGCACCCTTTGGGAAAACATGGGGGGGGGGTGTTTGATTAATGATATTATACTCACACTGAAAATTGTGACAAAATGACAAAAATCCCAGGACAGGACCTCTCCAGATTCTCTGAGGTCCTTGGTCCTCTCCAGCTTTTATGGGCTTTAGGTCAAGGGACTGGAATGGCCATTGGAAAAGCTTGAGTCTATGGTGCCACGTTTTTCTAGGGGTGCTCGTAATTGTGCAAATTATTTTAGTAAAAACAAAATCTCTTTTTTACCAAACCTTTACCAGATGGATCCCGTAATTACAAAATGTTACACCGTTTGAGTTTCTACAGTGTTATATTTCAGCTGCTCGTGTCTAAATCCTGTGTATAAATGGCTCTATTCATCACAAACTCTGATTTTATGACCACAGCCCACAAATTTCTCCTATTTCTAGTAGCGAAACAGGCAAATTTGAGTGTTTCCTGGACAGTCCAAGAAAGTTCTGGAACGTTCTAAAGGATTCCGGAAAGTCCTAGAAAATTCTGGACAATTCTAGAAACTTTTGGACAGTTCCAGAATATTCTGGAAGCTCTACTTGCCGTTTAAAGTGAATGGAGAATGTTCTAGAAAACAGATAACATGTCAAAATGCCATCGTCCTGAGCGCAGAAGCCACGTTTTTGTGGAACGGCTGTTTACTGTTGATTTTAGGCCGAAGGGGAAACACACTTTGTACCAGGATCGGGATGGTATGACTGCAAGTGTGGCATAAAAGTCATAAAAAAACAAAACATGAGGCTATAACCCACTTTATTCGCTAGTCTTGGTAAAACAGATATATTGAATAAATGAAATATTATAAACAACATTATAAAACTCTCGATTCATCAATGATCAGTTCTTAATAAAAATTAAAAAAAAAAAAAAAACATTTATTGGATCCAAAAATATTTTAACACCATATATATCCTCATGGAGATCTTCGCTTCGTCTTCAGAATGTCGTCCTTCCTCCCAGGTCCAGGTAGGATCCCTGGCTGTTGGAGTGTACGTGCTGGGGCTGCCTGTAAATGTGCCTGAGTGGTAAATGGAAGGAGGCCCGGGGGTCCTGGCACAGGCGGAGAGGATAGGAAGGGAAGGGGTTATAGCGGGAAGGCGGAGCCGGAGCGGGAAGGCCGTGATCTATAGGAGCGAGAAGAGGAGGGTGCAGTACTACTTCAGGCAGGTAGGGGGCATTAGGATTTATCTGAGAGAAAGATCCGATTTCAGATGGAGCCACAGGAGGATATGCGTTGGAAGAGGCAGGATACTGAGTGTGGGTCGGGCCTGTGGGGGCGGCGTGGTTTTGTAGGGCCGAATGTGGAAGGTGGGAAGCTGTAGAAGCCTGTATAGGTGCGAAAGGCTGGGACGGGATTTGGGAGGGGTTTGCGCATTGCGGAGGGACGTGGGCGAAGGAAGAGGCTGGTAGCGACTGAGGTATAGTGGCTTGGATCTGGACCACGTTTGGAATGGCTGGAACGCCGTGTGAAGGGCCAACAGGTGGCATAGCTAGGTTCTGGAGGGGATGGGGAGCAGATGAGACTGACGTGGGGTAGGGATACGATGCATGTGGGGGTTGCACCGAAGTAGGAATGGGCCCCGAGACTGCATGTGAGGCCAGAGAAGCAGTGGGATTGACTATGGGGATGGAAATGGCATGTGTGGGAGCTGCGTTTATGGAAGTGGAAAAGGAATGAGTGAAGGGTTCAGGTGTCGGGTTCTGGAAGGACAGGGGCTGGTTCAGGGAAGCTGATGGGGCTTGGGTGGCCATGAAAGAGCAAGCTGCTGGGGTTTGTAGAGGCAAAGAACTTGGACGATTCGGATTGTTGGAATGTGCTGGGAAAGCAAAGGCAGTTGGGTTGCCGTGCGGCTGCAAGGGGGTGGTTACAGGGTTGGACGAGGGCTGTGGCACGGCAAGGAAGGGGAAAGCAGTTGGGATTGGATTCGGGTCTGCGGTGGCACTAACGGGATTTGGTACTGGAGGGAAGGGGAAGGCAGTTTGGGGTATGATTTGGGATGGGGGAGTAGCAGGATCAGGGTCGTTAGATGACTGCACTGGGGGGAAGGGGAAGGCAGTCGGTGTTGCGTCTTGGACAGAAGAAGGTGTGTTGACCAGACCTCCATCCCCAGCTTGGTTCTGAGCTGAGTCTATGGACAGACTGGTAGTACAATTGTTAATGGACTGACAAGAAGGTGTAGGAAGGGACCGAAAGGATGGGTTTGTTGGTGTGTGAGGACTCAGGGTGTCTTGGGAGGGAAGGATAGCGTGGTAGGAAGCGGAAGGAGGCAACTGAGGAGAAGAAGAGGAATGAGACATGGAAGCGTACGCAGAGCCTGTGGAAGAGTTGGTGGAAGAGGGGATGGGAGAGGAGGAGTCCAAGGTGGGATAGTGGGAAGAGGCTATGGAAGAATAATCTTGCATGGAGGATGGGTTAGAATGAGAGGACGGGAGGTCCGATGCCTGAGTGGAGGTCACGGAGGGGTAGAGGGACGAAGGCTCAGCAAGAGGCACGGCTGGGTGAGATGATGTAATCGGAGGGGACGTAAATGCGGCGTATGAGGAAAGCTCGATCATCTGTGAAGACCTGTAGATGGGACGGAAAGTTTGTTGAGCGACTCTCACTCACAGAAATGCATCGATACCATTGGTGCGTTTGCTCATAACATGGAACATCAGCTCATGACCAAGGACTGAGATGGTATGAAACATTTTTGAGGGTACACGACTCACCCGGGAAGCAATCCATTGTTCATATTATTGTCTGACGTTGGCTGAGGTTGGTTCTCTCCAGAGTCAGAAATATCTGACATCTCGGGTATCTGGGGCATCTCGGTGCCCAGAAATACTCGGCCAGAGCTGTGCTGCTGCTCCGTTTGCTCTGAAAACGATGGCACATCGGAGCAGAAGCCTGAATCCGAAAGTGGCAGCGTGGTGCTCTGCATCACCATAGGCTGTGGTAAGACCTCGGTGGAGTCACATGGGTCGCATGACTCTGAAAGAAAGACAGGGAAGCACTGATTTAGAGGAAACGTCCGCCTGGGTTTGGGTTCTCTCTTGATTATTTCTGAAGGACATGCGCTACCTATATCTAAAGGTTCCTCTTGGTGGGGATGTGTCAGTTTCCTCTTCTGCCTCGCCTCCCTTTGTCTTAAAAAACAGTAAGGACAGGGGTTTAGCCCAGGTGTTCCACGCTCTCGTACAGATCACAGAGGTCCAATAATGGGAACTTACTTTTTGCAGTTCATCCCATTCTCCCTGAAACCTTTGGCAAAGGGATTGGAGTTGATCTTCAGCTCCGTTATCTGAGGAGACACAGGAGAAAGTCAAACCTTTTGCGCTTGAACGTGCAGCATCGATCCGCACACTGAAGAGGAAGAGCTTCCCAGTGTCCTTCACCTTGTTGTTCTGGTAGGCTGTGACCGTAATAAACTGGGTCTCGGGGAAGGTGAAGGAATGCTGAGCTCCTCCCCACATCAGCACATCTCGGGCCTCGACCACGTGCACCCTGGGTTGGTACTTGTGCAAGGAGTGGAGGATGATCTGGTGAGGAGAGAGTGGACGGAAAAATGAAATACACTATTGTGCAAAAGTGAGGAATCACCTGCAGATATGAGTATGAAATGACAAGACAGGCTGTTGGGCAGTGGAGGCCTAGTGGTGTGGACGCTGCCTTTGGGACCTGAAGGTCGCAGGTTCGAGTCCCTGGGCACCACTGAGGTTCCCTTGAGTAAGCTGTTGGTAGCTGCCCACACTAGATGTCTACAACTAGAAGAAATCCCCCAAAATAAGAGTGATGAATACGACTGTAGATCCCAGGAAGTAGGATCATCAAAAATTGTCTAATCAAAATTATTTCAAAGAATGTCCTGCTTTTGAACATCAATCTCAGGTTAGATCATTTAAGAATAAATGACTGTAAAATGGATCATTACAGTGTATTATTTATCATTTAATAACTTATTCTTTCCAAGTTCATGCCGAACCTTCTACATATGACTGTAGAATGAGAACGGATTTGGATTGGAGGTCTTGGGGCTTCCACCTAAATCTAGAATAAGCTAGAACCACATTTTTGACACAGCGTAAACCATTATTAAAATAAAAACAACAAAAATATTAACACGAGCTACTAATATTAGCCTGTAGCGTATGTCCTGGAAGGTGATGTGGTGATGTGATGTGTTGGTTATGAACTTATGAACAGACCCAAAAAGCCTTGGTGGGACGCGTTAGACGTTTTAGAGCGTTTCGTTATGTCAGGAAATATATTGGCAGTGAGTTACTGTGTGTACTCACATGTCCTTGTGTGTCCAGTGTGTTGTTGGTGAGTTTGGCTCGGTGGAAGGAGATGGATCGGTTCTGCCAGTGCTCCCCGGTCGCTGGAGAGTCTGGGTGGATGAAAACCCGGTCGGGAAGCCGGGCCTCGGCCCCGCCCACCACTTGCCAGCTGTCGTCTTGGAAACGGTAGCGGGAGGAGTCCACGGGTACGATGTCTAGCAGAAGGATGTAGCGCAGAGATGGGTTCAGGCCTGACAGTTTCATCTTCAGCTGGGGAAACATCCGCCTGATGGAGAGAGAGGAAGTTCTCCACGTCAAAAACCTGACAAACATCTGAGCATAGTTTGGAGCGTTGGTGGGTCACGCACTACCTGCCCTTCTTGGTGATGATCATTTCGGTGCCAACGGTGCTAAACTGTTTCCATAAAGATGCGTTCTCCAGCTCCATCTTGATGGCGTCCTGAGCTTTTCCACAGCTTTCTCTGTTTGGAGGAGGTGGGGCTAGCAGGCGAGGGGGCAGGCTTCGGGCCACCATGTCGCATGATGTGGGGTACAGGGGCACATGGGCTGGGGGCTCTCGATCTGGAGGAATACATCAACAGTGCAAGGGATATTAGCAGTAAGCCATCCAGTCTCTGAGGGTTGGACTCCAGTTACCTGGAGGGTAGTGGAGGCCTAGTGGTTAGGACGTGGCCTTTTGGACCTAAAGGTCGCAGGTTCAAGTCCCAGCCCAGGCACTACTGAGGTACCCTAGAGCAAGGTACCGTCCCACTACACTGCTCCACGTCCTGGATAAATGTAAATGTAAACTCCAGCACAGTTCAGCTCCTCAGCAGCTTCTCAAAACCTCATTCAGCTGAATCAAGCGACCAACTGTGGTTCTCCAGGGAACCTGAGTTGTTCCAACAAGCAGCACAGTCAACCAAATAGGGTGTAAATATGAATATGAATTTGAAAATGGTGATTGATTTGGATTTGATCTGCATTTACTCGGCAACATTAGCATTTATTATAATTGATTATGATAATATTTCATAAAAAAGTACATTTATTTTTCAGTTTTGACCATTTTTTGACCAAAAAAAAGAAAGTTTTGGCGGATAAATGAAGAAAAAACATTTTAAAAGAGTTTCTCCAATCACACTTAGCATTTAGCTTATGTTAAAGGGAAACGATTGAATTCTGAATAACTGCCTGATGGATCGAATCGTTTGCTAAAGACTTAAATAAATAAAAAAAACTGCAAATCTTACTAAACTACATTCCCCTCGAAGGTCTTCTACCAGCCAAGGCCCATTGATGAAGACACACCTACTGGACACGGTCACTGCTCATAGTCATTTCACTTACCTCGGTAGTAGCAGTCTCCAAGCCTTTGGGTGGCAAGGGCCAAACCGGGGTACATCTCCACTCCCAACATCCTTGTTTTGGGTCCCACTAGTTCCTTTTAGATCTTGATCAGTCCTTTACTGTGGTCAAGACCTTCTTATTGGTGGCGAACGATTCAGCGTGACTTTAGCATAGTGCTCTTCTGGCTTTAGTCTTCTTCTGGTGACTGCGTTTCTTCTTTTAACGCCTGTTGCTCTGCGTCCTCTCAGTTATATAGGTGAGTGTCTGTCGGCACATCTGCCAAATGGTGAGGTCTTCACACTCCCTCCCTCTCCTTCTGTCCAGGCCTGTAGGCCCCCACACTTCTGGCCTTTGCATATGGCCTAAACAAACACACACACACACACACACACACACACACACCTCTACTTACATGCTCAAATATATATGAGACTAATGCAAAATCCAACCCGTTTTCTCAGGACCGCAAACAAACAACGGTCATTCTCAGTATTTAGCCTTACAGTGACACTGAGTTTAGCTGTGGGGGACGACGTGGACGCCAAACAACACAGTAACTGTGTTCGTCGGTGGCGCCATGTCTTTGCGGCTGATGCTTCTCATGGGTAATGCCCGTGGTTTCAAGAATTCGCTGCCCACTTACCTGGTAATTCATTCAGGTGCACTAGGAGGAAAGTTCAGGTTTGGCTGAACTACAACATGATTGGTAAAATATCATTTTATTTTAATATAAAATTCATTTGGTTGCAGACAAACGTGTAAAATGTGAATAAATACAACCCAGTGGTGAGAAAATACAATTTAAAAAGTTGCTAAATTGCATAAATCCCACATTTAAGTGATGAAAAAAAGTTGTAATGTTGGAACAGGGTCAAGATAATTGTGTAATACAAAATAAAACCCCACCTGTTAGGGCATCTCACAACAAATGGCAGCAAGACTGAGTGTTAAAAGAGCATCCAAGAGAGGCGGAGTCTCTGAAAAGTATGGGGGGGGGGGGGTCGCCTCTTTGTAACAGACTAATATTCTTCAACAAAGCAATGATTTCTTCATCTATGGTGCATAAGATCATTAAAAGACTCCGGAGAATCTGGAGAAATGTGTACATGCAAGTGTGTCCACGGTCTATGGGCCCTCAGAGATCACTGCACATGATTCTGTTGCGGAAATCATTACATGGGCCCAGGAACACTTGCCAAAACTGGTTGCCACTGCATCCAAAATGCTAGAAATGAAGAAACTGTACATAAATATGATCCAAAAACATCACCTCCATCTCTGGATGACAGTGTGTAAAACTGTTCTGTGGTCTGACCAATCAAAAACGCATCCAAGATGGAATGGGGGTGGTGCCATTACTGCACAATGCGTGGGAGGGTTGCACATCTGGGACATCCCATAGGTTCTGAATGAGATTTTGGAGCCACATCTGCTGGCATCCAATCATTCAAAAAAGGCCTTGCTTATTCCGCCAACCTCACACTGCTCAGCCCACAGTTCTGTCATGACCTGAGGCCCCGAACTGTTGGGCCGCTAAAATGATAGATCAGGCAACGTTTCACTTTTAAAACTGCAGCAGTCGATCTCCTCAGTTCCCAAACGTTTACAGAGTGTTGTAAAGAGGTTGTTAAACATGCCCTGTCCCAACTTTCCTGAAACGTGTTGCTGGCGTCAAATCCCAAAAAGAATGAAACGTCTCGTTTTCAACATTTGATATTTTGTCTTTTTTCTGTTTTGCCTTGAAAAATGGCTTTTACGCGATTTGCAGATTGTCACGTTCTGCTTTACATCTCGCGAACCTCTTTTTGGAAAGTGGGCCGTATGCTCGTCCCGTGGAGCTTCGCAGGTTTTAGATGTGTCTAAATGCATAAAATGTGCATAAATATGACCCACATTTATAAAATGATCCATGATTAACATTCAGAATGCCTCGTATTTTGAAGGCGGTCCAGTCTTCAGTCAAAAGAAATTCTCAAAACATTGTCAAGTAATAAAAGGGAAGAAGAAAAACCCCAAACTTCTGGTCTCTGGTTTATAATGTGACCACCTACACGATGTGAGTCGGGCGAAATGGCCTGTGATTCGGATCTTCTGCTGGCTGGGTGTGTGTGTGTGTGTGTGTGTGTGTTGTTTCTAATGATGAACAGTTGGTGGTGGTAACTGGCGGCCGTGGTGGAAGCATGTGACACACACAGTTTGGTGTCACTGCTGCAGTTTGGTGTTCTACGTAAACACCACCGCTCTGACAAAATGCACCCACTTGGCTTGGAAACGGCCTTAACGAAAACACGGAGCTGTGGAAAAACAACCAGCAGGACGACGCTTCTGCAGCACTAACTCTGTGAAGCGTCTGCAGAAGCTCGAGGAAGCAGCGCCACAGTCATTCTGTTGCTAGTGCCGTCGTTTCTACTGTGCACTGTGTATATGGTAGAAAAGACAATAAACCTACTACTGCTACTAGATACACAATAACAATACACATGTGTGTGTTGACCCATTGCAGACCAAGATCAAATCACCAAGCTAAAAATATATATGTACATATATTCAGATTTTCAGTTCCATCTTTTCTCTCCATTGGCTTTGTTTTCCAGCAGAAGCAACAGACTGAAGATTCTGTTCCTCAAGGTGACGCTTTTCTTCTTCTCGCTCTTCTTTGCCCCCTCGTTCTCTCGTCCAGGGTCTCCACACACTCAGCGCTGAAACCTCGCTGGACCTCGTCCGTTACTCTTCATTTATTCACTTGAAACCTTCAAATTCTAGAAAAACTAAAAGGTCTAGAGATCTAAAACCAGGAATCAGGAACATGTTTGGGGCCTCAAAATAAGTTGAGAACTTTCAAAGAACTTGAAGGTTTGCTGGACTTTCCAAACTGAAAATGAGCAGATTCAATACGACTTAGCCCAAAAAACAATAAGCCTAAAAATGTTTTATTGGGTTTTTCCTATTTATTTGAAACTCCATTTGAAAAATCCTGCTTCCTTTCACATGGTGCGAGAAGGTCATAGCAGAAGGACCAGGAGAAATGGTCCAGGCTTGACTCTGAATGAAATATGCTTTAAATACTAGAGGGTTTCTGTGACACTTCCATTCTGGAGATGCTGCCCTTTGGTTCGTGGATGGTGGGGAAACTGCAGTAAACAGAATAGAGCTGAGCTGTAACGTAGGTTCGAGCTTCCAGTGGACGGGTATTCGGTCCGTACCTCCAGAGCATCAGAGCTGAGGCCTAATGTTGTTGTAGTTGCTGTTTTCCTTTAGCGCCTGAAGTTGAGGATGAAAGGCCGACTGGCAGAGTGGAGGAAATGGAGGTGTGAAGACTCCTCCTCCTGAAGTCTGTCCCAGGGAGGTGGCGGGGTCATTATCTGGCTGTGTGGGTGCGAGGGGGAGGGTCTGATTGTGGGCTCAGGGAACCGTGGGGTGTAATGACCTGTAATGTGTTTATGAGTGGACAGGTGTCCTTCCCCAGGCCCCTGTAGCAGCGCAGACCCGCTAGTGGTAATGAGTGTGTTTTTGGGGTTAACTGCGTTTACTGTGCTGCTCATCTGCAAACTCTGCCTTCAGCACCTCCACTATTAACACGTGGCCATTACACAGCCGTTAGCCCCGCGCTATTCCTGTGATAAAGGGATTAAATACGTCTGTTTACGCCGAAGCTCACACTGCTCGATCCGATTGGCTGGGCCCAAAACGTGGGAAAAGCACGATCCAATTGTACCAAACGTTCACGATTTATACAAGTACACAGTTCTGCAAGTAGGACGTTCAGTGAAAGGTTCCCCTGAGTTTCTCCAACGACTGTAAAGAGTAAAAAGCTATAAATAAATATGATACTGAATCTGTAAATAAGATAATACTGTATTAGTCTCGCAAGTGGGAAATTTGCCTTGCTACGACGTAAGAGCAGCAGAAAAGTGGCAAAACAATAGATACTATTTAAAAAAAGAACAATACAACACAATGAGAACAAAAAAAGTAAACTTTACAGCTAATGCAAAAAATATAAACAGATATTTAAGTATGAAACATTCCATATAAACCTATATATGTGTATAAGTTGCGCCTGTTTTACACCGAGAAAAACACAACAGAAGAATGTTGCACAATGGAGACACGTGCAAGTCGATGATATAGAAAAATAATATATTTAAATACAAAAATATACGTAATAATATAAGAGTAAACATTTGACGGCACAGGATATTAAAAAAACGCTACTGCTTAGCAACGGTAATCTGCTGTTTACTCTTATACTCATATTTCATGCACTAAGACCTTTTACATTTATTCTTCTATTGTTTACATTTCAATATTGATATTTTATCCACATTATTTCAGATTTAATGATTCAGTTCATATACGTCGGCTCATTAAGCTGTAAAACATCCATCCATCCATATTCTAAACCGCTGGGAAGGAGTGTGAACAGGCTGTGGCTGGGATGGCTGGGGTCAGAAGAAGGGTTTGTCTGTCATAAGTGATGAGCGCGTTGCAAGAAGTTCAGCGAAAAGATTAAAAAACAAAAGAAAAACGCAAAGTTGAGGAAGAAACCGAGCAAAGGCAGCCATCCTTACCGGCGCCATCTTGAAGGTTTACTGAATCAAATAATTAAATATTAATGAGCGAGCAGTCATATATGTAGTAAAGTATAATATGCAGATGGGGTTTACCGTTCCAACAGCGAAATCAACTTTTTCAGTTCCACTCGACACTTAAAAAAGAATAAGTGTTGGGCTAATGAACATTTCAGCCGTTAAGAGGTTTTCCCATAAATGTGAGATATAAAAACAAAATGAAAACACTTTGTAATGATCAGAGACGCTAGTAAGAGACGCTAGCTGTCTACTGACTGGAATGGCTCAGTGGCTCACAGGAGTCACACAGGAGTGTGGAACTCTTAAAAACGGCCGAGGGTTAATGGACAGTGAAAAGATCCTTAAGTGAGAAGCTTTAACGACACATATGGGACCTTAATGCCACTTTATTGCATTTATTTACTGTTTCAGGGAGGGAAAACTGTCTGCAGCTGGATGACGGAAGCGCTGGAGCGCGTATGGGGAGAAAGGGAGGAGTGGGAGGGGAAGGGGGCACCAGCATTAAGGAGCTATACTGGTAGCTGCTGTTGGAAGGTGAGCCGCAGAGCTAGTGTACTTATTAACGATATTATCGTGTGTATTGTTGACAATGTCGATATTTTGCCTTTCATCAATACTGCTATAGCACCTCTAGCGAGAATATGTGAGTTATGTCAGTGTCAGTATAACTGCTTATACTGGATGCCAGAATATTAACACACCAATCATCCAAAACATTAAGACCACCTGCCTATTACTGAGTGTGTCCCTCCTGCTGCTGGAGCAGCTCCGACTGTGCTGCACTGTCAGAGTCAGCATCACCTTTTACACCACGGTAGCTCTTCTGTGGGATCGTGCTAGCATTCACTCCCCACGTGCATCAGTGAGCCTTGGGTGCCAACGATCCTGTCACTGATTCACCAGTTGTCATTCTTTGCAATGTGGGTACTGACCACTGCACACCCGGAACACTCCACAAGGCCTGTCGTCCTGGAGACGCTCTGCCCTCACAGTTCGGCCCTCAGGCCCAGGCAACGTCCAAACCACTAGGCCTCCACTGGACTGTAAAGCCACACTGTTACAGGAAGGCCTCGTTCACAATCAGCA
>JBBPDA010000105.1:31521014-31536717 GCA_037974385.1 Arnoldichthys spilopterus
GCTACACTGCTCCCCGTGCGCTGTTGGTAGCTGCCCACTGCTCCACGTGTGCACGTGTGATGGGTTAAATGCAGAGGGCATACTTCGTTGTGGCGCTTGAGCGTGTTCATGATGACCGTCACATTTGGTTCTCATACCTGTGGAAATATGGTAGAACTGGCGCCACAGTAGCGCTGGCTTTGCCCCAGTGGAAAAGAGCGATTACTCTCCGCTTTCACCCACTAACTAGGACCCCCCCACACCCCCACCCCCACCCCCGGTCGCACCCCACCATACGCCTGGTGCTACATTGTTACAGACCGAACTGAGCCATTGGCCTCATGCTGTGAAATACATGGGGGGGAAATGGTGCGAATGATGGCGTTCAGTGCTCTGCTTTTGTTCAGCTGATGTTTAGAACGTTTCGTATCTGACTCGCTCATACATTCCTGCACCCGACCGCTTCTTTCAGCTTGTCCACGTAATTGGCGCTTTGCCCAGGCCGAGAGACGGTGGCGCCGAAAAATGAGCAGAGTTCAGGCGTTTTTACTTCAGACCAGGTCTAGATGCTGCTAGATCTTTATTCATACCAGTGAAGGCCTAGCAGTGAGGACGTTGCCCTTGACTTCAGATGGAGTCTAGGCAGTAGTTAGGAAGCTCCCTTTGGGACCTGAAGGTGGCAGGTTCGAGTCCCGTCCCTGGGCTCCACTGAGGTTCCCTTGAGCAGGGTACCGTCCCACTACACTGCTCCGCGCGTCCCGTCGGTAGCCGCCCACTGTTGCAGGTGCGATGGGTTACATGCAGGGGTTTTGTTGTGGTACTTTGTGTTCACAATGACAGTCACTCTCCCTTTCACCCAGGACGTGGAGCAGTACATGCTGCGGACGGGGACGGTGAACAGCATGGAAAGCTCCCATTCGTTGCCCTCCATGTCGATCAGCGCCAGCTCCCAGAGCTCCTCGGTGAACAGCCTGGCCGACGGCTCGGACGACAGCGGGGAGATGGCCATGATGCAGGAAGGCGAACACACGGTCACGTCCAACAGCTCCGTGCTGCACAAACCCCTGGTCAGTGTCCCGATACGTTCCGGTTCGTTTCAGAGGTTCGTCAACTGGGAAAACAGCGGCCAATGATTTTCACTGGTCAGTCAACGTTACGCACTGGTCCTCGGCGTGGTCAGAAAAGCGAAGCGTGACATTGCGACACCAGGACATTAGTGATTAATATTAAATTTGCACACCAAATTGATGTGTAGACGGGACCTTGAGGTCAGTCTGTGTCCATCGTGTTGTGGACGGCTAGTGACTGAACACTGAGAAACGGATCAATGTCACTATGTAACACAGTTCAGTGTTATTTCTTTGCTCCTGGTACGAAGTGTGTGTTTCCTTCGGCCCGAGATCAATAGAAAACTGGCTGCTGTTGCACAAAGGACAGTGACGTTTTGGAATGTATCTGTTTTCTAGAACATTCTCCATTCACTTCAAACACCAAGTAGAAACGTCCAGAATATTCTGGAAGTGTCCAGAAGTTTCTAGAATTGCCCAGACTATCCTGAAAAGATCAAAAATGGGCTTTTTCCACTATAAATATGAATATTTCGTGGACTGTGGTCATGAAACCAGAAGTTTGGGATTAATAAAGCCGCAGCTACAGTGTAACACTTAGAAGCCACAGACAAACTGCGTAACGTTGTGTCATCACAGAAGACGTTCGTTGTTGGGTTTAGAATCCAAATAGACTGTAGATCAAGGCTGGAGCCCGAAGCTTCTGAAAAGGATATGATCGCATCCCCCCCCACCCCAATTACACTGCAATAGTAGCCTATGGGGTTGTGACATCATAACCATGATGAATCCCAACTGGATGGTCCAGACTCCACTGTGTTTTTGATGCGTTTTAGCCCAGACTGCAGTGACCAAAGCAGCCTGTGTAATTTTAAGGGGTAAAGAGAGGTGGGAAAACGTCTGTGCAGAAGGAATTTGAGATAAAATAAATCATTCAATCTTGAACGTAGACCCCTCCGCTGTTTATGCCGTGAATTCCATATGGGCGAAGCTACTGTGTGTTGGAGAGGTTTCATAGCCGCCTCAGTCGGGTGTGTTGGAGCAGGAGAAATCGCCCGAAAAAATCTTCATATTTATGTAAATATTCAATCACGTGTGTCTTATTCCTCTGCCCAGAGCCATGACAACATCTACGACGATCCCTACCAGCCCGAGGTGGACTCCCAGCAGCAGGGCCCATCCGGCGGAGGAGGCGGCGGCGGCGGGCGGCGACGCCGCGGCCGTGACCACTTCGCCACCATCCGCACGGCCTCGCTGGTGACCCGTCAGATCCAGGAGCACGAGCAGGGCTCCGCTCTGCGGGAGCAGATGTCCGGCTACAAGCGCATGAGGCGGCAGCACCAGAAGCAGCTGATGGCACTGGAGAACAAGCTGAAGGCGGAGATGGACGAACACCAGCTGCGGCTGGACAAGGAGCTGGAGACCCAGAGGAACAATTTCGGCAGCGAGAGCGACAAGCTCGGCAAGAAGCACCAGGCTGTACTGGAGAAAGAGGTCAGAAGGGGAAGGGGGCACGGTGGGAATTCCGCACTGTGATCAAATGCAGAAGGAAGATTGACTAGGGAGTAGGGAGTCCGAGAAAGCCCAGCTGGCCTCGCTCTCTCTGGGTGGGTAGCATGACCCCACTCTGCACGATGCCCACCGGCAAATGTGTCTGCTGCCTTCTGAACATGTTACGCAGCCGGCGCTAGCCTTTACTCTTCCAGTGATGGTGTTTCCATGTGACTGGGGTGTTTTCTGTGCTAGTGGGTGGACTTGTAGGCAAGTAAATTGGGGAAAAATACAAAAAATAGTAGCAGTGCACTCGGGCTAGCTGATCTATGGCAATAATGCATCATCACAGCAGCTAGCCTTTACACCGTGAGAGGCTTGCGATGAACAGGCTAGCCGAAATGATCTGAAACGTTCTTCCGTTAACTTGCATTGGAAGTGGGGGTCAGGTTTCTGCCTTCTACGCTTTTGGTTTTTCTTGGACAGCCGTGATCTTTAGGGGTCATCGTGGTGCAAAATTCACATGCGCTGATCTAATCAGGGCTGTTCGAGTGAGTCCGAATGCTGAAGCTTGATGCAGCCACAGGACTTGGACTTGAACTTTTCCCCTAAATTTTCTCGTCCCATTTTAGACGAAGAGTGGTTCGACAGAGGAGAAGAAGTTCCAGCAGCACATCCTGGCTCAGCAGAAGAAAGAGCTCACCACTCTGCTGGAGTCTCAGAAGCGCCAGTACAGGCAGCGTAAAGAGCAGCTGAAGGAGGTATTTCCCGCCTGGAGATTTGCAAACCGCTTACGTTGCTCGTGTGTGTTTTGCCTTAAACTTTAAGAAGGCCGCCTTATTCACTGGCGATTGAGTGCTGACCTCCGTGACCTGGTGTTTACCTACAGGAGCTGAATGAGAACCAGTCCACGCCGAAACGAGAGAAGCAGGAGTGGCTGGTGCAGCAGAAGGAGTGTCTGCAACAGCTCCAGGCCGAGGAAGAGGCGGGGCTGCTGCGGCGCCAGAGGCAGTACTACGAACTGCAGTGCCGCCAGTACAAGAGGAAGATGCTGCTGTCTCGACACAACCTGGAACAAGACCTTCTTCGAGAGGTAACGCAGGCATATACCTTCCTATACAAGTCATCCTCAACCCCCAAATCTGACCCACTCCATCCAGTTAACCAGGGGCTAAAGACAGTTCTCAGCTGGTAAGTTTAGGTCGATTTCCAGAGAGCAAGATTGGGGACCTCGGCCCTATCGTGGCCCTCGAGGGCAGTGAGTCAGGAATGCTGTTTTGATGTGGTGAACTGTTGAGCAGTGGCGGCCTAGTGATTAGTGACCATGTGATTGGAGGGTCCCAGGCACCAGTGAGGTTCCCTTGAGCAAGGTACTGTCCTGCCACACTGCTCCACGTGTGATAGGATGAATGCAAAGGTCACTTTTCTTGGTGATGGGGTGTGTTCGCGTAGACAAGTCGTCCCTTTATTTCATGTTTACCATGTGCACGTTTGAATGGAGCTTTTCACCATTGCCCCTCCCCTCCTTCTTTTATCGTCCACTCGCAGGAACTGAACAAGAAGCAGACCCTGAAGGACCTGGAATGCGCCATGCTGCTCCGGCACCACGAGTCGACGCAAGAGCTGGAGTTCCGCCAGCTGGGCCTCGTGCAGCGCACCCGCGCCGACCTGATCCGCACCCAGCACCAGAGCGAGCTCACCAACCAAATGGAGTACAACAAGCGGCGCGAGCAGGAGCTCCGCCAGAAGCACGCCATGGAGGTCCGCCAGCAGCCCAAGAGCCTGAGAGTGAGTGAGGGCGACAGCACGGAGCCTGCGGGGCAGGGGCCTGTAAGGGCAGGGCCAGAGGAGGCGGTGGAGAGCGGGAGGGGCGGGGATGAGCGAGTGATGTATGGGGAATCTGCTCCGTCCGTGGAGGAAGAGAGGGGTGATGAAGTTGATGGGAGTGAGAGAAGCGTGGACCCGGGTGAAGGGGGTGATGCTGTGAGCAGGGAAGACGAAGGAAACCTTGACCAGCCTTTAGTTGACCAGAGCAGGGAGACGGAGGCCGAGGACGAGACCGAAGGTCCAGCAGTAGTAGTTGCCGGAGAGCAAAGCTTAGATGAGCCGAGCGAGAAGACTGGGGGAAACGCATGGGAGGAGGGTGATGTCGTAGAGGGTCAGAGACGGGTAGATGGGCAGCAGTGGGACGAGGAGGACGATTCCGGAAGCGAGACGGAGATGGAGACGGAGGACGAGAGCGAGGAGGGCAGGGGAGTGGCCGACGGCTGTCCGTCAGAGCTAATCCTGGCCCCTTCTCTCGAGCGCCGGCCTCACACGCGCGAACGGGAAGTGGACGAGCTGTCGGACTTCTACTTCCCTGATACGCTGGAGGAACTCGAGCCCCCCGCCGTTCGCCCGCCGCCCTCGCCGTCCTCTTCTCAGCCTTCCCTTCCTTCTCTCTTCTCCCACGCCATCTGCCTGGTCCTCTCGCTCTCGGCAGCCGCTCAGCCGTCTGTGCCAACCCTCCTGTCCCTCGCCGTCTTCCTCCTCTCCCTCCGCCGCTCCCCACCGCTTCCTTCCCTCGCCTCGGTCCTCCTCTCGGCCGAGCTGGCCCTCCTGGCCCTCTTCTTCTCCTACCTCTTCTTGCGTTCGCTCTGCTCCCTCTCTTTGTCCACGTACTTGTCGCTCACGCTGTGGGCGTCGGGCGTGTTCAGCCTGGGCCTGTCGCTGAGCCTCGGCCTCTACTACGTTCCAGTGGCTCTGATCTCCGCCTTCTTCCTGAGCTCGCCCTCGCTTTTCCTCTCCCTCTACCTGCTGGTCGTGCTGGTCGTGCGGCCGGCCCGCGTCTTCCTCCAGGACGGGCCGCGCAAGCTCCGGCGCCTGTGGGTGCGTCTGCTCTTTCGCCTGCCCAAGCCCCTCTTCGCCCTGTGCCAGTCGCTGCTGGGTGGCCTGGCTGAGCGCAGCCTCTATGACATGTTCCCCAAAGCTGGGCGCAACTGGGGTGGCCGGCGCTCCCGGATACCGGTGCCCGTCAAGAGCCTCTCGGCCGAGTACCGGGCCCGCAGCGTAGGATCCGCCCTACTGGCCTGGGGCGTGCTCTGGGCGAGGCGGTTCGTCCGCCGCCCCATCGGGGTTCTGGCTGATCTGGCCAACTCGGTGGTGCTGAGCGTAGCTAGCAGGGTACTCCGGCAGCTTCCCGCCCAGTACCTGAGCAAGCTGAGGGCTTTCGGTCTCCTGCGCGAGGAGAAACCGAGCAGGTTGCCCCGGCTCCTACCCCGAGCGGTCAGGGAGCAGACGCGGAGGATGAGGGAGCGGAGAGAGCGGGAGCGGCGCCGGAGGGAGGAGCGGGTGAGGGCCTACAGGGAAGAGGGGAGGTGGGAGTGTGGGCTGAGGAGGACCGCGTCAGGGAGGAGATTGAGGGGGAAGATCGTGCCTTGGAGATGACCGTGTGGAACCGAGTCAGGAAGATATGGGTGGGGGGTATGTGAGGGCACGTCGTTCTCACAGTGAGCTTTTCCGGCCAAATCTGGGGTGATATCAGTACCGAGGTGCAACTGCACCATCCATTTAGACCACCTGCCGAGTCTAAAGAGGTTTTCCACCTTTTGGCAAGTAGAAAACAGTTGTTTTTTGTTTAATTGTACTTGAAGTCAGCTTAAAGGCCCAAATAGCTGTCTGGAGCAATAGCAGGACGTCATTAGCATTGTTCCTAGCGTGAGTTTAAAGCTAACCGTTACCATCCCTGTATAAAAGCACCCGATGTATTTTAAAGGGCCCAATTCTTAATTGATTGGATTCCTTGTTTGCCGTGAGATTGGTTGAACGTTGGCTTCCACACGCTCGTTCTATAGCCTGGGGGTTCTTGATGTGGCTTGTGGTGAAGCTTGAGATGAAGTTAATCTGGGTTTGTCGTCTGGGCTTCGTTTATCATCTTGCAGTCACCTGTGGACTGTGTTCTAGCTGCCGGCAGCTTTATAGCAGGATCGTCTTGACCGCGAACCTTGACCTGCTGTAATCCAGGCTACTGGGAGGCTGGTGGGCAATCAGAGTTCAGGGGTTCTCCATTATCGCGGACCACCTCAGCTGGGCGTGTGCACCAAATTCGGTGTCAATCTACTTATGGCTTCCCCCTGTTTTGGGGAGGTCTTGAGTCCCGACCATGGTGCGGTTCCTGCTTAACGGGACGTAGTGCTACCTGAAGGTCTTTCCACTCGTAGCTATTGATTGTCTGTTCCAACAGATCGTGTCTCAGAAAACGACGCAAAAGTATCATGTTGTGATTTTCTCTTTACCGAGTCGCGGAAGAACGCAGCAACATCTGGCCGAGCATTCGCTGTCCGTGCATGAGCCTTCCTTCATGTTCCTTTCCCCACGTCTTTCCCTCCCGACTCCTTGGGACCACTCCCTTCACCCACCCCAACCCCCCTGGTCACCCGTGTACCCGCTGCCTCTCAGCCGCCGAATATGAAGTATTAGTCAAGACTGTGCTTTTTTGTGAAAGTTTCATTATTATTGTTTTTGCCATTGTTTTTGTTTTAATGTCTCTTTGGTTATTGTTCCATGACCGTGTTTGTGCAATTCATGTCCTCTTGGGTTTTTTTTTGGTTCTCCATCCATTTCATCTTGGCGTGTGCGGTTGAAGTCGCCCCGGTGTCGAAGGGCTAGTTAGCGAATAGCCGCCCGAGAAAAGTCGCCGCAGGCCCGAATCTGGGGCCTGTTGATTAACCAGCTGCGTTCCCACGGTGAAGAACTAGAAATCTACTACACTATGCAGCCCCCCCAAAAAACACTACAGCCGTAGTCTTGTACGTGCAATAGTCTCTCACCCAGAGAGAGAGGAATGGTCTCGGCCTAAACGCCTCAGCCTGGCTCGCCCTTGACCTTGACGTCGCACTACCAAACGAGTCGCCAGTCCTGGAAAAACACCATCTAGTCCGTTACGTCAGCTAACAGCGCTGACTAGCATTATGTTAAATAGTGAAGGGGAGAGGGAGGGCCTAGAAAGTGTGACCGTTGTTTATAATATCTCCTAAAAGGCGCTTTTATTGCAATTTTCGCCCTGAGAAACGTTTTACTCGGGAGAATAAACGCAAGCTAAAATTCCGCTAGCCGCGGGGGGCGGAGCCTGTGTTACACTCACTGTATTGACGGCGTACTTCACCGCGTGGGCTGTTTTCCACCGCCCGCTGGAGAAAGTGGGATCAGTTGGATTGAGGAAACACTCGAGTGAAAGCCCGAGTAACGAAGCGGAGGACAATCATCGTGTTGTTGTGCTCGTTTTTGCCAACGACGTGTATCTTAATGTTTTACCGTGTAAACATATTCGTAGACATATGCTTCTATATGAAGGTGGAGTCGCGGTCGGGCGCGTTCACCATCGAACTGCCTAAAAAAAGTGATCTACATTCATTAATTCTACATAAACGGAAGTTTTCCACTTCTCCGTGCTGCAGCACCGCCTGGCAAAACCGGGCCTCTCGTCTCGAGACGGGTCGTCAGTCGCGGTGACGCAAAACCAAAGATTTCAACAGCCATAGAATGTGATGACGCGAAGGAGCGAAGAGTTTTATTACTGGAGTAAGAAGTGAAGTTTGCACTGTGAGGATCGAGAGATCTGTAGGTGGGGACGACGTTTAAAACGGCTTTAATTGACGTAGGGAAGCTGCTCGGGGGACGTCCCAAATTCCACAGTAGCGCCCCAACGTTTTTTGCTTCTTTTTTTTTTTTTTTTTTTTTTTTGTATTTGTATTTTTATTATTTATTTATTTTATTTTTAAAAAAAATATGGTATAATTTTGGTTTCCCTCTCAAGGGAACGGGTTTGTCAATTCGAAGAGGCCTTTTTGTTTCACAGAGGGATACGTATAGACAATTTAAACACGGCGTCATGGCCCGTTCGTTTTCAACACGTCGTCTTTATGATTTGTGCACGTTTACGTTGGTGTGTGTGTGAGAACTGTGCGTTATTCCAGAACTGTGTGTTATGTTCAGTCCTGCACCTGTTTGCCATTTTTGTGTGCATTTCATCTTCACTGCACGTGGACGAACGAATGTTTACTGTAAGTTTATTTTTTTTTTATTTGTCGTCCTTATTTGAAATAAATTTCTTTTGTTTCGACCTGCTTTCGTCTTTTGCTTTGACTTTGTCATCTTCATTCTTATGATTTTTTTTTTTTTTTTTACCCACTGTTATTTATTTATTTATTTAATTAATTAATTTTATTTCATTTTAAAAAGAGAAAATCCACTTAAACATGTAGCTTCGTTAAACTGGGGCCCTGACACTACACCGTCTCCATTATTTCTTCCACATCTAGTGTCTGTTTATTGGTGCAGCAGCACCAAATATTCATATTTACATATATATTACATAGATCTACGCTTACATCACTGCTTCTGGTGTCCACATGATGGACCTCGTGAACCCCAATGGAAATTTGGGGGTGGGAGGGGTGGGGGAGCAATAGAACATGCCCAAAATGTCATGGTCGTATTGTATGGTCACACCTTTGGCCGCCACCAAATGAGACCTCACTGCTTAAAATCTGTCCAGTTCGAACATGACCCGACTGCTCGGGACCCGTTTTCCCCAAGCGTGTCCGGCTCAGGACGGGAGGGAATTCCTAAACTGGATCCTCACGCTCCTCTCTTTAGTCTCTGTGTGTTGATAAGGTTTAGCATCACAGCTAATCGCTAAATCCGTAAGGCCGTAGCGTGTGTCGCCGAAATGACGACTCGCAGAGTTCACAATGTTCAGTTCCACCTTAAACGGGGCCGCGTTACATTCTGACACTTGGTGGAACGGAACCTGGAGCCGAAGCTCAGCTCTTCGTTTGGTGAAGCAGCTGAACATCAGCTGGAAAACGGTCACTGAACAAAATCATTTCAGGAGATTTACGTCCCAATTCCTTCATTGGTGCTGCGGAGGTCAGCAGAGGTTGAGCCGGACTCGAGCGCGGCCTTATCCGGACGTGGCCTCGCAGCATAGGGTCTTTTTTTTTTTTTTTTATCTGAGCAGCTCCGATGAAATGGCTGTGAAACCATCAAAAATTATTTCAGTTTTAAAGCTATAAACTATCAAACACAGACATATTGATTGATTGATTGATTAATTATTTGGACCCTCCTAAAAAATGCTGTTTTAAGTTAATGCAACTTTAAACGCTGAGTTGAACTTCCAAAGGTCCAAAGCTTTCTAGAATTGTCCAGAATCTTCTAGAACTTTCTGGGACTCTCCAAAAAAGATACAAATGCAATGTTTTGCCACTATAACTATGAAACCGTAGTGGGCTGTGGTCATAAATTCAACGTTGGTGATGAATAGAGCTGTTTATACACATGGAGTGAACGTGTCAGTGTGAACACACTCAAGCACCACGACGAAACGTGACCTCTGCATTTAACCCATCACGCGTGGAGCAGCGGGCAGCTACCAACAGCGCCCTGGGAACAGTGTAGTGGGACGGTACCTTACTCAAGGGAACCTCAGTGGTGCCCAGGGACTTAAACCTGCGACCTTCAGGTCCCAAGGGCAGCGTCCTCACCACTAGGCCTCCACTGCCCACTAGCAGCTGTAATATAACACAGAGATGCGCTGCTCGACACTCATCCAGACCAGTTTAAACGTGATGTTGGAAACTTCTCAGTACTTTTGTTCGAGCACAACTCACACTTTTTTCGGATCCTGCGTGATTCATATATATGTAAAATAAATATTTTGTCCTCTATCCAGTAGGTGCTCCAGCTGATCCTCGCAACTTGCAAAAAGCGCTGACCGATGGCCCCGAGGGCTGATGTTACCTGCACTCTTGTTCGAAACACTACACTAGGTTCTTTGGGTGGCGATGAGCTGATTCTGGGTCAGTCTCGGACAGAATTTTGTCAGACTTTTGGTCTATGGTTGGGGTTAGAAGTGGATTGGGACGCATCCGGTCAGGCCAAAGCCGTGCCCAGGTTGGCTGTGTTGAGATGGGTTTTGGCCTTGTTGATCTTTTCTCAGCGCTTCCGTAACTTTGTGGAGTCTGAGGTAAGTGAGTAGCTCCAGCTCTTTGCTGAGGTGGAGCAGACCTGTGGGTGTGGTTTAGGACCCAGTATGACTTACTGTGAGTTATAAACATCCAGCTCTTCATGAGGGTGGAGCAGACTTGTGGGTGTGGTTTAGGACTCACTGTGACTTACTGTGAGCTATAAACATCCAGCTCTTCATGAAGGTGGAGCAGCCTTGTGGGTGTGGTTTAGGACACAGTATGACTTACTGTGAGCTACAAACATCCAGCTCTTCATGAGGGTGGAGCAGACCTGTGGGTGTGGTTTAGGACCCAGTATGACTTACTGTGAGCTATAAACATCCATAGTGGCATTGTCCAAAGTCCACCGCTGCTGTCGTCTTGCTGCTGATTTGCTGAAGTGTCAGGTTTGATGATCTTGTTGCAGACGTAACCTAGAGGACGATGAACCTCTCTTTCACCTTCTTTTCGCTCTTGACGATCCCTCCCTCCCTCCCTCCCTCCCTACTCCTGAATCTTCCCGTTTTTTCAGTCCAAAGAGCTGCAGATCAAGAGGCAGTTCCAGGACACGTGTAAGATCCAGACACGGCAGTACAAGGCCCTGCGGAACCACCTCCTGGAGAACACGCCCAAGTCGGACCACAAGGCCGTGCTGAAGCGCCTGAAGGACGAGCAGACGCGTAAGCTGGCCATCCTGGCCGAGCAGTACGACCACTCCATCAACGACATGCTGTCCACACAGGCTGTGAGTAAGGCAAGGACGTGTCCCATCACAATTTCCGCCCTCCATCCACACCCCCTTCACCCGAGCCACGCCCCTCACTCTGCACCATTAACGGCATGCTCTCGATGGCAGAGAGCGACTTGTCTCGCGGTGAGCTGCACCCCACCCCAACACTGCCCTCAACATCCCTGGCACGTCCCACCCACTGTGTCAGTGCTGTGTTTATAGGGCAAGTGGTCACTCAACAGATAAGGGAAGGCGGGGACAAAGAGGAGGAGTTTCAGTAGGAATGGGCCGACTCTGTAGGCCAGGCTAGCCTCAGTAAGCTAATTAGCTATGCAACATCTAAGCTAATGCAAATGTCTTGACTTTGATAATCACCCAAAATTAAAAAAAAAATTTCAAGATACAGGCTGGAAACTTCCCCAACGTGCATCCAGCTCTTTGTGAAGGTGAAGCAGACTTGTGGGTGTGGTTTAGGACCCAGTATGACCTTCTGTGAGCTATAAACATCCAGCTCTTCATGAGGGTGGAGCAGACTAGTGGGTGTGGTTTAAGACCCAGTATGACTTACTGTGAACTATAAACATCCAGCTCTTCATGAGGGTGCAGTAGCCTTGTGGGTGTGGTTTAGGACCCAGTATGACTTCCTGTGAGCTATAAACATCCAGCTCTATATTCAGGTGGAGTAGCCTTGTGGGTGTGGTTTAGGACACAGTATGACTTACTGTGAGATATAAACGTCCAGCTCTTCATGAGGGTGGAGCAGACTAGTGGGTGTGGTTTAAGACCCAGTATGACTTACTGTGCGCTATGAACATCCAGCTCTTCATGAAGGTGGAGTAGCCTTGTGGGTGTGGTTTAGGACCCAGTATGACTTACTGTGCGCTATGAACATCCAGATCGGTTCGTTTTCCTGAAGATCCCAGTCAGGGAGAAGATCCAAACCCCCCAACGCTACAGCCGTGTCCTCCGCCGGCCGCGCCTCACTGACCTAACGCCCTCTTGTTCTTTCAGCTGCGATTGGACGAGACGCAGGAGGCGGAGTACCAGGCGCTGAGGATGCAGCTGCAGCAGGAGCTGGAGCTGCTGAACGCCTACCAAAGCAAGATCAAGATCCACACGGACACGCAGCACGAAAGGGAGGTCAAAGACCTGGAGCAGAGGGTGTCCATCCGCAGAGCACTGCTGGAGCAGAGGGTAAAGGGTTTAGACCTCATAGAGATTTCTTTGACTAGGAAAACGAGCGCCAGGAGTGATTGGTCACTGCAAACGTGAGAGAACTGGTCAGGGATGGTGTGAGTGAAGTCTTCTCGGTTCCCATCCCTAAGCATAAGTGAACTGACCTGAAACTGGTGGCACTAGATACTCGGTGGTGTTCCACAGCTACGTTTTGGGCCCGCGTTCCCTAAAGCCGGCCTAGTTTGGCAGCAGTAGCTGCGGTTTTGTGCGCACAGCCGTTGTTGAATGCTCGCCCAGACGTTTTTGCCCTAAGCCCTCGTCCTTGTGCCTCCCCGCAGATCGAAGAGGAGATGCTGTCCCTGCAGAACGAGCGCTCGGAGAGGATCAGGTCCCTGCTGGAGCGGCAGGCCAGCGAGATCGAGGCCTTCGACTCCGAGAGCCTGCGCCTGGGCTTCAGCAGCCTGGCCCTGACGGGCATCCCGTCCGAGGCCTACCCCAAGCAGGGCTACCCGTCCAGCCAAGCGCCGCGCTCCTCCAGCCACTGGAGCCACGGAGGGGCCCCGCACCCGCACTCCCGCCGGGGTCCCAGCCGTGCGGAGTCCTCGTCCTCCGCCGCCCACGCGCTGGGCCTCGCCCGAGACGGCCCCGTCCACCACCCGTCCCGCTCGTCCTCCTCGTCCTCCTCCTCGTCGTCCTCCTCGCACCACCACCACCACCGCCACCACCTGCCTCAGCACTACCACCACCAGAGCACGCCCCAGCTGTACCGGGAGCGGGAGAGGGACCGCGAGAGGGAGCGGGAGAAAGACCGGGAGTGGGGGGGGGTAGGAGGGAGCCGGGGGGACCTCGCCCACCCCCACGCCTTCGCTCACCACCTCCCCTCCCGCTCCTCCTCCCAGTCCCTGGCTCTCCTCCCTCCTCCCCCCCCGGCCCCGCCC
The DNA here is from genome assembly GCA_037974385.1 of Arnoldichthys spilopterus. Lineage (NCBI taxonomy): Eukaryota > Metazoa > Chordata > Actinopteri > Characiformes > Lepidarchidae > Arnoldichthys > Arnoldichthys spilopterus. The sequence continues at coordinate 31,534,384 of JBBPDA010000105.1, forward strand.
TCCATCTCTCTCTCCTCCGCCTCTCCCTCCGGCCAGGCCTCCTCGTCCTCGTCCTCGCAGGGAATGTACGGAGGCGGCGGCGGCGGCGGCGGAGGAGGAGGGGGCCTGGTGGTGCGGGGGCCCAGCCTGATGGCCCTGAGGAACAGCCCTCAGCCCCTGCGCAGGACGGCCTCCGGGGGCGGCCCAGGGGGCTCGGGCGGCGGGGACGGAGTCCTGAGCCGCAGCACCTCCGTCACCTCGCACATCTCAAACGGATCACACCTCTCCTACTCCTAAGGCCTTTTTGCACCGGGCGCGGCCTCCTCCCGACGATTGGCCGTAACTAATGGAGACCTGTACACCAGACGCCGTTTTTTTTTTTTTTTTTGGGGGGGGGTCCCGAAATCGCAGGAACTTATTTGACCGAACGCGAGTTCCAGAAACAACAACATGCCAAAAATATTTCAGCGCGAATCAGGTCACGCACAAAGTCGTCTCGGTTCTCGAGTGGGCCGCTTTTCCAAAAACGGGACGTACGGAACGTCTCCCGAAGAACAACCGCCAAATTCCAAGGCCCGTATTCGGATACGGAACATTCCCAGAAATTACTCACTTGCCCAGTTTTCATTTTTCCGACGCGCTCGGTGTGCAGAGGCCTTTAGAGCGAGCGCTCGCCCCGGACCGGACGGAGCCGAGGGACGAGAGGCGAAGAGAAGAGCACATCCTTAATCGCACCGCTTCGATTCGCCCTCAGTCCGTCGTCGGCGTTTCTCTTTTTCTTTTTTTTCAAAAACAAAGAACCCAACAACAAAGGAAAACATAACCGGCCTGGAACATCACCGCTGCCTTTAAGGAGGTCTTAAAGGGATGGCTGTGCCGCGCCGCGCCGACGTTTGTCGGGGGGCCCTTGCGAACACAGAATGTCTACAATGTCGGACGAGGTCCATCGGCGCGAGACAAGGCCTCGCGAGGGAAAACATGGACAAATCTTTCCCTGTGGTTTATTCCACCGCTGCCATGAGCCTGTTCATGAAATCCAAAAGCGAGAGATCTCTCTCTCTCTCTCTTTCTCTCTCTCTCTCTCTCTTTCTCTCTCTCTCTTTCTCTCTCTCTTTTTCTCTTTCTCGCTCTCACTTTCTCTTTCTCTCTCTCTCTCTCTCTCTTTCTCTCTCTCTTTTTCTCACTCTCTCTCTTTCTTTCTCTCTCACTTTCTCTCTCTCTCTCTCTCTCTCTCACTTTTTCTCTCTCTCTCTCTTTCTCTCTCACTTTTTCTCTCTCTTTCTCTCTCTCTCTCTCTTTCTCTCTCTTTCTCTTTTTCTCTCTATCTCTTTCTCTCTTTCTGTCTCTTTCTCTCTCTCTCTTTCTCTCTGTCTCTCTCTCACAGAATGTCTACGACGTCGGACGAGGTCCTTCGGCGCGAGACGAGGCCTCCGGACTTTTACCGTAACGTTGGTGTCTGTGGGAGTCGCTCCAGTGCATGAGATGTAACGTACAAAAACACATTCGTGTCCATGTCACCCAGTCACGTGTGAAACGTGAGGCTACTGTAACCGTCCGAAAAAAAGAGAAAAAACCAAGAAAAAAAAAAAATCATGAGTCGATCATTTCGAGTCGCACTTCCCACCGATCGGAGACTTCACTGTATATAGCGTCCGGAGTGTTGAAGCGTCGTGTCCGCGGTTTTCTATAATAACGACCATCCTAACTTTGATATAACGAGCCGTGAACGGCGTTTAGCGGTAGGTGGATGTGGCAGGGGTCGCGCCGCCACAGCGCAGCCCTTAGTACCTTATTTGTCGTTACCGTGTGCACATTTTTCTTCTTTTTCCCCCGAATGCGAGAACAGCTCGTTTTCGTTGTAAATGAAGTTTTAACTGCGAAGAAAACAAAAAAGAAACAAAAACAAAAACCAAGTGTTACTTCTGTGGGGTGTTTGGGTATTAATGGTTATTAACACTTCATTATTAATGATTGTTAATAGTCGAGGTCGCCGAACGTCACGCGGTCGCTTAGACCGGGGACGTCGCACGGTCTCGGTGCCATGTGGACGCTGGTGGGTTTGGGGCCGACCTTCACTGAAACATGGGCGGTGTGTTCGGGTTCAGAGCGAAGCGTTAAAGTGCGTTTCCTCTCCCGAAAAAGCCAATAAAACGTGTCGTTCCCCCGATCGGAGGGTCTTCGCCCAGGACTTTGTTGGCTCGGCGCCACCCCTCTAGCAGAACCCCCCCCCCCCCACCCCACTGAACTGGAGAAGGACAGACGACGAGCCGCACCGGCCCAGACGACGAGCCGCACCGGCCCAGACGACGAGCCGCACCGGCCCAGACGACGAGCCGCACCGGCCCAGACGACGAG
>JBBPDA010000105.1:31604455-31618989 GCA_037974385.1 Arnoldichthys spilopterus
CCACGTGTGCACGTGTGATGGGTTAAATGCAGAGGTCACATTTAGTTGTGGTGCTTGAGTGTGTTCACAATGACACAGTCACGCATAACGCGTTGTGCGCTCAGCGGTTGGGGCTCTCGTCTCGTCTGTAATTGTGGTCTGTTCCCATCATACAGATCAATGTTTTTCGGCTCCTTTTGCTTAAACAAGGTGTGTTAAATAAACGATGTAGTCGTGGATATTTTACACTCGTGTTCTTCTTCCACAATGCTCGGCGTTACAAACAGGAGACGGTTACTATAGCGATGACACAGCGATGGATATGAACAGGTGAGTGTAAAGGAGGAAGCATAACCAGTAAGGTGTTAACAGTAATGAGTGGTGAACTTAGAGCGATAGAGACACAAGCCAAACACTCGTTCATGACGGCAGGCGGCTCAGCAGTGACGGTGGTATAGTCGCAGCCGGGTTGTAGACCTGTAGGTCACTCGTCCATCCATTCGTAAAATGGCTGTGTGCTTGTAAAGACGAGTGTAGGGTAAGTGTAAGTTCCTGACGGGTGTATGAAGGTTTTACAGCGAACGTGGGGTGGATCCAGTGTGCAGTGCAGCTTTGGGGCAGTGTTGTCGTGTCGCTGGGCAAATTGCGGCTCCAAAAGCTCCAAAAGACAATGAAAACTTCTCTACCGCACGTGTTGAGCGTGTTGCTGCCTCGAGGAAATTCCTCTTCTCTAAAAGTTTCCTCCTGCAGCGTCGCCGCAGTGCAGCCTGAGCGACCTGAGCGAACTCCCTGTGTTCCGTGTGTTTATGGTTCTGGGTGTCTTATCATATTGGAACACAGCTCTGTTACTAGCGCCGGTGGGACGTTCGCGCTGCAGACGTTTGTTACTCGTGGCTGTTGGTTTGCCGTCGCTTTCCAGTTTGAAGCTTGTTCGTGCTCGAGCCGATCCGCATCGGTAAAAAGACGGATCTCTGGGATCAGACCGGGACGTCCCGAGCTGGGATATGTTTCTGGATTGCTGGACTGGGGAGATGCTGTTCCTTGCAGATGGCTGGAGCATTATTTCTGGCTTTTGTGGCCAAGACTAACCAGCAGATCTTAACGGGGTTAACGAAACTAGTTTGTACGTACACTGGTTCGACTGGACTCATTTCTGCATTGGTTTTCCTTTCCCTCGCAGATTGTGGATTTGTTGCTGACTCACGGCGCAGACGTCAACATGGCGGATAAGCAGGGCCGGACTCCTCTCATGATGGCCGCTTCAGAGGGCCACGTGGAGACCGTAGAGTACCTGCTGGCTCAAGGTGAAACACATGTCACGTAGCAAAAATGCAAACACGCTTCACTTCTCCTGAAAACTAAAGCTCTGTGACTAAATGATGAGATTGTGTGGAGGAAAATGTGAGGTTGTGTGGTTGTGTGGAGGGAGTGGTTGAATCTGTGCTAGCACTGAAACTGGCCATGGCCTGCAGTTGCATCGGTGAAACTAAGCCCCAGAGCCAGATGAGTGGCCCCGGAGGGAAGGCCTGGGGTCTGCAGGTAGGGGCCGGCTGAAAGCAACTGGTATGTCGTGAATATGTAAAAACGGAAACCGGCAGGGTTCAAAAGTTGGAGAGGTGAAAACCTCTGGTGTCATTTTCACTCTGCAGAGAGAGAGTCACCGGCGTTGCATCGAAGGCTCCTTCAATAAAACGTCTACGCTTCAGCAATCAGAGCTATTCAGAGTTTTTCGTTCTTCTTCAAACCAGTTTTTCGACGACAGTAACTCAGAAATTCCTTGTACAGGACGATCGAAATGATCCATTACTACAAGAAGCCAAAGCCAAAGCCCTTGGGGAAAACGGCGCCAGCACAGTTAATTTGAATTAACCGTTTCTATGAGGAATTCCACATTGTGTTACTGCTCACTTTGGACTTCTAAAGAGAAGATTTGGTGAACAACATTCAGGTTCAGGTCATACTTTGAGTACTACGGCCTCCAGGACCAAGATTCATTCTTGGAACCTTCACGTTAAAAATGTGCAGTTTTTAGTAGAGAAATTAGTGGCTCAGGGCAATGTTTTACCTTCGATCCCTGAACCTGAATTAGCCCTACAAATGCACTGGAGGTCAAGCACACTGTGCTACAGCAGTTAAGAATCAAGCCCAACTTTGTAAAGCCACACTCACCCACATCTGCACCACGGTTGCCATGGCCGTGGCTCTGGTTAAGGATGTCTTCCACAAGTCAATAGAGTTTGAGTGTAGTTACAGTCGGATTTGCTTTACTGGTTAAACGTCAGCGGTGACGCGACACGCGTCTATGAGAGAGATGCATTATCTGTAGCAGTTGCAGATGCAGGAATTTAGTCTTTTAATGCTGCCTTCACGCTGTTCTGCAGGTGCATCCATGCCCCTAATGGATAAGGAGGGGCTTACTGCTCTAAGCTGGGCGTGTCTTAAGGGACATTTGCCTGTGGTTCGCTGTCTGGTGGAGAGAGGTGCGGCCACAGACCATGCCGACAAGAACGGGCGCACACCCCTCGATCTGGCGGCCTTTTACGGAGACGCAGATGTGGTGAGTGTTCTACATGAAACTGTGGGGGGGGGGCCTACGCTAACTGGCCACTTTATTAGAAACCCCTAACTTGTAGGAACTTCCTGGTGTATGGTTGAAGAGTGTAGCCGGTGTCCTGGCCAGTGGCGGGATGATGGCGGTTGGCTGATCCGTTGTACAGTAAGAGTTGGGCTACAATCTGTATCGTGGACTTCTGTTGGTAGATATTTCGGGGTAAAATGTCCTAAAATTGTAGGTTGTACATGTGTAAATGGGCCAGTGCCTACACAATTTCCCCCTTACACCAGGATATATATATATATATATATATATATATATATATATATATTAGGCAGAAAGTGCACAGTCAGTTCTTGCTGTGATGTTCTCCAGAGCGGCAGGTCCGTCTGGTCTGGTCCCACAGAAGAGCTGCTGTGGTGTAGAACGTGATGCTGACTCTGATAGAAAGGGGTCAGAACACACAGTGCAGCACAGTCAGCAGCAGGAGGGACACACTCAGTACTAGGCAGGCGGTCCTAATGTTATGGCAGACTGGTGTATATCCCAGTCAGCTTATGTCATATAAGGCTTGTGTAATAATCGGTAACACAGCTGCCAATATATTTGCATATGCGAACGTACCTCAGTCCAGACTTGTGTCATCATTCTTAGCATCACTCCGTCTTCCTCTGTCTCAGGTGCAGTTCCTGGTGGATCAGGGGGCGCTGATTGAGCACGTGGATTACAGCGGGATGCGCCCCCTGGATCGAGCTGTGGGCTGCAGGAACACGTCGGTGGTGGTGGCCCTCCTCAAGAAAGGGGCTAAGATAGGTATGTGCAGGAGGAAGGCCTCAGCCTGCCATTCAGACAGCGCACTATAGATTTTTATAGATATTCTACCAACGCTTGACAGTATATGAGCCATTTAAAGTGAAAGATGAGGAAGGGGGGGTGGTTGAGCAGAATCGGTGATGCCTCAGAAGGAGGTGTTGAGGAGACGCCGCATTTCAGGGAAGTCAGTCCGGTCTAAACATGCTGTAAAACCGAAGGCTGCTATTGTGTCTCTCTGCTGCCCCCAGCAGTCTGTAGCGTGTAACTGCAGGTGTCTTTGTGCGTCTCTGTTGCTTCCGTGGCTCTGTAGCTCTCTGTACCAGTCTCCATGGTTTTTGTCTGACCTCTTCGATGAGTTATGATGTCTGTCTGTCTGTCTGTCTCACCTTTTCGGACGCTGCTGGTCCCATTTTGGCCGAGCGTAAGGGGAAAACGAGGGGAAGGCTGCAGGAAGTGGAAATGGACGTGTTATTATCCAGAAGAGCCAGGGCGTGTTGTCATGCTATTCCAAGCGACCTGACGCCACAGACTTCAGAAAAACCCCTGAGCCAGACGTGTGCGTGGACAGGGCCCAACGCTAGTCATGAACGTTTCCACCTTTAGTTTATTAGCGTGTTCAGCATTAGCCTCAAGCTAATGTGCGTTAACAAGCATTAAATTTCACCATAACAATTTGATCACCATGGTAACATGACATGGGGAAATGTGTGTACATCTGATCTTTATGCACTCTGTCCAGCTTTGTGTTTTGCTTCGCAGTTCTTCTCCTTTCTCTGTCTCTTTGTGTCTTTCTCTCTCTCTCTCTCTCTCTCTCTCTCTCTCTCTCTCTCTCTCTCTCTCTCGATGGTCGCTGTGTGGCAGGTGATTGTAGCGGTGCTGGTGTTTATTTTGTCCTTTCTTTCTTTGGCTGGAGCTGTTGTTCCCTGCCTCTCACAGCTGCTTCTTTTTGTGTTCCTTCTCCCACTCCGCCACAACCCCCATCATTTCTCTCTCTCTCTCTCTCTCTCTCTCTCTCTCTTTCCTCTTTCTCTATCACTCACCTACACCACCCACACACCTCTCTTCTCACAAACCACCCACCCACCCACCCCGGATTGTGCCGCTCCCTCCATCTCACTGTTCCTCGCCCTTGCTCTCATGCCCCCCCGCACTCTGACCTTTGCACCCTGGCCTCCGGCCGCAGGATGTCAGACGCTGCCGAGTCGGCACAGAGGAGGTAACGCTCACGTTCGGGAAGTCCACAACTCACGTCGCAGCAGGCTTTCTGACATCTCCTCCCTCCTCAGTGTGTTCTGTGTCCCCTGTTCTGTTCACTTCTCTGGTGGTTAGTGGGACGGGCTAGTGCTGTGACCTGACCCCAAAGTGACCTGTCAGTGCTCCGCCCACAAACACGTGTTTTTCTTTACAGAACACTGGCATGAACCCCCCTTACAAATCATGGGTCGGGGGATCTGTCTAGTAATTATCTGATGTTGCCGAACCACTTCAGTGCACCATCCATGACCGATAGCTTGAGGTGGCACACTGGTAATTTACTGCAGCTAGAATGAGAAAAATTATAAGTGTATTCCATCAATGCCAGAATGAATGATGCCCACATGGGTCACCCAGCTCCTCAAAAAATCATCCTACAAGCACTGTTCTGCAGTGATGGGTGTGGAGCAGATATGTGCTGGATATAATAATGTGGGTGTGGAGCAGATATGTGCTGGATATAATAATGTGGGTNNNNAATAATGTGGGTATGGAGCAGATATGTGCTGGATATAATAATGTGGGTGTGGAGCAGATATGTGCTGGATATAATAACAGTGCTCTATATTTCGGTATATTTACTTCACCTGAATTAGTGAATCCTTCACTTTCTCTTCAGCTGGAGATGAATTTTGTAAAGCCTCAGTGGTTATAATGAAAGAACACGTTTGTTGGTGGAGCAAGAACAGACTGATGATCCTTATGAGCGTTACTAACCTCCAGTATGTTTTGGTCGTTTTTTTTTTGTTTTTTTAACAATTTACTATTGCAAATGGTCACACATACACACATTAAACTTGTATAAATTACACTTAGGTATAATTTTCAGAATGACAACACAGAAATATTCATAAAGCTAGAGATAAATAAATAAATAACTATTTAATGGTGTGTTTTGGGGGCCGTTGGGTACAGCAAAGCTAAATCCAATCCACCACACAAGTGCAGTGTATGTGCAGTTCGTCTGCCTGCCGTCTCCATTTGCTCTGATTTCGGTTTCACTTCAAGTCACTGTCCCGGAGGATGACCGAAACAAAGTCTCCTCATTTTCCCCATTTGGGGAGAAGTTGAGCTGAAACTGTATCAGATTTTAAAAGCCACGCTTAGTTGTTTGTTGTTGTTGTTGTTGTTGTTGGGTTATAGAATGTTTCCCTGTGTCATTTTTCTTGTCTTTCACCGGTTTTTATGTTCTATGAGCTTTTGTTTTAGTTTGTTGTCGCTGTTCTTGTTGCCACTTTGTATTGTCAAGTCTCATGAGCTAGGCCTTTCCCTCCATGACAGCTGTGTCCTCACTAAGGTTAAAGGTCACCAATGAAAGGTGGATCTATGCAGAAGACATCTGTCTCTTTCCCTCATCTTGTGTATGGTTGTCCTCCTTCTTGGTTGTCCATGCTGCCCTGTCTCTTTCTCCTCCACCTATTGCTCCTCCCCCCCTTCAAGCTCTTTGTTCTTCATTTTTACCCATCATGCATCCTGTTGACCCTAGGTCCAGCAACATGGGCGATGGCGACCTCCAAACCGGACATCATGATCATCCTGCTGAGAAAACTCATCGAGGAGGGAGACGGTTTCTACAAGGTTTGCTAGCAGCGTTTTTATGCATCACAGGACATGTGACACGTTTCTGGGCTTTGACGGTAACCCCTGCCTGTGCCCACTGTGTGTGTGTGTGGTGCAGAAAGGGAAGGTGAAGGAGGCCGCACAGCGTTATCAGTATGCTTTGAAGAAGTTCCCTCGCGAAGGCTTCAGTGAGGACCTGAAGACCTTCCGAGAACTCAAAGTGTCTCTGTTCCTCAACTTGTCTCGCTGCCGTAGGAAAATGAACGTGAGTGTCAATGTTGCTTCTTCTTAAGACTTAGCACAACAAAGGAAGCTTTGCAGTCTGGAACACTTTCCTTGTTAAAATGAGGTGAATCAGCAAGAAAGAAAGAACCGAGTGACTAATGTAAGAGGTTTTATTTAGCATAGACAGTGTTCAGAGTTTGTCAGGCTGAAATCGCGTCTTCGCTTAGAAGAACTGCTGTGAACCCTTTTTGCACTGGAGCAATCGTTGATAAATTGTTCTGACTCTTTCATTACGGCTTTCTTATCTGGTTTTGCTGGGTTTTTTTTGTTTGTTTTGGAATAATTCTGATACAGATCTAATTCTATTATTAAAGCCTCCTGTGTAGCGGTAATTCGCTCATCACGGCACTGTTCTTGCTGTTCATTGTCATCATGGACCTAAATCACGACTTGTATCTGTCGATTGAATGAAAAACACTGAAGAACATCATTAGTTCAGTTCGTCACACTGATGTACTGTGAGCTTGGCCTCTCATGGGCCATAAAGAGCACAGTGGAGGTTGGAAGCCCAGTCCCAGAAGTGTGTAGTAAGCTGGGCTTTACTCAGAACAGGGAAGGCTGAAACAGACTGTTGTCATTAAGTGTCTGACACTTGATCTTTTCTTTCACCCTCCAAGGACTTTGGGATGGCAGAAGAGTTTGCTACCAAAGCTCTAGAGCTGAAACCCAAATCTTATGAGGCGTACTATGCTAGAGCCCGGGCTAAGCGCAGCAGCAGGTAGGACCCGTCTCACAGTACGTCCTTCTCAAGGTTTTTTAAGAAAAATGTTTAATCGTTCTGCGTTTCAGTAAATGTTACCAAATCCCAAAACTTAAGCAGTTGTTGAGAGATTAAAATGTCTGTTGCGGTACGAAATTTCACAAAAGCATGTTCATAGAATGTGGTAGTAATGCAGGTTGTGGATTTTGAACCTTTACATCACAAGATACTGGAAGAAGCCTGTACAGGCTGGTCATGTTTACATTTTACCATCATTTTGTTCAGCGAGCCATATTTTAGATGTGACCAGTTTCAGCCTATTGTCAGTGTAACACATTTCTGAATTGTGTTTTAAGCAGTTCTGTAACAGAGTTTTGCGTGCTGCCAAAGAATCTGGTACTGATGCAGCGTGTAAAGTTTTGAACCTTTATAATCACACAATACTGGCTGAAAGTCTTGCATTGGGTCCTACTAAATTTGAGTGTTTTTTTTTAGGACGAAACTGTTGCAGTTGCTCTGTGCCTACATTTGTGCTCCAAGGGTCATAATTAAAACAATTTATAAAGTATGGGGCTTTAAATTGGTCTTAAAATAAATACTGGTCATTACGCAGCTCATGGCAAATCCTCCAACCTATGATTTTCCTTAACAACTGCAGACATACACGTTTACCAAGGGTCTTGGTGAATTCGGCCCAAGACCTGAGCTTCTAACACCCTAGACTAAACGTTCTCTTCACCATCTCCTATCAAGGACACTCTGCACTCCGCCGACTGTAAAGACCAGACTTTAGACGCTACTTACACTCACAGCTGGTTAAAGCTGCTTTGGTACGTGGCCTGAACTGGTATATAGTGTCTGGCTGTTCATCATTCAGTGCCCAGAGACCTTCAATGCAAATTGAAGCTCTGCCCTACCTTGTCTTTGGGAGTTCCCTCCATATAGGGGAGAATACTTTTTCCAGAAGACTTTAATTTTACTTTGAAATTGCTCTCTCTCTCTTTTAAGTAAAACCTTTAAAAAAACATTTTGTGAATCCTGACCTCTCCTCCTACACTCACTAACATCAGTCTCAGAACTGTGTCCTCGCAATGGTTTCTGTGTTCCCTGTGCCTTTACTGTGGTTTCACCTTCGACTGTTTTCCATTTTTCACTACAGGCAGTTCTCCGAAGCTCTAGACGACCTCAGGGAAGCCATGAAGCTGTGCCCCAACAACCGTGAGATCGTCCGGCTCCTGCAGCGCGTGGAGGAAGAGTGCAGACAAGTCACGCAGGCAGAGGAGCCAGAGCTCGAGCCCCCACCCTCGCCACCCCCATCCCCTTTGCCTGTGGAGGAAGACGAAGAGGCACCTCATCACACCCCACCCCCTGAACCACGCCTGGATGACATGGAACCTGTTCAGGATCTGTTTGAGGACGATGACTTCCTGGAACAGGAGCTGGAGGGTGTGTCCATTGGTCTTCCTCCAGAACCACGCTCCAACCCGTCCAGCTTGCCAATCATCCACAGCCCACCCCTCTCCCCTGTCCCTCACGAGGCCACCTACTTGACAGGAGGTCAGGCCTTCGAATTTCACCCAAGCCCCACTTCCATGTCATCCCCCACTCACCAGAGCTACCAGTCCACTTCACCATGCGTCTCTCCCACGCATCAGAACTCCCATTACCGCCACAGTCCTCCACACACCTCTCCTGCCCACCAGGCCTCCTACCGCTTCAGCCCTCCCCCTATGGGCAGTGGGGGTCAGGGTATGGACTATCAGAGCCCTCCGCCTTCCCCTCTTCGTCGCGGGACACCATACAGAGCCAGCCCGCCCCTGGAGAGCGTATGTCTCTACAGGTCCCAGTCGGGTTCTCCTGTACGCTACCAGCAGGAGCCTTTGCCCAGCCGTCCTAAATCACCTTTGTCTAAGATGAGCAGCCAGCGCTCCTTCCAGCTCCAGTCACAGCCCTCCCAATGCTCACAGTCCTCCCAGCACCACCAGGCCCAGGGCCACCGGCTGCAGCCCTCGGTGGCCCAGATTGTTCGTACCAGCCAGCCTGGGAATAGCGTATATGGCCAGCTTGCCCACCCTCTCAGCAGCAGATATCAAGGCAGCTCTATGGATGTGGAGCGGGAGAGGGAGCGTGAGGCTCGCCTGGTGTACCAGCCTTCCTTAGACGGAAGGTCTATGTCTCAGGTGCAGTCCAGCCTAAGTGTGGGGGCCCTGTGCCAACATGGGGGACGAGGTGGGACTGGTGGAGTCCTGGAGTCCGTTGTGGGAAAAGACGAGGTCCCTCAACGCCCGGCTTCGGCCTACCGCTCTGCGACAGGAGGCCCTGGAGGCATGCGCTTCAGCCAGACACCCCAGATCAGCCGTAGCCAGTCGGCAGCGTACTATCCCGTCTCCAAGCATGAGCTGGAGAGGGCTGTGGCAGCATCCTCCATGCCCCCTTGTCAGCTAGGCTCGCCCGAGATCCCGCACCTAGTGCGTCGGCCCATCAGTGCCAACACAGGGGACCTGAAGCAGCATGTGCCCACCCCCAGACCCCTCATCCACTCTCAGAGTGTTGGTCTGCGCTTCTCCCCATCCAGCAGCAACATTTCCTCAGGCTCCAGCACTAATCTAGGCCCTGGCTTTAGACCTTCCTCCTCCATGGCCCAGATGGAGATCCCACTGCAGGTGGCATATGAGCGCAGCTTCGATGAGCCTTCCTCACTCTCACCATCACAGAGTGGCCTATACCCCAGCGAGCCGGCCCGCTCCAGGACCACGCCTTTTATGGGCATCATTGACAAGACGGCGCGGACTCAGCAGCAGTACCTGCACCAGCCGTCGCGTGCCTGGCCTGTGGCGCCCCTGGACAACGTCATCACCAGCCCCACGTCGCCTGGGAACCTGATTCACCAGGCATCCACTGCTTCTTCCTACAGCCCACCCACCTCGCTAGGCAACATCGCCTACTACAACAAGACCAACAATGCTCAGAACGGGCACATGCTGGAGGACGAGTACTACGTCCAGCCACAGCCCTCGTCCCTGGGCAAGTTGGCCAATGGTGGCGCGCGCGATCGGGATCTCCTGGAGCGTGTTAGTCAGGTGCCCACATACCAGGATGTGAAGGTGGCACGGACGATGCCCGTTTCGCAAGCATACCAGGAGAACATGTACCGGCAACTTTCGCGGGATGCCAGGCAAGGCCCCACCTCGCCCATCAAACCAAAGAGACCCTTTGTGGAGTCAAACGTGTAAAGAGGCCAGTAAGGCGTAGAGAGTGTGTGGTGAAGGAATGAATGAGTGTGTGTGTGTGTGTGTGTGTGTATGTGAGATGGTGGATCAAGGTATAAACAGGCAATTAAAACAAGTCAGTATTTAAAACTCTACCAAATGAGGGAGGGTGACGATGATACGTTGCAACTTTGTAGAATGAATTGCCGATGCCCCACTCGGTTTGGAGCGTACGCTCGAGTCAGACATTGGGATTGTAGAACCCTCTCGAATACGAAACTAACTACTGAATGTTCTTTACTCTTCTGCACATTATGTGAAAGCACATTTCTGAACCTTCCCTGAATTGAAGCCACAAGCGAGATTGAGGAACAGCGTGTGTGGTGCGGTTCTTACCCCATATGAGAATGAGCGAGTGTCTGAAGTGGATGAGGCCGCATGGGTCAGGGACTCGGAGTGAATCCATGTGCTCGACTCTCTCAACCAGGCGATTCAAAAGCAGGACTGCTCGGGCTTTCACAGCACACGATGTTGGAATGTTCAATGCTGTCTAATCAAGAAGAAAACCTCTCAAACTGTCAGAAATAACTAACCACGAAGCTGTAGTGTTGCATAAGGAAAACAAAGGAATATTTATAACGGAGTTAGATTATGTATAGAAATCAAAGTATGAACAGTTTCTGTGTTTGTTTTATTTTGGGTCGTCTTTATTTTTCTATCTTTTTCTTTTTGTTTTTTTGGAGAAATGGTACCTAATATTTTGGGGAAACGCAGATACGGAGAATATGGGTTTAGAGAGGGAACTGTACAAACAGTGTACAAAGAATGACGTCCGTAAACACATCCTCTAACTTGCAGTTTGACGTCCGTGGTAATCTGAATACCGCTGTTGCTAACCTTTCGGCCAATTGGTGCGATCTGAAGAAATCGTTTGCGGCGAGATTGCTAAAAACTCCGCTAAGGCAAACTAGTCAAAGGCAAAAGTAGCTGTTCTGTTCTGCCTTACTGCACTGTCGGGTGTCCGGAATTATTTCTAAAAATGGACGAACGGCCTTACAGGGTCGTACGTGTCCCGCTCCACAGCGCTTCAGGGGAAAGAGAACTGATAGTACCTATTATTTTTTTCCAGACAGTTAACAGTGACTGTATTGTTCTCCGATATGAAAAGCATTAGTATATTTAGCTACAGTATTTGTTTTAACCTTGAATATTTTTCGGTGACATTTTTAATTCCTTTTTTTTTTTTTTTTTTTTTTTTTGCTGCACTGTCTGCCTGTGAGAGTTCTGAAGAAAGAGAGCACTTTATTAATTTCATGCTAATGATTGTGAATCATTTTATTGGGGGTGGGGTGGGGGGGTAGTGTGATTTTAAAATGGGAAAACTTCACTAACATACAGTAAACACTGGACATTATTTGTGAATTAGGTGTCCTATTAGGAGGAAAAAAAAACGACAAAAAAAAAAACAATAGCGGTTTTTCGTCCTTGGTGCAATTCTGAATTTCTTTCCTTTTTTTCCGAGCAAATGAATACGCAGTAATTTAAAAAGAGTGACACTATGTTTTTAAAAAGATATGAAAACGTGTATATAATAGCCTTTATAGAGCGCGTTGTATTTGCTGTATATACGAGCCAGATGTGTTTATGGATTAATTCATAACCCTCATAACTAATTCTTCAGTGTTCCAGGGTTACAGCTACCGTTCAGCCAAAAGCGCAACTGTACACCAGTAACCAGTAGGTGGAGGGGGATGGGCGGAACTAGGCCTGAAGCGTGGACACGGGTGACCAGGGTTCAGTAGCATACCTAAACTCCTGAAGGGGAACAGCTCAAGAGCGGGGGAGTCATTTTACTATACAAGGTGAGCAGATTTCCCAAAATAACAATAATCAGCAGTGGATGCAATATAGCCAGTGTACAGGGTTCAGACTCTGTCTTGGCCAGATGTTCTCAGTAGTGGACTCCAGACAGCTGCTGTCTCGAGCATGACCGTACAGTTCAGGCGTTTCTGCTAACAAACACCCACCACCACCACCCCCACCCCCGAAGTCAAGAGGTGCCTAACTGTTAGTTCTGAGGAAGAGCTAATCGCCGTTTGAGGGAACGGGGGACTGCGAACGTCGGTCTCTCTAGAGTTTTGTAGATTTCGTTGTAAATACAGATGCATGTTTTATTCTCCCGTGAGCTGACGAGCGCAGACTGTCGCCTACTGTTTACCTGAGGCCAGAGGAAGAATAGTGTCTAAATATTTCACCCTCTCATTTCTCCAAACGTCAACAATCAACAGACATACCGCTGACCTCCAAGGGTTGAACTGGTCTTTTTTTTTTCCCCCTCTTTTTTAAAAAAAATTTGCATTTGAGTTAATTTCAATGTATTTGCTTGCTGAGCTGAGTTCTCCTGTCTGTAAATGTGAGCTTTCAGAGCGCTGTGATACAGTTCAATGACAATAAAACAGAATGTGTTTTTATCACATCGGGGACTGTCATATGTGATGAAGTTCTTGTATAACTTCAGTGTTTTAGTCTGAAGCCCGAGAAGGTCAACGTGAACTGTAATTTAATGTGAGGATTTCTGGTAACACTTTTTTTCTTGTCAGACATAAAAAATGCTTTTTTTATTACTTCTAATTGGAGCAAACCTTTTTAGTCTGATCTATATAAAGAAATATTGAATAGAGGCACAGGGGTCAGTCTGGTGAAAGTGATGGAGACGTAATTGACCGATCTTTGCAGAAGTCACGTGGGCAGAATAGCCTTGGCCTGAGCATGAGCGTCAGAAAATAAGACAAATCACTGGTTTTCTCCACTTAAAAAACGAGGAGGAATTGCTTTTCAGCACTGAGGTTATCAAAGTTGATCAACTATAGTGGAAAACGACGACATCTTAGCGCTCAAGTTGTTTTGCTATGTTAGAATTCTATCTAGACACACAAGTACGGTTAGCGATAGATTATATATTCGACTTCAATTCTGCATCAGCGTAGATACGGCACCTCTGACCTGCTCATGTTTTATCCCGAAGAACCGAAAGGACTATCAGAAGCGACGGACGCGCTGCTTTAACTTTAGCGTGAAGGAAAAGAGACTATTTGTCATTGTGAACACACTCAAGCACCACAACGAAATGCAACCTCTGCATTTAACCTGTCACACGTGCACACGTGGGGCAGTGGGCAGCTATCAGCAGCGCCCGGGGAGCAGTGTAGCGGGACGGTACCTTACTCAAGGGAACCTCAGTGGTGCCCGGGGCGAGACTTGAACCTGTGACCTTCAGTTCCCAAGAGCAATGTCATCACCACTGGACCCCACTGCTCTGTAAATGTGGTCAATATCAGGTTCCAGTGTGAACTGATCGTGGTTGGTCCTGATCTGAGCCGAATGGTCAAAAGCAGGATGAAAACACTTGTTGTACGCTAACGAACGTGGAGGCCACTGAAGTAGCCTTTACGGTTTCACGTCGAAGTTGATGACGTTTGCAAGCACATGTGATCATGAGCAACTGTTAACAAGGATGAGGAGAAAGAGCGAATTTTTACTCATGACTTTTTGTGGACTGTGCGGAGGTGTGTGTGGATGCAGAGTCAGAGCCGGGACGACGATGACATCAAGAACCGACATTAAGTAACCTGTTACAATACGACCCCTCGACTTTTGCTCGTACGGAACTGTCGCCTCAAGTGCTTGAGGTATAGCGCCTCACTGTCCCTCCACTAGCCTCCATCGCCATCTTCCATGTGTGTATTCACCTGCCAGCGCAGCACTGTGGTTGTGTTCAGCCCTGTATCAAATCTATGGCCACATATGAACGCGAACCGAATCAGAACCGAAAAGATCAGATTCCGTGTGATTCATGCTTTTCACACTGGATGGAAAGAGTAAATGTCTGCGAGGCCACTTCATCTCACTTTAAAGGTGCCATCGAGGAGAAAACTGTTCATCCCGGCGTAGCTGGGGGAAAAAGCACATTTCCGCACTTGGAGCGGACATGCCAAGAACATGAATGGTCAGTGGTGGCCTAGTGGTTAGGACACTGCCTTTGGGACCTGAAGGTTGCAGGTTCAAGTCCAGGCACCACTGAGGTACCCTTGAGTAAGGTACCATCCCGCTACACTGCTCCCCGGGCGCTGTTGGTAGCTGCCCGCTACTCCACGTGTGCACGTGTGATGGGTTAAATGCA
>JBBPDA010000105.1:31619089-31632181 GCA_037974385.1 Arnoldichthys spilopterus
AGTGGTGCCCAGGGACTCGAACCTGCGACCTTCAGGTCCCAAAGGCAGCGTCCTAACCGCTAGGCCTCCACTGCCCACCAGTCCATCTTTCTGCTGCTCACAGGGCTACTGAATGTGCTTGGAGGCCACGTTTGGTCCAGACCCACTGTATGTGATCCTGTAAGTCAGCAGATGAGATGTTGGATCACTGGCCAATCCTCCAACCCAAAAAAAGAGAAGGATCTTCCTACGGCTTTGCATTTACAGTCTTCCAATGATCTGTGCGGGTCATGGGACTGTGCGTTACTGTTTTGGAAATGATTTCGTAATTGTACAGTAATGACTGTCCAGGATCTGGGGCCTGTTGTGCGACTGTGTGTAACGCTTCGCTGTCTTTGTGTTTGTATATGTTGTTCTTCCTGCCCCCAGCTTGCCAATCGGGTGAGGACGGAAAAGGAAGACAAGCTATCCCAAGCCTATGCAATCAGCGCTGGGGTTTCAGTCGAGGGCCAGCAACTATTCCAGACTATACATAAAACGTAAGGCGCACAACTGCTATTTCTCGCCATACGGCCTCATTCGCATATCGCTCTCAAACACAAATAGCCTGATAAAGACCAACCGTTTGTTTGTACTTCAAACCAGTTGGTGTGAATCTAAGCGGATCCCAGGGGAAGAAACGGAAGGTACGGGCCCTTTAAACACACGAGTCGACGTCTCGCTCTGAGATTAAGGATTAATCTGCATTAGTTCGACGTTATGTCAGTTGGATCATGCGAATTCCTTGAAGTTGGTCTCAACGCACAAAAACCCAACGAGGTTGTGCGTTCGCGTAGCGATCGACGTGTTGTGCGTATTCTGACGAAAAGCTTTAGCCTTTAGCATCGTAGTCGTGAAGCACCTCAGCGAGCGCTACTGTGCAAACCGTCAGCACTTCACATTGGCCCGAGGGAAGCGGTGAATGAGTCAGTCGGGGCTGACCTTGAAGATGTGTTAGGACCTGCTGCGATGTCTCGCTGCAACAGGTCACAGGCGATTCTGCGTCTGCGGGGTATAAATCGCCTGGACACACCGGACCGATCGTTCAGCATGATGCTTAGACATGGAAGCGTGTCCATGCAGTTATTTCCAAAACACAAATGTAAGAAATGTGTGGTTATATATGTTTAAACCTCTAAAAATACAGTTTTCAGCAATAAGGTCTCAGCCCATCTGCATGATGTTCTGTCCTGCTGGAAAAGCATCAAGAACTGCCTCATGACGAAACAAGATTTGATTAGATTTTTCTATATATTTTATTTTTTGGTGGAAAATAATCAACATAAAAGCATCATGAAGCAAATTCTCAGCAGTTTTTTTTTTATGCTGCACAGACAACAATTTCGATATGATCCCCTGAACTAGAAGATATAATATATAATATAAACAGGTGAACAGCGTCTATACATGTGCTATAGGAGAAGAGGATTGGGGGGGGTCTAGTTTAGGGAATCAGATGCAAATTATTGACAATTTTAATTATATATATATATATATATATATATTTATTTATTTTATTTTATTTTCTTGACTGTCCGTTTCCTTCCTCTCCAGCATCAAAGACTGTAAATGGCAGGAGAAGAACATAATTGTGATGGACGACGTCGTAATCTCGCCGCCGTATCAGGTGGAGAACTGCAAAGGCAAAGAGGGAAGCGCTTTAAGTCATATACGCAAAATTGTGAGTTTCTCTCCCTTCGTCCCATCCCGTCCGACGTGTGTTCACTTTCACATCCACATCTATAAATGGCATCGGCCTGTTGAGGCCGTCCGCAATCTCCAGCAGACTTGCGCAGGTGGTTTCGGACATTGCACGACTCCTTGATAAACATGGGCTAATTTATGGACAATATTTAAGCTTCAGTGTAGGCCCGGTCATAACTGTTATCGACTCCTTGCTCAAGTCAAGTCAAGTGACATTACAACTGACGTCGTCACAAAGCAGCTTTACAGAAACCGGGTCCGAGCCCCCAAAGAGCCAAGAGGCAGGAGAAACTCCCCAGCAGTATGTAGAAAGCTTGGGAGGAACCAAGGCTCAGAAGGGGGAACCCATCCTCCTCTGGTTGACACCGGACATGACCAGTCATGTTTTTTCTACCTCGATATTGGCAAACAGTACCTACATCTTTGTCTTTACATGCACCTGAGCATAGGCCTGTTGCGCTGGGACTGGGTCTGTGGATTTAGGTTTTGTAGCCGAAATTTAAAAAATGGCGATGTGGGAACATTTAAGAACCAGTAAATCCACATTCATTCAGTGGCATAACATGATCTAAAAATGACAATAGTGTTGTTTGTCACAATTATTTCTGGGACAAATACCTCATCATAACATTAGCACCACCTGTCTAACGCTGAGTGAGTCCCTTCCTGCTGCTGGAGCAGCTCTGACTGTGCTGCACTGTGTGTTCTGACCCCTTTCTATCAGAGTCAGCATCACTTTTTACCACTGTACAGTCCCCCCATCAGCAGTGAGCCTTGGGTGTGGCCAGTTCGCCAGTCGTCCTTCCTTGGATCACTTTTAGTAGGTACTAACTAATGCACACCTGGAACACTCCACGAGTTCCGGAGACGCTCTGACTCGTCGTCTAGAACATCACTCGTCAAAGTGGCTCAGATCCTTGCGCTCCTGCCTCCAGCGCATCCACTGCAAGAACTGACTGTTGCCATTGTAGTGAAATAACTAGAGTCAGTGTTACTCACTTCACCAGTCAGTGGTGTTAATGTTATGGCTGATTTGGTGTATATCGTCCAACAAAAGTAGTTGTGACGGGCCTACTTCACTATTCTGGTTTCAGCCATGAGATGTAACTGGTGACAAACCTCCATCACCTCTTGGCTACGTTAACCTTGTAGCTCGAGCGCAAAACAGAAGCGATATTCAAGGTTTTTGCATCAATTGGTTCATTGGTTCAATCAGGCTACAGCTGAACAACACATATACTGTATGAGCAGGCGTCATATGTGCAGTATCTCAGGACACTGACGCATGTTTTTAGTACTTTCCAAAATGATCAAAGGAAGGAGAACCAGTGAACCGCCAACAGGATCATGGGCACAGTGGGATCACTGATGGTGGAGTGAAGGCTAGTGGGTCTGGTCTGATCCCCCAGAAGAGCTACTGCGGTGTAGAAAGTGACGCTGACTCTGATGGAAAGGGGTCAGAACACACAGTGCAGCACAGTCCAGCAGCAGGAGGGACACACTCCGTATTAGGCAGGTGGTCTTAATGTTGTGGCTCTCTCTCTTTCGTTGTTGATCTTTTTTTTTTCCCCCCCTCCTCTAGGTCGAGAAACATTTTAGGGATGTGGAATCTCAGAAGTCGATGCAGCGTACACAAGCACAGCAAACACAGAAGGACTCGTCGTTATCCTCCTGAGGCGGGGAGGGGCGGGAGTGGAACGGCCGGAGAGGGCACCGCGGGCATCAGCGTCCCCCCCCCCCGAGAGCCGGGCGAGAACGGGTCTCCTCTCTCTCCTCCCCCTCCCCTTCAGCGCCGCAGTCCGAGGGCGGGGGCACCAAGGCCCCAGGGTCTGAAAGATCAAACGAAAAAGGAAAAAAACGAAAAAGAAAAAAACAAAACGCAAGCAGAAATCGGAAAAACGCGAGGGAGAAAGATTCAAAATTAGATTTATAAAGATAATTTAAAGTACCGACTATTAAGCAACCTATAGTTTCCCCGACTAACCCGCAGCATCTTCCGTTCTTCTCTTGTCCATTCTCTCGCTCTTTCTCTACCTCTACCCTCTCTGTCTCCGCCCCCTTCTCTTCCCTTCTCCCGTCATTTACGTCCTTTCTTCGCCTTCAATTCCATTTTGTCAAAAAAGGAAAAAAAACCAAACAAAAACGAGCGGTCAGAGAAGCTTGTTGGCTTTTTTCCTTCCCCCAGATTTTCCTTTTTTGCCATCTTCATGTTCTACATGTGTCTGTATTTTCTGTATTTTAAACGAGAAAAATGTGATGAAATGCCACACTTTAAAAAAACGGACATTTTCTAAAATAAAAGAAACAAAAAATTCTGACTGTAATACTGTGATTTTCAGCACTTTTTGGTAAACGCCTTCCACCACCGTTTTCGTGAACCAGTTCCTTTCCGAATTCCTTCAACCTTGAAGCCATCGTGTCGCCTGTTTCGAGCAGAACCGCGGTAATCAAAGGTGCAGGAGGACAGCGGTTCGCATCGATTACCTGCGAGATCTGTTCACGTCATTAAATGAAGGTTATACAGTATTTATCCTTTCCACCTCTGCGATCTGCTTCCAAAATGACACGTCCTCTGATTTTTGGTTCTCTTCCAGCTGGGAACCGTCTTCTCAGCGTCCAAACGGCTCGACCAGACCGGTTGGTGGACAGCGGGTCGGAATGAGGGCTTTTTCTAGGCCCAGGTATAGAATAGTTCTGGAAGCCTTTTCACACACCTACCTGAACGTCCAGTCCTGATACCAGAGGATGAGCTGGTGAACAGTGAATTGTGTTGCTTCAGTGCTTCACCTTCATGTCTGAGCTTCATTCCACAGGTCAGAAGTTCAGAAGGAACGCTAACTCCGTGAGATCGCTGCTAGTTCTTGCCTGTGGGTGCGGCAATCGATAAGTTCTGCTTATGGCTGTAATCAGATCCACCTGCTTCAGAAGCTCCTAAAGGTTCCTCAGCTCATTCATCTCAAATAGGTGTGGGAGTGTGTCCGGTTTCCATATGGATTGTGGCACCATTGGAATATTCTGGAACAAACTTTGGAGGAAATGGCGTATTGACCAATGTTTTTTTGTGGGTTATTGACTTTTTCCAGCAGTGTTGCAATACATTATGGCCCCAAGTCTCAATATTTAATATCTTATGATTCGCTAAACCAGCCGCAAGATGGCGCATAACCTTGTCACAGCAGAAGTTGGAGGTCAGAGTTGCCAGACGGCTGCAGAGGCTCCTATACAGAGTGCACGGTCTGCTTTACGGTGGAAGACTGTCTCCTGGCCCAAATGTACTTACAGTATTGTAAGTGTGAAGAACATCCTCTTGAGACAAGGCAAGACTCAACGGGAACCAGTTTTCCTTGAGGTTAGGAAGACTGGAACCATTTGAGTCTTGGTTTGTCTCAATGGGTCTTCAAGAAGGTCAAATATGCAACTAAGATTAAATGGACATTGGGATTATGCAGAGGAAACTTCCTGGAGACACCAGTGACCAATGGTTAAGTTTAATTGGAATAACAAAGAAGGAGGATCTGGGCTACAGCCTGAAACAGGAACATGATCGCTATGAGGAGCTCATGTTGGATATAAAGTATGAGCGTCAGGCAGGATTACAACCTCCAGCAACAGGTGAGAAGGTCATTACAAATCATAAACAAGCATAAGGGAAGAGATAGTGGACAAAATGAACTGATTTGCATATTTAGTGGATTTGAATACTCAACTGGAGAAGGTAAATGAGGTGATGCAAATGAACCATCTTCCTCGGGCGGTCGCTGAACAGTGGAGTTGGAGATAACGGAGACGTGGACAAAATTTCTACCAGCAGGATTAAACCATGCCGTTACTGATACTGAGGTGAGACCTGTGAGAACCAGTTAAAGCGCAGTGTTCAGAATAGTGAAGGAGGAACTCCTCAAGAACATGAGGAAGAACCACGGAAAGAAACCAGATTCAGTAAGAACTTGAGGGAAAACCACTCACACGAACCAAACACAGTTTAACTGGGGCAGCTGTGGCCTAAAGTTTAGTACTAAGGTGAAAGGTAAATTTAGTGAATAAATTAAACAGTATCTACTGATTTGTGCTTAAAACGTCCTATACATTTTTGATTTTTTTGGTGCAACATTTAATATTAGGTTTTAAGAAAATCTGCAATGTTTTGCATGAAATAAATCATTTCTAAAGCTCCATATGAAGGTAAAGCTTGACATATTTTGGCAATTTTAGTGCAAACATGCAGAATTAAATTCATGTATAATTTGGATGGGATTCATATCTAGAATAATAAAGCTTTTTTTTAAAGAAACAAAATCCTACAACTTAAGTTGTGTTTTTGGTGCAAACTTTTAAATTCATTTTTAAGAAAATGTGCAGTATATTTCATAAAATACATCATTTTGATACATTTTCCATTTAAGTGTGTTGGTATAAAAATAAGGAATTTGAAAAAAGAATGATACAAAATTGCAAACAGAGGTAAGACTATAGCCTTACATATTTTGGCAAATTTAGTGCAAAAATGCAATATATATATATACAGTATACACACACACATAAAATTAGAAAAAATAAGCATTTTTTATTTGATTTACGGTCCAAAATGTATACAAAGGCAAGACTATATCGTTTCACCATTTTCACGGGTTTGGTCCTATTAAGCAAGGTTCATTTCTTGTAGAGTTTCGATGGTATGTGTTTATTCATGCTGCCTTGTAATATTTACTATTGATGTATTAAACATGTATCATCATAACCAACATCCAGTATTATTCAATACTGAGTTTTTGGGGTAAAAAAATGTCCATCACTCCAAAACATTTTGGAATCGTCCTCATTCTCAGAGACGAATCCATCCAGCTCATTGGGGTTTACAGTGAGGATGAGCTGTCTGGTTTTTGGCAAGTCCCTCATGGTCAATGGATTAAGGGATAGAGCTCTTTATATAATTTCTCTTATTTTATGTAAAAGAGACAAATCCAGTGTTCGGCGCCAATCAGGGTGGGTCCTTTCATTCACTGCAGACACATGAGCTGCTTCTGCTCTGACATATCCATCGGCTTGTCTAGCTTCTCCTCAAGAGGATCCAGCTTAAACATGGACAAACGACACCAGCAGCTTCCGTCACCGATCCAGGACTAATCAATGTCATTTGTTTATTGTCTCTCGTCTTATCTGTGGCGACCGGCTCCAAGTTGTGTCCTCGTAACTGCTTGTGTCTTGGCTCCTCTGACAATGTGGAGTGTCCAGACTGTGGGTTCACGGACATCCCACATGGGACTCCCCACCGTACCTGGCTCCCTGAGTCCTTGTTTACTGGGATCTGGGCTCTGTACATCCAATGGCTGGTTCTTTGGTAAGTTGTAAGGATTACAGTCGAGCCCAACTGCCTTAAATTTAAGCAGATATTCTCCCCCAGCCAACTACAGGCAGGCGGTGTGATCTGCAGTGATTCAATAGCTTCTCTTTTCTTTAGCTTTGGACAGTCTGTAAAAAGGCCCCTCCCATTTCCCGTCGAATCTGTTTGTACTTCCATGCACACTCTCTATAGGAACCAATGAAAGGAACCAGACTCTCCGAGAGCAAGAGGAATAACTTCTAAAAGGAACCAGATTTCTCAACAACATGGGTAAGAACCATTGAAAGGAAGAAACGGTGGATGCAAGACTCAAAAAGGGGAATCCAACCTCCTCTGGGCCGTTCTCACAGAGGATTTTAACGACAGAGAACCATCTCTGAGAAGCGTCTAGGGACCGGACAATTGGACAGTAGAAACGTGGGTGCCTGGCCGGCTGGACATTCATTGGGGAGCACTGAGGTGGGGTCCTAACGCAAGCGTTAATTACACTGAGGTGGATAACGAATAATTCATGAGCTTCTCCAGAACATAAAACCGTTCTTGACCTGCAGGTTGGTGTAATGTTCTAACGATTCATCATGAAGTCATGAAGCGCGACGACGCACCGCTGAAACTCATCTGGCCGACTGCATCACCGCTGACCCTGATCTTTGACGTCTCCAGCTCTGGCGTAAATCAAAGCCTGGCGACAGGTAGAAACTGTGTCGAGACTTTTCCACTGTTCTGGAAGGTGCAAGTTTATTTACAGCGAATCCGATCCGTCCGTGCTGCTTTATTCATGTGCATCTGCCCGAGGGCTGTTCGCTTGAACGCTGAGCTTCGGAGCTTTATTTGGGCCGCTGCATTCAACCCAAGCATGTTTGCAGAGTCCTATTGTAATAGCTGACAGCTGCCATTGGTGGATAGAGTGTGTTTTTAGACGTAATCGGAGCTCAGCTGAAGAAGACTCCAAGGACGTCCATCGAACAGATGCTGTGTTTTGTTTCTCTGTGGGCCCTTTTCTCATCGTTGGGTTATTGGGACGGTCCTGGCTGTCGGTCAGGAGTTCACCCTGGGGTTAATCATGAAGACTAGCCGTCTGGCTGGTGGAGCTCATGGTAAGTCCCTCAAAAAAATCCAAATGGACGGAAAGCGCTGACTCATTTACACCATTTGGTTCTAGGGCATCGAGCCCTAAACTGTCCACACTGAAATGGCATAGCTGACCATCTGTCTGCACATCCCACCGTCTTATTGTGCAAAAATGGTCAATGGATTAAGGGATAAAGCTCTTTATGTAATTTCTCTTATTTTATGTAATAGAGAGAAATCCAGTGTTCGGGAACCAATCAGGGTGGGTTCTTTCATTCACTGCAGACGCACGAGGAGAAAAGAGCAGCGGCTGCTTCTGCTCTGACATATCCATCTGCTTTTCTAGCTTCTCCCGATGAGGATCCAGCTTAAACATGGACCAAAGACACCAGCAGCTTCCGTCACCGATCCAGGACTAATCAGGGGACTCAGAATGTCCAGGGTCATCTGTTTCTTGCCCCTCGTCTTATCTGTGGCGACCGGCTCCAAGCTGTGTCCTCATCACTGCCTGTGTCACGGCTCGTCTGACCTCGTGGACTGCCGGGATCGTGGGCTCACGCACGTCCCACACGGGGTTCCACACGCCACGTGGCTCCTGGACCTCAGCGAGAACAAGCTCTCCGAGTTGAGGAGCTCCACTTTTACTGGGATCTGGGCTCTGCGCATCCTCCTGCTTCAAAACAATGGCATCCAGGAGCTGCAGTCCAAGGTAAGCTCAGATACAAACGGGATCCTATAGTATATCCGTATAGACCGTATTCACTGTCACTTTTCTCTGGAATATGCCTCCTGCATGCTACCATATGGCCTTTAGCAATTAAAGGCCCGAACCAGAGGGACATGGACACTGACCTGTGAAATGGACTTTCCTTACATTTATATGCAGCTGAACACCTCACACTGGGCAGGGAAATGCACAGAGCACAGCCTGAAGAATAGTCCATGGCCCATTGGTTCTTTGGGAAGTTGTTAGGATCACAGTCGAGCCCAACTGCCTTTAATTTAAGCAGTCATTCGTTTTGCTCGTTTTTCTCAGCCCTCCCCAGTCTGTTAGCTTCTATTTTCTTCAGCTGTGGCCAGTCTGCTCTATTCATCACACACTCTGATTTTATGACCACAGTCCACAAAAGTTTCCAATTTTTAGCGGCTTTTCTGGACAGTCCCAGAAAGTCCTAATAGATTCCTGAAAATTCTGGACAATTCTAGAAACTTCTGGACTGTTCTCGGAATTCTAGAATATTCTGGAAGTTCTACTTGGCATATAAAGGGAATGGAGAATGTTCTAGAAAACAGATACATTTCAAAATGTCCTGAGCACAGAAGCAACGTTTTTGTGGAACAGCCGTTTTCTGTTGATTTTAGGCAAGGATATGATCTAAGGAACAAGAATAAAATTCAATTATTTCTTTTTATTTATCTTTTATTTGTAAACAGGCCTTGATTTCTTTATTGTATAACTCATGTCAAACAAATGATTGGAACCCCCCCTAAAATGTCTCCGAGAAATACACAAAACTTCAAATGTGTGTTAGTGCATCAGAACCACCTGTGAAGAGCAGCCTTTGTCTAACTTCTAGTGAGGAAGCTCATAAAGTGCTTTGTGATTCTATCGACCAAGTGTTTTCCCACCCGTATTCCAACAAATCCTACGCTACGATTGGTCAGCACTGTCCCTCTAACTGCACTTTGATTGGGTAGTAGTTCATATTTACAAGCATCCCACCAATCGGCTTCCAGCGAGCTGCTTCTGTGTCTGAACATTGGCCAGTCCTGGTGCAGGGGGCGGTCCTTATCTGAATCCTAGTCACAAACGAAAAAATAAATTCTTAACAATTTTCGGTGCCCCCCAGGCATTTTGTGACCTAGGCAACCGCCTATGTCACCTATGCCACAGGCCGCCCCTGCCCGTATGTGTAGTTATAGTTATAGTGTATTTAATATAAACTACAAAAAAAAACTATAAAATAACGGAGGTGGGTGATGTTATAGGGGGTTGCTTAGTGCTCCCATTGCTCAGAAATGCCTCTGATCAGAAATTTGCGCCGGATTATTTTATATATAGAAGGAAAATAACAAGTCACAGTCTACGCTGGAGACTTTTTTGGGATGGTGGACACTACAGCCCTGGTAACTGTATGTGAAACATAATGTGTTTCAGGCTCTGTCGTCTTTGTCTTTTCTGGAGAAGTTGGACCTGAGTCACAACAACCTTCACTTCCTCGCTCAAGACTTCTCTTATGGCTTAACAGCCCTCAGGGAGCTCCGGCTGGCCCATAACTGTCTGGAGCGTTTAGAGACCCGCTCCTTTGCCCACCTGGAGAGCCTGGAGAAGCTGGACCTGAGCCACAACCACATTCAGGTCGTCCAGGGCGGTGCGTTCCATGGACTCACCAGCCTAAAGCTGCTCGACCTGGGCTGGAACCGTCTGCCCAGGCTCCAGAGTGGACTGTTAACCATGCAGCAAAGGCTCAGTGTTCTTCTCCTGGGCCACAACAACATCTCCAGCATTGAGACGGAAGCCTTTACCCCCTTGCAGAGTCTCAGTCTGCTGGGCTTGGAGGCTAATCAGCTTGGGAATCTCAAGTTCAAGACGTTCCTGAACCTGCAGACGCCCAGCATACACTTGCAGCTGTCGGAGAACCCGTGGGTATGCGACTGCGAGCTGCACCGAGTGTTCAGCAAAATTCTCCACGTTCGGCGTCTTCACATAGACGATTACTGGAACATTACATGCCACTCACCTCCTGTGCTGGTTGGGGCGTCCCCAGCCCTGATGGACAGCCAGCTGTGCGTCGCCGAGACCGCTACCGTTCTGGTCATCACAGCAACCGTAATGGTTACCGTCGTGGCCGCGATAGCGATGGCAGAACGGAACCGGAGGAAGAAAAAGCTAAACCTGGGGAAGCAGGGAAATGAGTCCGAGAGCCCAGCAGAGCAGAACAAATGAGAGAACATTCAGTCCCGGAACGACAATTTCCTAGACCGAGATTAAGCCTAAGCCTAGACTGAACTGAATTTCTAGTGATGATTCACCGGTGACACTGCATTTCAGCGTTCAGAACTTTTGCAAAATTGTTAAGTGTTCAGATAGATCAAAGTGGGTCTGAGGAGTCAGAACAGTTCACAGTGGTGGTGAGTGGAACCAGACATCCGGTTTCTCGAAAAGCCCTAAACTGAAGATGCTGTTTGACGCCTGAGACATCGGTTCTACCAGAGTCCGGAGAAGCTTTTGGGGCTAAAACGAAACCAAACCCGTTCATGGTGGAGGGACACATGCATAGAGCTGTGAGGCTAAAATAGTCCCCCAGAGTGATTTAGCTCAGATTCATCACCATAGAAACACTTCACCGCTTCACTGGGGGGTGGAGAGGAGAGAACACGGCTGTTTGTGTTGGAGACGTGACGTCTGCTTCCATTCACCACCACTGTAGAGAAATCCCAGTCTGAACCAGTTCACACCAAACCCACTCTGGAGGACTTTGTCAACATCTCAACCACTGAATTATGGGGGGATTTGAAAAACTTTGGGAAACTGGCCCATAGGGGTGAAATACAGACTGATCTTGCAGCCACGAGTGCGAGGAAGACAAAACTCGTATGTATAGAATAGTAGTAATAGTATGAATTTGTACAAAAACATTAATAAACAAATAAGAAATTCCCATCAGTGTTGCACGTCATACATGAGTTTGCTCTGGAAATGGAGTAAATGATTTTGAACCGTTTACCGTACGTTATAAGCGTATTGGACGTCAGATCAGAACCATGAAATGATGTTCTGCCATCAGAACTACGGAGTACCTGCTGTCTTCAAACGACGACTGAAAACGCACCTCTTCAAGGAGGATCTAGGAAACTAACCAACCTCAAATTTACTGTTTATTGTCTATTTATTGTTTACTGGGTTTTACAGGGTTGTCTGGGTTTGTTATGGTGTGTAACTAAGCGAGTGGTGTCTTATTAGAACGACAGCATTTTAAGGGTTTAGCTTTACAGACAGAAGAACAGACCTGGACTACAAAGCACTGCTGTTCGTCCCCCCGGGATAAGAGCATCTGCTAAATGCTGTAAATGTAAAATCAAAACGCATTCAGGCATAAAATATTTAGGCCTTTAGATAAAAGTGTCCAGGATGACCAAAGATACACGTTCAAGTCTTGTTTTGCCTGGTTCCTTGGCTTCCAACTCGTTAGGAACCCAGCGTAGGAGCAAACGTGCAGAACCTTAAGCTGAGTGGCAGCTAGAACCAATGAGTAGAGAAAGATTTGTTTACATCACACAACTTGATGAATGGTGCCCTGACTTGAACCTTCAGCGACCTGCTGTTTTAATTATTGCTTATTTCCTTATTTAACGTGGACGACTCTGATATCTGCTCTTCTCAAGATCTGAGGAGCATCATTACATTGTCGTATTTCGTGACCCAACGACACTCCAGGCAGGAATTTCTCTACAGTGGTGGTGAATTGAACCAGACGTCTCCAACACAAACGGAGCCGTGTTCTCTTTCCATGTTGATGTAAAATAGTGAATCTGAACCAAATCATCTTCAGCATGGAAGAACTTCGTGTGGGAGCTTCTAGAGGAACCAGACGTTCCATTCACCACCACTGGGAACAGTTTGAACTCACTCTGAACAACTCAACATCTCAAACACTTGGTTATGTAGAACTTTGTCACTTGAGACGTCCTTTGAACAGGGGCTGTGTTTTGTACACTCTTGTGTTGGTCACGGACACTTCGTACTTTCCTGACGAAACCAAACAAGGATTCATTTTCAATGCCCGGCAGAGCATGAGACTCTTAATCTCAGGGTCGTGGGTTCGTGCCCCACGTTGGGCGCAAGTGTTTGTGGGCAGTGGTGGCCTAGTGGTTAGGACACTGCCTTTGGGACCTGAAGGTCGCAGGTTCGAGTCCCTGGGCACTACTTAGGTACCCTTGAGCAAGGTACCGTCCCG
>JBBPDA010000105.1:31632281-31645679 GCA_037974385.1 Arnoldichthys spilopterus
ATAGATAGATAGATAGATAGATAGATAGATAGATAGATAGATAGATAGATAGATAGATAGATAGACAGACAGAGGGACAGACAGACAGAGAGATAGATACATAGACAGAGACAGACAGACAGACAGATAGATAGATAGATAGAAAGACAAGACAGACAGATGTACAGACAGATAGACAGACATACAGACAGACAGACAGAAAGCTAGATAGAGTAGAGCTGGTGGTGTGACATGCTCTGCTCACTCCTCTCGTCTTCCCTCAACAGGGTGATGGTGGACCTAAGGGCCCCGATGGTGCTCCCGGTAAGGATGGTGTGCGTGGTCCTGCTGGTGCTATTGGATCTGCTGGACCCTCTGGTGCTCCTGGTGAAAAGGTGGGGAAAGCCACATTGTGGTTGTCGTGACTTACAGGCAACCTACCCCCCCCCAGTCATAACTCAAACACACACCCTCCCTCTTCCCCTGCAGGGGGAGCCCGGTGCTGTCGGACCTGCCGGAATAACTGGACCTCGCGGTTCCCCCGTGAGTACCTCCGCACTAAGCCACCAGCTGCACACAACAATATAGACGACAATGTGCTGAGCGTGTGATTTTCTCTCCCATTCTCCCAGGGCGAGCGCGGTGAGGCCGGTCCTCCTGGACCTGCTGGATTCGCTGGACCTCCCGTAAGTACTGTAGCTGAATCCAGCGAGCTTCACTGCTCCCACTGATTACACTTAGAAGTGGCCTTGGTATCAATCACAACAGGGAAAAGCAGCCGAGACAAAAGCGCCAGTTCAGAGTCTGTGATTTTATTGGTCGGTTGTTTTCGATCGGTCAGTATTCACAGTAGAGAGAATCTTCCAGTTAAATCATGTTTTGCTTTTCTCTAAAATAAACAGGGTGCAGCTGGTCAGCCTGGAAGCAAGGGTGAGACCGGAGACACTGGACCCAAGGGTGATGGCGGTGCTCCTGGACCCGCTGGACCCGTTGGAGCTGCTGGACCTCAGGTACTGAGCCTGGAGTGACCTCCAGACCACCAGAAACGTTAGGTCGGGGCCTCTCTCGAACGGTTCAGTCGCAAAAATAGTTCCGTCGAGCCCAGGCGGTGTTGTGAACTAGAGGACATAGATACATACGGTCATGTGCAAAAGTTTGGGCGCCCCTGGTCAAATGGCATGCCGTTGTTATGTGAATAATAGATATACGTAGAAACGTAGATATAGCCATACTTCCATACATGCGTACAGATGAACACAAACAGATGGATGAATAGACAGGAATCTAGTGAAGAACTGTACTTCAGGAATAAATGATGAATACTGCACATTGCTTAAAGAATTTTAAGATAATTGTCACCTGTGTAAACAGGAAGTCCATCTGTAGGTGATTAAGACAGAAAAAAAACAGACGCCAGAAATCTTTCTCTTGTCCTTATCCAGGGACCTGCTGGTGCTACTGGATCCAAGGGTGCCCGTGGTGGTGCTGGACCTCCTGTAAGAACCTTCTTCTTTTGACCATTTCTTTTCGGTGCATCATCAAACTAAATGAAAAACCAATGGGATTTACATTCATAACTATTTTTCATATTTTTACACCAAAGTTGGTCCATATTCTAATTAAGTATGGCTACTAAAATCTGGAAGAACTATTATTTGATGCTTAAAAATCTTAGCAATCGAATGTATCTTCATTTTTCCGCAGGGTGCTGCTGGTTTCCCTGGTCCTGCTGGTAGAGTTGGACCCCCTGGCCCTTCCGTAAGTTACTTTCGTCACATCATCATCATCATCACCATCATAGACTCCAGCAGTGCCGTCCATACTGCAAACACTCTTGCTTTACTCGCCACTGTCCTTCTCTCTTAGGGTGTTTCTGGACCTCCTGGACCCACTGGCCCTGCTGGCAAAGAGGGACAAAGAGGAGCTCGTGGTGAGAAGGGAGCACCTGGCCGTCCCGGTGAGGTCGGAGGTGCTGGACCCCCTGGACCACCTGGAGACAAGGGATCTACTGGCTCTGACGGACCTGCTGTAAGTAGCTGTTCTACCAACAAATGCACGCTGCTTTCATGGTTCCATCTCAGATCCAAGCTTAGAACATGTCATTGTGAGTCAATATATGCAATCAATTCAAACCAACATCACACTGTGGTGATTTCTGGTGGAAATAGCTTGACCTGCACATTCTGGTGTCTCTGGTCTAGGGCCCCGCTGGTATTCCCGGACCTGGTGGACTGCCTGGAACGAACGGCATTGTGGGTCTGACTGGACAAAGAGGAGAGAGAGGCTTCCCAGGTCTTCCAGGACCAAGTGTGAGTTTTGAAGTGAACGATGTGTTTGAACCAACTCCAGATGTTGAGAATTCGTCAGTGTTGGTGAAACCTTGATGGGACGTGGTTCACAGTTGTTGGGTCATGTGAATTCAGGCAGCACTTTATAACGAGAGTCCACTGCTCAGTAGGTGCTCAGTTTATACTCCTGCATCTTCTCTCATGTTGTAGCCTTCTCACATTCAAACCCCCCCCCAGTCTCCACCCCCAACCTAAAAAACACACCTCAGCACCTGCACACCTTCCGCCATTCTGCCAACGAACACTCCTCCCATTTAAATTACTGCCTGTAAATTTCCCTGTATTTTTACCCATCATCCCACCCTGGTCTACAAACGAAACCCACACAACCCACCCCACCACCAGAGCCCAGTGTTGACACATCTGCCACAGATAATCTGTAGCATTTGTAGATAATCTGAAGGGAACAGACTCAGGGTTGTTGGCCCTGACTGGTATTCACAGGTTATTAGCTATATTGGCACCGTTAGTGGGCAGTGGTGGCCTAGTGATTAGGTTGCCCTGACTCTCTACACCCCACTGCCTAGACTGGGGTCAGCATCATGGTAATGATTAGTAAAAACCATATACTTTACATCCCCAATGTACGTTTAGCTCCCTTTCCTGACTTGATGATGAGATGAATTTGCCCTTTTGATAAAACTTCACCTTCCATCTCCACTCAGGGAGAACCAGGAAAGCAGGGACCTACTGGCCTTCTTGGTGAGCGTGGAGCACCTGGCCCCATGGGACCCCCTGGTCTGAGCGGAGCTACTGGAGAGGCCGGCCGTGAGGTGAGGAAGTCCCGCTAAAGCTAATCCTGTATTTTACAACGACGTTTTATCTGCTTCACATGTGCTAAACACGTACGACTGTAAGCTAACACATCTCTTCTGGTGTCTCTCTGCAGGGTAGCCCTGGTCATGATGGTGCTCCTGGTCGCGATGGTCCCCCTGGACCCAAGGTGATCTACACTGTCCTCTTATTTTCAGCAGTAGAGCTTTCCCTTCACAGCCTGCTTACTGTATTTCTTGCAACTCTGCTCATCACAGGGAGACCGTGGTGAGGCTGGACATGCTGGCTCTCCTGGAGCTCCTGGACCCCCTGGACCTCCCGGTTCCTTGGGTCCATCTGGAAAGTCTGGAGATCGTGGAGAGGCTGTGAGTTGCAGGAGACTGAATCTTGTCTTGCTCATTGTATTGTTGTCAGTGCAACTGAAGTAGCTCTCAAACACTCTATGCGTATAAAATCATATTGTGTTATTATTCAATGCAATAACAGTAATGTATTGCAAACCTCTCCTGTCTCCCTCTCTAGGGTCCCGCTGGTCCTGCTGGCCCTGGTGGTCCTGCTGGTGTTCGTGGTGCTGCTGTATGTGCCAAAGAACTCGTTTCCTGTTATTTTGAGTCAAGTAATTACAAGTAATTACACTTGTTGACAGGCACCATGCTGAACACCCCGTATTTTTTGTGCAGGGTCCTGCTGGTCCACGTGGAGACAAGGGTGAGGCTGGAGAGACTGGAGACAGAGGCATGAAGGGACACCGTGGCCTCAGTGGCATGTCTGGACTGCCTGGACCCCCTGTGAGTGGGCAAACAGCAGCTCTAATGTTTCACAGAAACATCTAGGCCTCTTCATAAACGTGCACCACTAATAATGGGTGCATATTGGTTCTTTGTGGTGGAGCTTAACTTTGTTTTTGTACCTGTAGGGCCCCTCTGGTGAGCAAGGACCTTCTGGACCTACTGGCCCTGCTGGACCTCGTGTAAGTAACTTCAGCCTGTTTTTATTGGCCTCTTGGTCAAACGTCCTTAATAGTACAGCAAAAAAAGACAATGATCTCGCATGTAAGAGATGAACCTGTTCTGCTTGTTGCTGTAGGGACCTTCTGGTTCCAGTGGTGCTCCTGGTAAGGATGGTGTGAGCGGCCTGCCTGGACCTGTTGGACCTCCTGGACCCCGTGGTCGCAACGGAGAGATGGGAGCTTCTGTAAGTGCTATTATCCCTTTGCTTGATCCACCTTTGTGTCATGTCGGTTTGTCCGGACTCTCCTGATCCTCCACCTCTATCATTTCCAGGGTGCTCCTGGTCTTCCTGGACCTCCAGGACCTCCTGGACCTTCTGGCATCGGTGAGCCCTTCCCCATCATTCCCCAGCAAGAGAAGGCCGCCGACCCCCTGCGCGGTTACAGGGCCGATGACGCCAGCGCTCGCGACCGCGATGCCGAGGTGGACACCACTCTGAAGTCCCTCAGCCAGAAGATCGAGAACATCCGCAGCCCTGAGGGAACCCAGAAGAACCCAGCCCGCATGTGCCGTGACCTCAGGATGTGCCATCCCGAGTGGAAGAGCGGTAAGTACAGAAATAGCCAGGGTCTGCAAAGCAGCTTTAGTGTAGGCCTATGAAGCACTGTCCGCTCAGTCTTTTCAGTATTCTCATCCCCCTGTCCTGTTTGTCCCTAAAGACTCCTACTGGGTGGACCCCAACCAGGGCTCTCCCCTGGATGCCATCAAGGTCTTCTGCAACATGGAGACTGGCGAGACCTGCGTCTACCCAAGCCGCGGCAGCGTTCCTCTGAAGAACTGGTACCTCAGCAAGAACGCTCGCGAGAAGAAGCATGTCTGGTTCGGAGAGTCCATGTCCGAGGGCTTCCAGGTAGGTCCCTTGTAGTGTTTGTTGCGGCTTCAGATGTTCAGATGAGATCCAGTGCTTGAAGCAAGCGTCCTTCTCTCTCCACAGTTCCAGTATGGCAGTGAGGGCTCTGATCCCGAGGACGTGAGCATCCAGATGACCTTCATGCGCCTGATGTCCAACAAGGCATCTCAGAACGTCACCTACCACTGCAAGAACAGCATCGCCTACATGGACCAGGCCTCCGGCAACCTGAAGAAGGCTCTGCTCCTGCAGGGCTCCAACGACGTGGAGATCAGGGCCGAGGGCAACAGCCGCTCCACATACACAGTCAGCGAGGATGGCTGCACGGTGAGTGTCCACTACCTCCTGCGCTCTATCTGTAGCGATAAAGTGACACTTTGCCAAAAAACAGATCAGTGTACCCTCCAAGGTTAGCATGTAGCTAGTTAGCATGGTGCTCACCGCATACCTAAACCGTGTCCTTAATTTACTGTTTCCCTTTCGTCTCCACACAGTCACACACTGGCACTTGGGGCAAGACAGTCATCGACTACCAGACAACGAAAACATCTCGTCTTCCCATCATTGACATCGCTCCTATGGACATTGGTGCTCCCGATCAGGAATTCGGCGTAGAAGTCGGCCCAGTCTGCTTCTTGTAAGAAAGAGGGAAATCCGGACATTAAAAAAAATGTTGTTTTATTTCTAACGGTCATCTCCGAGTCTTTTTCTATGCGCTCAAACCCCTAAAAAAAAACAAAAAACAACAACTCACATTCGGCTGCAATCGGTCCACGTGCTTACGCCTCCGTGAGGACGGTGCTCGTTTGTGATCTCGAGAGACGTTCTGCTTTCGGAAAACATTTTCCGTTTTTTACGTGTATTTTTATTTTTTTTTATTATTTTTTTTCCGAGGACCACTACGCCAACCAGCATCGACATCATGGACACTTAGGGAGAGTCTCTTTTGGCAACAAGAAAATAATATACACCCGTGCTTGTAAAGTGTAAAACGACCCCCCCCCCCTTCAAGAAGTCAGTGACCCAAAAAAGTAATGAAAATACTGGTGAATCTTCTTTTTTTTTTTTACCACTGCAGAAGGACAATGAAAAACTACGCAAAACGTGCTAATGTACCATTCTCTGGTGTTGAATAAATATGAAAAAAAAAGACAATCAAGTGTCTTGTTCTTCTGGCCAAACAGAAAGAAACGCCATCCAATGCCACGGTCACACAGGCTACACACCCAAAAAACGTGTAGCGGCTACCTCAGAACAACGCGGGGGGGGGACACTTTCTATGCTATCAGTGCTAACTTAGCCGCAAGCCACAGTGAGAAACATGGTGCTACAGGTCCTGTCAGTGGTGTAAAAAGAAAAAAGAAAAAAACTCCTCTTGCTCCTTTTGTTGTTGTTATTTTTTTTTTTTACTGTCACTTGTGCTTTCAGGACCTGCTTCGGTGCTAAAATGTCAACGCGATGTCTTTTCTTGTCAATGCCACTCCCCCCTCACCCCCCAATCCCTTCTCTCCCATTAAAGTGTCGGCTGAGGAGCTGAATGCGACGGTTGCTAACGATTTGCACTTAATCTGACGCGAGTTAAGTAAGTGGACAGATTGCGGAACCACGCCCCCCCCCAACACACACACACAAACTATTGTTGTTTTTTTTTACTTCTTCCATTCAAACCGACATGCACGCCTCCTTTCATTTTTCCCGCCCTTTTTTGTTTTGTTCTGATGTTTTTAATAAAAGGTTTCTACAAAAAAAAAAAAAAAATGAAATGAGGCGGGGCTTAGAAAACAGAAAGAAAAACCCACAAACGAGACACTTTAATGGTTCCGACGAGAGGATCTGTACTTGTTTTGTACATGTATAATATTTCGAGATGTTTTTAATTATTCTGGATGCTGAAATAAAGCATGTTTTAAGTGGTCACCTGAATGTCCCGCATGGTATCTTCTCCATGGCCCCCCACCCTGCTCTCCTCTCAACTTTAAATTAAACGGTCTGTACTGCTTTCACGCAACCACTTTTACCTCGATTTACTGCGCTGTTGTCGTCTGTGTACGTTTGTTCGCATGAACGCGGCACCTCTGCACCTCTGGCCACTTTATCGGAAACCCGCCCACTTTGTACTGGTAGCCCAGTGGGGTGGTAGCCCAGTTGGGGGGGGCTTTTTGGTGGCGGGCCCACTCTCGGCCATAGTAGTGACACGAGCGCCTGAAACACTCATACACAATTGGATGTCAGTGTTAACTTCTGTGCTGAGATAGGGCCACCACCTAAATCTGGATCCTGAGGTCAGATACCAACCAGCGGGGGTGGGGGGTGGGGGGTTCAGCCACAGTCTGTAACTCTTATACCTATAAAAGGTTGTTGGAGCTATTGAAGGAAAACTTAAAATTCCTGCATAATTCAGAGCCAAACGTTCTGGAGTCGGAGCCGTTCACAGTGGTGGTGAATGGAACCAGACGTCTGGTTCCTCTAAAAGCTCCTGAGACATTGTTCTACCAGAGTTTGGAGAAGATTTTGGGCCTAAAACTAAAACCATTCATGGTGGAGGGATGGATAAATGCAGGGGGTTGTGAGGCAAAATGAGTGATGTAGTTCAGATTCACTATTTTACATCATCAACATTCCATAGAAACACTTAGAGACAAGCGGAGCTCCACTGGGGGTGGAGAGAAGAGAACATGGCTCTGACGTCTGGTTCCATTCACCACCACTGTACAGAAATCCCAGTGTGAACCATTCGACACCAAACCCAGTCTGGTGGTCTCACCCAGTGAATTATGGAAAATTCCAAGTCCTGACGTAGTTCTGATACAAAATCCATGACCGTGGATAGTTGGCCCCACCCACCTTGATTTCTGTTGCCGTGCTACGATTGGATCGTTAATCATTATGGGTGGGTTTTTAACGATTCCTTAAAGGGAGGTAGGTGTGCTGACTGGGTTTGGTGGAGCAGTGATGCCACCATGTGGATGCAGTTTGCATCACAAGTTTGCAGCCGACCCACTCTTCACCCATTGGGATGCTGAGAGGGGAGGAGTTTGAAGCCACATGGGTTTTGCAACTGGATTAGAATTACTAGCATTGGGTGGAAATGTGCCTGTAATCTGAAGAACATCCAAAAACGAGTTTGTCTTCACGTCCTTTAAAGTCCTAACAGAAGATGAGATGGTCAGCATCTGCCCAACATCTGCCCTTTACGGAGGTACTGGCGGGAACATCTGGGCTATGACCCCTCGAATCTGTGGGAATGTGGGGAAACTGACGCTTCATCCGCTTCCAAGGGCGTCTTTCCAAATATTTTATTACAGTTTTCAGTATGAAGATAGAAATGCAGTATATTTCACACAACAAATAGCCATAAACACCCAAAACAGGCCCTCGGTGCACTATAGGTCACATGACCGTGTGGGCACTTCAAAAACGAAACACAGGTCAGGAAAGAAACCGGAAAAATCTTCATGGTCAGCCGGTGACACAGAAAAACTCCACAGCAAACCGTTCCTTTAAAATGCTCCCCAGACTTGTGCTTTCATGTCCTGTGAAGCAGAAAGAGCGTTACAGAGTGAAGGAAATAGGAACAGACACCTAAACACCTTCACGGGCCGGGTGTACACCAACCAGCCATTACATTAAAACCATCTGCCTAATACTGTGTGGCCTCGAGTCCACAAGACCTCGGAAGGTGAGGAACCAAGCAGAAGATACTTCAAGTCCTGCAAGTTGTGAGGTGGGGCCTCCATCCCACAAACCACAGCTGGATTGACTTCTTTTGTGGCTGCTGCTGCTTTCGCTCATGTTTTTAGTTAAACGGTCACGCAAATCCTGCAGAAGCCCCGCCTACAGCCCTACACATATCTACCGGGGATGTTCAGGTCGACCCGAGCCAGTGAACCTGGGACGGGGGATCAAAAAGCCTCTGATCCT
This sequence comes from Arnoldichthys spilopterus, assembly GCA_037974385.1. Taxonomy (NCBI): domain Eukaryota; kingdom Metazoa; phylum Chordata; class Actinopteri; order Characiformes; family Lepidarchidae; genus Arnoldichthys; species Arnoldichthys spilopterus. The sequence goes on from JBBPDA010000105.1 coordinate 31,641,164, forward strand.
CGGGCCCCAGGAGAAATTTCAACCACTGGCTCTGCTGATTGGTGGCTGGTGGGTGCAGACAGGTTCACGTGGTTGACTGGAGAATTTTTGGGTGGGTGGCTAGTGACTCGAGCATCATTAGCATCTATCTACACTGGCGGCCTATTCTCTGGAGACTGTGTTCCCCCTTTAGTTTTGGGCTAAAATGGGAATCCGTGCCTGTGTGTATGGTCTGGTTAAAGGGGCAGCACTGAGATGAGGCTCACCTGGGCAGCGTGTCAACGTTAGGCTCCCTGCGAAAACAAAAAGAGATCGTGAATGAATGAAAATGAGCTAAAACACAGCTCCAGCATACGTGTTACGGAACCAGGCAAAATTATGGAGGATTTTCACTCTTTGGACTATTTTAATAAGGAAATAACAGAAAAGACACGCAAGGCTGCATGAGTGAAGTGTCATTGTGAACACACCCCATCACATGCATTTAACCCATCACACTTAGAGTAGCGGGCACCTTGCTCAAGGGTACCTCAGTGGTACCAGGTCTGGGACCTTCTGCTCACAAAAGTAAGGACCTCACCACTAGGCCACGCCTGTGCGAAAAGAGGTGGGTGGAGCTTTACAGTACCCGCTCGCCTTCCCCCTCCCAGTGCTGGTGGTATGGTGAGTAAATGAAAATACCAAATAAATAATAAAAACCAAATTCATGAAAATAAATGACAAAATATGCCATAATTTCTGCAGAACGTTTCCCCAATATCTTCAATTCTGCACATTTCAGCGCAACTGCTGTTTATTTGCTGAAGTGTGTTCTCTGTAGAGAACTCTGCGAACTCACTGCTGGGCCATGATGAGCGGGATGTGGACGCTGTCAGAGGGGTACTGGGGGGGTGCTCTCTCCCCGGTGCGGGCGTTGAACATGGGCAGCGTGGAGAGGGGCTGCGGTATACTGGAGCGGCTGTCCGCCATCGTCCTCAGCTCACTGGTGTTTCCGTGGATGGTGTGGTGATGGTAGAGCTGGATTCTGGAGGGATTTAAAAAAGAGAAAGAGGAGGAAGAAATGTAAGACACAGGGCTTAAGGCGGCGTTCACTCAGGACAGGAGGCTCAACTCATCACAGGGCAACACAGAGCAAAACAAAATGTCATAAGTATCAGTTATGAGAAAGAAATATACAAACACATTGCTGTGATGAGAATTTGCCAAAAATTCCCAAAAAATGAATGAAGTGTTGTGGGGAATGGGGTGTGGTGATGAATGGGGCGTGGTAAGGAATGGGCATGGTGAGGAATGGGGCGTGGTAAGGAATGGGCGTGTGGTGAGGAATGGGCATGGTGAGAAATGGGGCGTGGTAAGGAATGGGCGTGGTGAGGAATGGGGCGTGGTAAGGAATGGGCGTGGTGAGGAATGGCGTGTGGTGAGGAATGGGCATGGTGAGAAATGGGGCGTTGTGAGGAATGGGGTGTGGTGAGTAATGGGGCGTGGTAAGGAATGGGCATGGTGAGGAATGGGGTATGGTGAGTAATGGGGCCTGGTAAGGAATGGGCATGGTAAGGAATGGGCATGGTGAGGAATGGGGTATGGTGAGTAATGGGGCGTTGTGAGGAATGGGGTGTGGTAAGTAATGGGGCGTGGTAAGGAATGGGCATGGTGAGGAATGGGGCGTGGTAAGGAATGGCGTGTGGTGAGGAATGGGCGTGGTGAGGAATGGCCTGTGGTGAGGAATGGGCATGGTGATGAATGGGGCGTGGTGAGGAATGGGCATGGTGATGATTGGGGCGTGGTGAGGAATGGGGCGTGCTGAGGAATGGGGAGAAGTGAGTAATGGGGTGTGGTGAGGAATGGGGCGTGGTGATTAATGGGGCGTGGTAAGGAATGGGGCGTGGTAAGGAATGGGCATGGTGAGGAATGGGCATGGTGAGGAATGGGGCGTGGTGAGGAATGGGGCGTGGTGAGGAATGGGGCATGGTGAGGAATGGGCATGGTGAGGAATGGGGAGTGGTGATGAATGGGGCGTGGTGAGGAATGGGGCGTGGTGAGGAATGGGGAGTGGTGAGGAATGGGGAGTGGTGATGAATGGGGCGTGGTGAGGAATGGGGAGTGGTGATGAATGGGGCATGGTGAGGAATGGGGCGTGGTGAGGAATGGGGTGTGGTAAGGAATGGGCATGGTGAGGAATGGGGTGTTGTGATGAATGAGGCGTTGTGAGGAATGGGGCGTTGTGAGGAATGGGGTGTGGTGATGGTGAATACATGTGAATACATACTCTGGAGTCATAGCATCTCGTTTTTGCCTGAAAAAGAAAGAGAGTGAGGAAATTAAGTCCACAGTCTTAGATCCGCATGACAATTCTCTCCAACAACAGTCAGAAAATATAAAAAAAATGTATTTCCCTCCATTTAATACAGTTTTTAACAGACGTTTACCAGGGCCAGTTCATGAGGAGTCTGGTCACTTCCTGGAATTTTCTACAGCAGGTTTTAGGCTGAAGGCCGCACTGGGGCTACTGAGGCTGCTGTTAGAAAGACCTGCAGTCTTCGGACATTTACGCCGCTTCGTTTTGAGTAAATAAGAATTTTTGAAAATCCTTTGAACCTATTCATTTTGGACTGACTCTAGTGCGCCCCCTAGCGCCCGGAGACATCGTCTAGTGGCAGTTTGACTTACTGCCATGTTCTCTGTGGCCAGTTGCAGAGCTAGGTCAAAGGGGATACCTGATGAGCCCAATAGAGAAGGAAAGTGGTCATATCGCCCCCTGCTGTTTGGGCTCTGCCACGTCACCTCCATATCCAAGTTATATCTAACACTTTGACACGTTTGACAGTGTGTCATAGCTCCAAAGACATAAATGACTCTACAAAACAGTCCCCCCACCCAAAATGGACTGCAAAGTCCCTAATTCGAGTCCTCCACGATCACTGAGCCGTGAGTTCGACTGTATTTTAATCGATGACAGCGAAACATGTTCTGCTGTGTTCAGAGCTGCTGTGTTTGCACGATGGCACGTCTCAAAAGTTCCAGCTCCGAGAGACTGAACGGATGATCGAAATCTCTCTGGGGTCAAACGACAGGTCGTTCACAGTAGTTTGAGTGCGACCAGCACAAGGAGCAGGTCTGCCCTTTCCTTCCCCTTAGGAACGCATTTTGCGCTCTACGCTAAGCTAGCCTCACCCTAGGCGAGCTAATTAGCCAAGGACGCCGACGTCTACCGCAAACTCTGGTTTGGGGAATCCAAGTGAACTTTGGGGGTAATGGAAAAGCCTCAGCGTATAAATAAGAATCGTGATGCGCTCTCTTACAAAACCCAGTCTGAATGTGTTCAGTCCAATTAATAATCATAATAATAATAATAATAATAATAATCATAATAATCATAATAATGAAGCCCATTTGTCTAGCAACGTCCACACGAGCAAATGCAGCTCAAAGTGATAAAGTTAAAGTAAATAATGATTAAAATAGCTTTAACCGCAAAAATGAACCATCCATTTGAATAGGACCAGCGGTTCTCGATTTCTTTTTGGGATTTTGTATGGAGATTCTTCAGTACACGCTGTGCATCAAAAAATAGTAATTTAAGTAAATAATAATAAAATGATACATTTTCATCCGATTTTATCAGCGGTTTACACACTTACACTCCTTCCCTCCTGCAGCACATGATGTAGGCCAGGATGAGGCAGAGGACGGTGGCGAGGGCGAAGGGAACGACGACAGTGACGATGTAGTCTGGCACGTAGTCTCTCTCGGGCGGAGAGTCGGGGGGGTTGAACTCACCGCCCCACGCCAGGATCCCTGAACCGACAGTCGGTGCTGGAGGAGGAGGAACAGGCCTGGACAAATCGATCTGGTGGGCAAGAGGAGGAGACGTTCTTGGATAAGAGGGACGAGAAAACGCAGCACCTGCTGATGCTGTTAGCTGCAGACGAGAGCGTTAACGTTTACACCGTGTCCTGACTCTCTCCGAGCCAGGCCCCGTGCGCTGACAGGCTAGAGAAGTCAATCCCATGAGGCCGCTCGACGTTTTGGCTTCCCCCGAGAGTGGGACGGAGTTCAGGCGCATGCTCAAAAGTGGGAACACGCTCACCAGGGTCGAGTGGCACCAGGTCACGCAGTTAGCAGGAATGTTGCAGGAGCTGCAGTCTCCGGTGATTTTGCCGCCGGCGTCACACTCTCTCTGGTGCGCCACAGTCTGCAGCCTCCGAAGACACTTGGAGTAGGGCTGGTCTGACCCGAGCTTCACATACACACTGTTACACACACACACAAACACACACACAGGAACCCAGATAGGCCTTCTCCTAAGTACGTTCAGCTACTGTAAGGAGCCCCCATTGTGGACACTGACATTCACACACATAGAGACGTTCTGACCAACAGACTGAGACTTAAGGTCACAAAGCCGAACAGAAGCTGTGATCTTTGTTTTTTTGCAGTTTTTTGTCCGTGATACAGGCCCATGTGGGCAGTGGAGGCCTAGTGGTTAGGACGCTGCCTTTGGGACCTGAAGGTCGCAGGTTTGAGTCCCTGGGCACCA
>JBBPDA010000105.1:31759239-31770344 GCA_037974385.1 Arnoldichthys spilopterus
TCGTGGGTGACGTACGGCCTGCGTCGTGGGTGACGTACGGCCTGCGTCGTGGGTGACGTACGGCCTGCGTCGTGGGTGACGTACGGCCTGCGTCGTGGGTGACGTACGGCCTGCGTCGTGGGTAAAGTACGGCCTGCGTCGTGGGTAAAGTACGGCATGCATCGTGAGCAGCGTCGTGGGTAACGTATGGCATGCGTCGTGGGCAGCGTCGTGGGTAACGTATGGCATGCGTCGTGGGCAGCGTCGTGGGTAACGTATGGCCTGCGTCGTGGGCAAGTGTAATTTTTTTTGTGTTTTTATCCTAAAGACACTTTGCTTTTCTTTGCTTTGTTCCACATCAGGCAGAACTGAGAGCAAACACCTTGTGTGGACCTTGGAAGACAGTGGTTGTCTGCTTTGCATAAGCGCCATTACCCTTAATATGTTCACAAAGGCGTCAAACTGCTCTTCCATCGGGGCACCCTCCACTGGCAAGGACAGTCGGTAGTACCTGCAGTAGAAACAGTCAATATCAATAACTGTAGTAACTTCAAGTAGACAGGAACAGTTCTGTGGCTGCAGACACATTCAGGTAATGGGGATTAAGGCTGATTCAAGCTGAGAACCATGAGAGTTCTGATAAAAACGGCCTTGGTAGAGAACCCGGATTCTCCAAAAAACAACATAATTCTTTAACCAGCACAATTATCCCCCAAACAAGCGCCGAATTATTCTCCAACCAAACCAATTACAGCCATTCAGCAGACTGCCATCTGATCTGCCAACACCATCATTCTCCAATTAAACCTACTACTCAAACCAAACACCATCATTTCCTACTGAACACCACCATTCTTCATCAAACACCTTCACTAAAAACCACAATTTCCAAACATTTTCCACCAAACACCACCATTCTCCAACGAACCACCATAACTGGCCAAACACACATAGCGACTCTCCAACTCAACACTGCCGTTCTCCAAACACCATGATTCTTCAAGTCAGCAACATTCTTTTTAAGCCAAACACCATAACTTACAATCAAACCCCATCATTCTCCAAACACCTTCATCAAACACCGTAATTCCAGGATTTGAGCAAACATCATTCTGTAACACAAAGAAATGCTAACATTCTCTACAAAACACGAACATGCTCCAACAAACACCAGTGTTCTCCAACAACCACCTCCACTTACCAAACACCACCCACAAAAATCAACAAACGCAATGTCCACCACAATTACACACCAAACACCAACACTAACATTCTCCACTAAACACCAGAATTCTCCACCAAACATCTCCACTCTCCACTAAAATGCCACCCGTAAGAATTCCCAAAATCCGTTCTACAGTTTAGAGTAATGTACACGCTACAGTCTTTAACTATAGCATGAATTTAGAACCAGTAAACACTGCACCTGTATGCAGGCATGGTGAAGAGAGGTCTCTTGTAGACCTCCTCAGAGACATGGATGTCCTCTTCACAGGAGATGGAGATTTTCTGAGGTTCGTCTTTAAAATGCTCAATGTCATTGTAGACATAGAACACGTTCTCGCTCAGCCTGGCAAAGTCATGAAGCTGAAGGGAAAAACACAAGTCTGACTTACAGTCACGCAGCAAATATTTCATTTCAATCCATCACAGTGTTTATCGTTTTGTGACTGGCATAATTTACTGATATACGCAAACTTATTGAAGGGTTTATGGACTAATATCTCCTATTCTAGTGTACAGGAGCAGTTTACTGAGGTGCCTATAGACTAATATCTCCTATTCTAGTGTACAGGAGCATTTACTGAGGTGTTTATGGACTAATATCTCCTATTCTAGCCTACAGGAGCGTTTACTGAGGTGCCTATAGACTAATATCTCCTATTCTAGCCTACAGGAGCATTTACTGAGGTGTTTATGGACTAATATCTCCTATTCTAGTGTACAGGAGCGTGTATTGAGATTTTATGGACTAATATCTCCTATTCTAGTGTACAGGAGCATTTACTGAGGTGTTTATGGACTAATATCTCCTATTCTAGCGTATAGAATCGTTTATTGAGGTGTTTATAGACTAATATCTCCTATTCTAGTGTACAGGAGCATTTACTGAGGCGTTTATGGAATAACATCTATTATAGTGTACAGGAGCATTTACTGAGGCTTTTATGGACTAATATCTCCTATTCTAGCGTATAGAATCGTTTATTGAGATTTTATGGACTAATATCTCCTATTCTAGTGTATATCACTGTGTACTGATGTGCTTATGGACTAATATTTCCTTTTCTAGTGTACAGGAGCATTTGTTAAGATGTTTATGGAATTATATCTCCACAGTGTGACAAAGACAGCACATATGACCTCTTTCCGGATATTGAGCTCCACGTTCTCCACCGGAACATCCTTGCTCAGACCATGCAGGTTCTCATGCAGGTTCTCCTTTCTCCGTGGGGTGTAGGGAACAAAGTTCTCCTCTAAACGCAGAAACAACAGCGGCTCCTCACGCACACAGAAGAAAATCACCTCCTTTAAAAAGAAGAAAGCGAATACAAGAAAACATTCAGTCTCATCAACGCACAGCTGGGCTTCAGCTTACAGTTACATCATAACACAGAAGGGTCATCCTCAGAAAACGTAATTAGTAGGAGGTCAATCAAACTGTTCAAAAAGTGCTCAAGAAAAGTGAAAACGCACAAAAATGAAGATGTTTTGCACAAGATAATAAAAATAACAGTCATGTTCAGAAAGAACATCCTGTGCAGCTTTCATTTTTCAAATTCTGCTAAATTTATTTGTAGATTTGTGCTAAATTTTTCCCATTTCTAGATTTTGGACATTTGCCCGTTTACAGATTTGTTGAATTTTTTTCATTTTTTCTTCCTTCATTTTAAGATTTTGTGCAAATTCTTGTTTACTTCATTTGCATATTTGGACAAATTTTTGCCTATTTACACATGGAGTTATTTTATTTACAGATTTCCTGCTAAGTTTTGCTGATTTTGTTTGTATATATGTTCTCATCCTTGTCTATTTTATTAAAAAGAATTTGGGCACTTTTTTGTTTACCGCATCTATAGATTCGGGCTTATTGATTTTTGCTTATTTATAGATTTCATGTTTAATTTGTCTACATTATTTATAGATGTTGTGCTAATTATTACCCATTTCATTATATTGTACAGATTGTGCCAATTTCTGCCTATTTTACCTATAGATTTTGTGTGTGTTTTTGATAACTTCATCTGCAGATGTTGGCAAATTTTTGCCTATTTATTTTAAACAGTCCTGTTCGCCTCTTTGGGCGCTAATGGTTCACTAGCATGCATAATGAAGTGGCTGGATTAAAACCCACAGTGTGTGCAAACATGGTTCACCCAGCAGTACATCATTATATGTTCACCTCGTGGCCTTGGCTCTGGAGTTTCTGCAGGACCTGTTTAAAGCCAGCCAGGCTGGGCTGGCCCATGCCAAACACTGGGTAGCTGCCTTTGCTCTGGCGGAAGTTAGGCGCGCCACATAAGCCCGTCGTGTTGAGAACATCCGCCTTGGTGAACACGTCCAGCACCATGAAGTAGGAACCCTGTGGAGAAAATGGACAATTTCATCAGTTTTAGTGCTTCAGCTACAAGGCTAATGTGGCTAACGTAATGGAAGCTTATACTCGGCCAGTTAGCATGACGCTAATCACATGTTCACTATAATAATAAGAGGCATTTATCACCAAACAAAACCTCTGGGTACTGAAGGTGCCTCCATCTCCAGTCACACACCACAACAAGATGTGACCACTGTATTGAACCTATACACATGTGGAGCAGTGAGCAGCTATCAATAGCGCCTTGGGAGCAGTGTAGCGGAACGGTACCTTGCTCAAGGATATCTCAGTGGAACCTGGGCCAGGACTTGAACCTGCAACCCTCAAATCACATGACCATACATTTAATCCAACTTTTAAGTCAACATGCTTCTATAGTGCTTTTTACAGTTGACGAGGTAAAAAAAAAATCAGCTTTACAGAATCTGGGCCCAAGCCCCTAATGAGCAAGTCAACAACTACTACCACCACCACCACCAGTTCCACAACCACTAGTGTAACTACCACCACCACCACCACCACCACCAGTTCCACAACCACTACTACAACAACTACTATCACTACTGTAACTACCACCACCACCACCACCAGTTCCACCACCACTACTACAACTACTGTCACTACTGTAACTACAACTACCACCACCAGTTCCACCACCACTACTGCAACAACTACTACTATTGAAATATTTATTTTTCACTTTTAAATTAAGGCTTGTGTACTAAATTCAGTCTGTGCCAGACGACTGCCAATCACTATTAACAAACTCCCCCAAATTAAAACTCTGCAATAATGTTGGAAAATATTGTATATAATTACAACTGCAGCTCTAAAGATTTGAAAACTGTACTTTTTTTATGCTGAATATTTCATATAAAAACGCTGAATTCTTCAACCCTACGGCACATCCACATTTTTCAGAAATGTTTTTAAAAATGGCTGATTTACCGCATATGAGGATTCATTCAACTCAGAGTTTATTTATATAGCACTTTTAAAGCAACCGAAGTTGACCAAAGTGCTGAACGTTGTCATTAAAGTGTTAATATCCTTAATAAAAGAGAAAAGAAAATAAGAAACATAAAATAAAAGGCAACATGGCCGAGGAGACCACAGACTATGAGCATGGGACATAAAGACAAAGCGATATAATAGACACAATCTTCCATGACTGTGGTGTGGAGTGAACATGCACAACCTCCACTCGGGTCAGTGAAGCCATGAGTCAGAAGTGATTGGGATAAAATTACAGTCTGATTGAGTTTCACTGACACTTCTGAAGCCAAAGGCTCTGTAATTAACACTCTGCGCTTTGAACCAGCACATTTACACTGGGCTGCACAGCTGTTCGGCCTTAACATCTGCATTAGCCTGGGCTTTCAGTCCCTCATGGCCGTGTGTGTATCTGCAGAGCCTTGGCCTCGGATGCAGTAAAGTGGAATTCCGGCTTTATCCAGAGGAACCCGCAGTGTCTCTAATGGAGCTCCCGGGGTTGCGATGTGTTTAGGGAGATGTTGTGTTGAGCGTTAGCACCTCAGCGGTAACTCTTTGAAGCCTCCTCCCCACTCCGTCGCTCCTTCAGCGGCCCCAGGGCTGCTCCGTTTGCCCGTTAACTTTCTGTTTGTCGACGCGTCGCTACTCAGATTGACCGGAAGTCAGATAAGGAATGGCTCTCAGGGAGCGTGTGTACCTTTCAGTCTGTTCACTTTTCATTATTCGGGTCAGACCGGGTGGGAAAAGGGGTCACCGTCGTCACCCCTCCCCCACCCCCCACCCAAACAACCTCAGAGATCCTGAATAAAAATGTTTTGTTTTTAGAAATTTTTGGTAAAACTCACTTCAAATGTTTTGTAAATTTGAAAACTAAAGTCAATTTTTTTTAATTAATTAAAAAAAAAAGTAAATTCCTTAATTACACCAAATAATAATAATAATAATAATAATAATAATAATAACAATAATAACAACAACAACAATAATACCTAATAACTAACTAAACAAACAGTTTTTGATCAAAATGTATAAACAATAAAAGGTATTTTACGTTTTTTGGTTTTTTATACACTGTACATTTTTTACTACTAATTTTGATTTACAGTTAAAAAAAATATTTTTTTGATAACTAGTAATTTAGTGACCACTTAAAAAGAGGGGTTTCCCACCAAAAAATCCTCTGAGGCCAAAAAAAACCCCACTTTTAGAAAACACATTTTAAAATAAAACATTTTATTGAATTAAAAAAAAAATTTAAATAAAACAATAAAAATTATTTTAAATACATGATTTCAAAAAATGACAATTATTGACAATTAAAATATAAATATAGACATTTTAATTTTATTTCTTTAAATATACACTGTAAATTCTTAACTGCTACGTCATATTCTGGGCTTTATTTAGTTATTTGTTTTTGAGAAATTATTATTATTATTTAGTGGGATATATTAGGCAGCAAGTGAAAAGACAGTCCTTGAAGTCGATGTACTGGAAGCAGGAGCATGAGAATCTGAGGCATGTGGTGATGTTCTAGACAACGGAGTCGGAAGATCTCCGGGACGGTCTACAGCAGATATGTAGTAGTTACTACCCATCAAAAGTGACGGGGCCACGGGCACCCGAGGCTCATTGATGTCCGTCTGGTCTGCTCCAACAGAAGAGCCACTGTGGTTTAAACAGTGAACGCTGACCTACTCACTATTAGGCAGGTGGTCTTAATGTTATGGCTGGTGTGTGCGAGAGCGTTGTACCTGCACCAGGAAGTGCTCAGGCATGGTGTCGGAGATCCTCCCCACTTTATAGTGAGTCCTGTGCAGCTCATCGTGAATCTGGAACTCCTGTCTGCAGTTATAGCTGAGGAGACACAACGGAGCTGTTTACACAGAAACTCAGCACAGCTCAAGCTACACACCTGCATATGGTCCCTGTCCAGGCGAAAACATGCATCTCTGCACTATCCATCCATCCATTTACCGCTTCTTCCGTTTCCGGGTCACGGGGAAGCTGGAGCCAATCACAGCTGACTGTGGGCCTGAGGCGGGGTTCACCCAGGACAGGAGGCTCCACCCATCACAGGGCAACACACAGACAGACAACCATTCATACACACATTCACACCTACGGGCAATTTTCCAGTCCAATCAACCTACTGCAGCCTATTGGACTGTGGGAGGAAACCGGAGAACCCGGGGGAAACCCACGCGAACACGGGGAGAGCTTGCAAACTCCACGATCGAACCCAGGACCTTCTCACTGTGAGGCGACAGTGCTAACCACTGCACCACCGTGCCGCCCCCGCATCTCCGCACCTTCACGGAAAAAGACAAGAACGTTCCTCACTCCTAATGGACGTTAATGGGAAAACAGCGTAGAACGAGTGACTTTGGAGCATTTCTATTGGTCGGTTCATCATGAACATTGCGCGCAACGTAAAGTCCGGCTTGCGAACAGAGAGGCACCGGAGGCCGACCCGGGGATCGAACCCAGGACCCTCTTACTGCGAGGCGAAGTAGGGGTTTTTTTTCTCTGGACAGCGAAGAGATGTAGTTAGCTGCTGTTTATGCATTTGTCTTTGTAAATAAAGACTTTAAAAAAGTGTCGAAAATAGAAATAATTGATGAATAAATGAATAAACTGCTGAATTAATTGAGCGTAAACGCTAAACGTCGCCTGTAGAAGGTTCCAACCACAAATATGACGTCTTTCAAATCCATTTTAGCGTTAAATTCAGGCTTTTAGCAACGCGGAACTAGCAAAATGATAGAGAATTTGAATTCGACCGTGAATAAAGTATGAAAAGTGCATAAAAACGAACTCCGCTAGTCTCTGTTCGAAGCTCCTCCAGGGTACAAACGCGCATTTCATCACTTCAGACCACAGCATTCAAATCTGGACCTTGCATCCAGATTCCGGTCCTGGATTTTGTCATCACCAGTGGATATGACTCTAGGTGGCCAATCGCTTAGATCAACGGCTCAGTAACTAGTGGTGATTACAAAATCCAGGAGTGGACTTTGGATTCAAGGTCCTGATTTGAGAACCTCTGCCTTACACCAATCAGAGAAAGCGCTGCAGCGTCACCAGTCAACAGAGAGATGCATTAAAGCATAATTAATGATAAAAGTCATATATGGATTCGCACATAAACCAGCGGTGTTGTTTATTATCTACAGCTATATGCAAATGAAGGGCAGCGACGGCGTAGCAGCGGAGGGAGGGTAGTGCCGAAGGGGGAGAAGGTGGACAACAAGGGATTGGGGTGGTGGTGGTGGGGGGGGGTGTTGAGACTTTCACACTGAGCAAACACAGAACGACCCCCCCCCCAATCCAACAGCCAAGACACACACACACACACACACACACTTCCTCCACTAGATCAATATTGTCTGTTTGGGTGGGACGTCTCACATCAGTGTCACGTTGGTGGAGGACAAAACAGAAGTGTCTGTCTTATCTTCAGCACTGCTGTCTGCAAACAGTGGGATTAGAGCCAGTGTAGTGTGTGTGTGTGTGTGTGTGTGTGTGTGTGTGTGTGTCAGGACGCAGGTCTTACGTGATAACGACTGGTGCCACCTTATTGGTGATAATGGACTTGGCCTTGCTGTTGTGGATGCTGACCGTCTGGAAGGAGGCGTGGCCTAGCGACTGCCTGCTGTCCGTCATCCCGTTGCCGTGGAAACTCTCAGGCACTGTTGGGGGCGCAGCACTGGCAGTTGTACCCATAATCCAATAGCAGCTGTCAATCACGTTACATAGAAGAGAAAGAAACACACACACACACACACACACACACACACACACACACACCTTTAAAACACTTCACTTTTCCTCTGTCTGATGAGAAGATCCACATATACTGTTGTGTGCAAAAGTCTTTGCACCCCACTAAAATGACCTGACTCAAGGCCCTGTACACACGTAGCTTTTTCTGTGTTTTGGCTTCTGTCCACACGTCAAACGCAATTTCTCGTAGACAAAACACTGCAGACAAAACACTGCTGCTGGTCACCTTGTGACTTTTTACAGTCCAAACACACTCGCAGTGACTTTCCCCGAGCACCCGCCACCAACATCCTCGCCGGATTGGGACGAGACCCAGGCAGACCAGTGGTTTCGGACGACTTCGAAAGCAGCTCGTGCTGCCACAAGAAGCCGCCTCGTGGCACCTGTTGCTTTGGCTTTTGACGTTGTTTTTTGCGTTAACGTGTGGACAGAGATACTTTCACCGCTGCGCACGTGTGGACGGGATTTTGGGGGTAAAAAAGAGGGAAAAAAATCACAGTTTTCAGAAACACCCAACTACGTGCGGACAGGGTGCGGGGACAACAAACTGATTTATGAAAAAGAACAAATACGTAAATAAAAAAAAAAAGAATATTTTTCAAATGACGACACGTGCGGTCATAGACGAGCTATTAACAATAAAGACATGAACTAAGATCTTGAGAAAAACAAACCGGATCAGTAACGAGGAGTTACAGCAGCTCAGACAGACAGACAGACAGACAGACAGACAGACAGACAGACAGACAGACAGACAGACAGACACTCCGCTTACTCCACTCCACTCACTGTTAAACTGCTACAGTGTTCCTTTGCTCAGTGAGGGGTGTTCTAACTTTATGCCAGAGCTTCGTCCGGACTCTGGACGCTCACCAAAATCTACTGGTGGCCATCACAGCAGCTCTACACCTCGAACACTCCACAACAGCCTTCACTCCCCACACGCATCAGTGAGCCTCGGGCGCCCGATCACCAGCTGCATCACTTTTGGTAGGTACCAACTACTGCACACCTGGAGCACTGCCCAAGGCCTGACGTTCTATAGACGCTCTGAATCAGTCGTCTGGAACATCACAATAAGGTCCTTGTCAAAGTGGCTCAGATCTGTACGCTCCCGCTTTCAGCACACCAACTTCAAGAACTGACTGTTCACTTGCTGTCTAATATATTCCATCCACCTGACAGGTGTCATTGTAATGACATAACTAGAGTCAATGTGACCCACTTCACCGGTCAGTGGTGTTAATGTTATGGCTGATCGGTGTATGCGCAGCGCCGTAGATGTGAGGTGTGTACAGACGTACGTCGTTGGCCACTCCCCCACTCAGATTGGGATTACAGGCCCAGAGCCGCAGGGTCATTACCAGACGCAGCATTGACCTCAACCTGCTGCTAATACGGCTGAAGTGCCCTCCTCCTCCCTCCACAACGACGGCTGCATCCCGAGAGTGGGTGGGGTTGAGAGAAGCTGGTGGGTGGGGCTGTGCACGGCGCCGGCGCTCTGGCCCACATGGTAAACGGTGTCTCGGATTTTCGATGCGCTCTGTAAACCGAGGATCTGAAGCTGGGAAGGAACAATCTGAGCAGAACCCAAAGGCTGTGGAACAGCACGGTGATTTTAACACAATCCAAATATTTCTGCACCCCTCATCCGTCTTCCATGGCAACCCGAAGCCTTCGCTGAGTGCTCCACGGATAAACAAACAGCGCTAACGCTAACACGCGCTCACTCTTCATATCTACCGTTCTGTCCGCTCTCGTCTGTGTGTTTTTTCCCCTCCTCTCCCCCTCCCTGCAACCAGACTACGCCAACAGAGCAGAGGAGAAGAACCGCAGACCCTTTTAAAGAGATAGTTCACCTACACATGCTAATGTTGCTAACTAGGAACTGAATCCACTGGATCGTTTGAATGAAGCTAATCGGTTACTATTGGATTTCACTCCTTGTTAGCAACATTAGCATCACTGTGGGGAACAACTACTGTTTCGGTCTTTCTCTGCATCGTGTCTCATGGAAGAATCTGTGTTCGAGGGTCTGCTAAAGTGATAGTCCCCCCACAACAAACATAGCCGTTCAAACAAGACGTGGCGTTTTTTTTAGCAGTATTAGCAGTGGAGCTACGAGGTTAATGTAGCTAACAAGTAACGAGAACATATACCCCACAAATTAGCATCGGGCACTATTTAAATGGGCCACCAATTTGTCACGACCTCTCCAGAGTGGGTGAACTGGTTCAGACTGGGATTTCTTTACAGTGGTGGTGAATGGAACCAGACGTCACATCTCCAACACCAGTACAGCCACGTTCTCTCCTCTCCACCCCCACGTGTCGGAGTGTTTCTATGGAATGTGGATGATGTAAAATAGTGAATCTGAACTAAATCACTCTGGGGGACTGCCTCACAACGTCCTGCGTGTATCCCTCCACTATGTGTAAGTTTAGGCCCAAAATCTTCTCCAAACTCTGGTAGAACAGTGTCTCAGGCGTCAGCGGCGTCTACACCACCAGCTCATGTCTGTGAGGAGCTTTTAGAGGAACCGGACGTCTGGATCCATTCACCACCACTGTGCACAGTGCGCTGGGAGCTGGACTTGCCCTTTCAAACATCAACGGACTCACTTATGTGGTTTCTGACGGTGGGAAATGTGCGACCTGTTCAAATGACTGAACTGACACAGAGAGAGAGAGAGAGAGAGAGAGAGAGAGAGAGAGAGAGAGAGAGAGAGAGAGAGAGAGAGAGAGAGAGA
>JBBPDA010000105.1:31775704-31790840 GCA_037974385.1 Arnoldichthys spilopterus
TACTGGTTCTTCTTGTCCAACACATTTCATTGTACTGTTGACCCAACGTTAACATACATATGATCAATAAACCGAACCTGTAAACTTGTAAACTTGCATTCACCAGCTAGGAATGTTGGTGTGATATACGTGTAGAAGAATTCAACAAGAATGACGAGATAACCAATTTAGGACTTTATTATTTAAGAAGGTTAACATCTCCAGCAGGAGCATGTAGAACTGTGGTTCTGGTTCTGAATATTGTGAACAACTGGAACATCAGTCATTTTGGAACTGTTTTTGTCTCTGTATTTCTTTAGTGTATGTCATTTCTGGTGATGTACATGACCTTTGTTTTCAGTGTGATCCTGTTTGGCTGTGTCACTAATTGCAGACTGGATTTGGGGGTTTATGTATAAACGCCGGTTTCTAGTCATTAACTGAAATGCAAACGCATGCACATGGTCCAATTCACAGCAGTAATGATTTTTCTGAAAGTCTTTTTCCAGAAGATTAGACAGATATTAGATACGCAAAGAGGAATTAGATGTGACCACTTGCCCAAACAACCTCTAACAGCTCCATGCTGTTCCTGTGCTCACGGTCCACAAGTCTGAAACTGTCTGCCAGTATCTGAAAAGAAGCCAACATAGGTCACTGATATCTCTCTCACGCATGCACACACAGCCAGTGGGGTGAGCGGTGAGCCCGAATTGTTAATTGTTCAGGTGAACCATGATCCCAGTGACCACACTGGGAGATGTCAGAAAATTTTCTCTCTTTTTTTCACATTTTGCCAGTTTCAGACTGTGTGAGGACAGCCAACAGAGAAACATCTTAAATCCTTCAAAGCATAGAGCAGTTAAAAGGCCAACATTTAAAACAAGTTTGCATCCACTTTATCCTTCTACACGGGCCAGTGATGAGGGGCTGGCTTTAAAGATGGGGCTACATGAGTGGCATAGCTGAGCTCTCAATATGAGAAAGCTGTCACACTGAGCTTTTCATTTATTTATTTTTTCTATAATATTATTCTCTCTAAAACGGATTCTCGTATTGTCCTTTTTCAAACGCGTTTCTCTTATTTCTTTTAGATCTGTCTGCAAATAAGAGAACGAGGCAGAGTGGAGGAATCCAGTTGGCAGGCCGCTGCATCCACCCCCCCACCCCCCACCCCCTCAATCCACGGTGCGGCAGAGTAGTCCCTCTGCCCCGAATTAGTCCTTCTCTGGTACCAACTTCAGCACCTTGCCAATAGCAATAGTTTTACCTGTAACAAAAGAGGACATGTCCAAACATTAGCAAACATTTTCTAATTTAAACTGTATAGTTAAGACTAAACTTAAACAAAACTCATGTTTATCAGCAATCAATAATAAAGTGGCCGTTCGGTCAAAAATCTATTTTACATGAAGTCAATTGTAGTTAATAAACCGATACATGTCTGCCATGACCTACTCTCGCATAAAAATTAAGTCAATTTGATTTTTGGCCAAACCATCAAAACTTACTCTGAACAACAGTGGTGCTTGAAAGTTTGTGAACCCTTTAGAATGTTCTACATTTCGGTGTAAATGTGAACTAAAACATCAGTTTTTCCATCCTTGAAGTAGATTAAGAGAACTCAATGAAATAGAATGATGGAATATTGTTTAATAATCAATATTTTATGGGGGATGTTGGATTTGACACGGCTACACAGCTTCATTCGCCACAGCACTATGTGCATGAGTGTGTTAGAAACTGAAATGGCAGAAATAAAGTTAACGGAGAGCTCACCCTCATCTCTCAGGGTGAAGCGGCCCATCTGTGGGAAGTCTTTAAACGTCTCTAAGCAGATGGTTCCCGCCGTTCTGAGGCGGGCAATGCATACTTGGTCTTGTTTGACAAAGCGGGGACGCGTCTTGCTCTTTTCTCCCGTCTTCTTGTCCACCAGACAGATTAAGGCCTTTGAGCAGAGCGGGAAATAAAGAAATAAAGTTTTGAGTTCTGTGAATGAATGAAGTGCGCAGGAAATCCATGTTACAAGGAGACAAGTTTCTGTTTCTTACTGTTATCTGCACTTCCTCTATGCAGGTGTGGATGTGAAGGACTGCATTGTATCCTGGACATATAATGGACTTGTGTTCAATAATGACAATCTAGGGGGAAAAGCAGAAGAATGAGGCCATACATATCAAACTCCTCACTCAGCAAGCCACTACAGTCAGTGCTCTACCTGGGCATCGAATGTGCGCCCTGAGTGGCAAAGGTTTTCAGCATTGCATAGGATAAAGCCAGGCAGGATTTCCTCCTCTTCAATGCCTTTGAGGCGCAGTTTCAGATTCTCTCCAGGCCCTGCATCGTCTGTTTCCACGTCATCGGACAGCAAGCTCAGCACCTCCACTGTGTGCTGTGAAAATGTCAAATGGTATTACATTCACAGACTCGTACAACTCGTAGACACTTCAGCGGATGATGCAAAAAAAAAAAAAAAACAAAAAAAAACATCTGACTGGCTGAACCCCATTCGAACCCACTACGAAATGCTCAATCTACACTTACGGCAGCTCATGTAAATTAAATCTTACATTTAATTAATCATATACAGCACACTGTTAAACTAAAATCGTTTCATGTAAGAGCCGTTAATGTGATTATTAGTGGTATGTTTAAATGAAACATTAGTCGTTTTTTAAATTCATATTGCATTTAGTCAAAAATCACTGAAAGTGACTTGATTTAGCAGCCTTACCCTATTTGGCATCATGATGAGCTGTTGTGCTTTGCTAATAGTCCCTGATTCCAGTTTTCCAAGGACCACAGTGCCCATATCCTGCGAAAAAGAAAATTCAGTTGAAAAAATTAAAATAAATCAATAAAATTGCATTTTGCAGTTTATCATTCTCCTTCTGCAGCATATTTGCTGCAATGATCAAATTCACTGTCACTATAGTCATGCTGCTAGTTAGCTGCTCCAATTAACGATCTTAATTTCATTACATTAGCAGTACTCAGCACAAAGTTTGAGCAAAGTCCACTTGTTCACTGTAACTTATTTAATGACAGGTTGTTTTTCATACTGTGCCTTTAACAACAATACAGGGAAATGACATTGGTTCCAGTAGGCTGCCCCATGTGGTGCCTCATTCCAAAGGCAGCCCTGACATGCAAGTCAGTAGGACAATCACTGAATGGACAGGCCAACATGTTGTACATTGAAAGGGCATTCACATGCAAATGAAAGTAAAAAGTCATTGTGAACACACTCAAGAACCACAACGAATTTAACCCATCACACGTAGGTAAAACAGGCCATTTTTCATATATGAACTGTATTTATGGGGAAGTGAAGTGGTACACTTTGAAACTAACAGTGTTCACACAGTACATAAAAATCTTCTTAAAAAAGGAGAAGATGAGAAAATTTGTCCATCATATGGACTCTTTAACCTTTTCATTTAAGAACATTTCAAATCTTTACACAACTCTCTTACACTGGTTAATAACCTTACCCTGTACTTATCAACAATAGGCAATCTGATGGGACCATCACTTGATCTGTTGAAGTTTGGCAAGCTATCCAGATGTGGAATAAATGGTAATCCCCTAAAATGAAGACAAAATGCAGACACATGATTTCTTTGACAGTACATCAACATTGATCTGAATTGTTAGCTCCTTTACTTCACAGTCCTTGACTTTGTAACACCAGGGTGGGGCTTGAACCCTACAGCTCTCCACTATTACAAGAGATAGCAGCCTGAGAGACCACAATGCATATGCGTCCTCTGCAACACATCTAGCCAGCTGCACAGCTCCCCAACTCAAGACCCTGTGACGAATGAGAACTGCTGAGACCTTTATATGTAACTCCCCTTTAGTTCACAAACTCTGAATAGCAAGGAACGAAAAATTCAAGCCATCCGGTGTGTTCAGTTACAGTATAAAGTGGCATTGATAACTGAACTGCAGTCTCAGTGGCAAAAAACCCAACACTGCACTTTAAGAAATAGTGCCTTCCATGAAAGCAAGCGCTTCCTTTTTCTCAGGACACAATTATTACAGTTATTACCTTCAAAAACCAACATGTGTCTGAATGCTTTACTTCATTACAGTGGGTTTCCTTTGTGTAACACAAGCTTCACTTACGTATACCAGGGACACAGCTCAGAAGGTTCCTTTAAGTTGGCTCCTGTCAGCCCAGAGCAGGGCATGAAGTGGATGTCTTTCTTTGGGTTGAAGCCCACCTTTTTTAGGAATGGCACCAGTTTCTCCTTACATTCTTCATATCTATAGAAGACATCGTTTCAGGAATATGCAAAGACGATGGGCAAAAGCATACAAGTAATAAAATGAAAGTGAGCGATTGTGCGTCATTGTGAACATGCCACAGCACAACAAGGCAGCTAACACGGGCAGAACCTTGCTTACAAGTACCTCAGTGTTCTCTGTACTGGTGCGGGATTTTAACCGGCGACCTTCAGATCACAGCGGTAACTCCATAACTGTTACATCACCACTGCCCCACATACATTAATAAATGCATTAACTAGTGATGTCATTGCCTTAATAAAAGAACCCAAACTTAACCGTATTGCACACAGTACATCTGCCAGGGTAAGTGTAGAGTCCATAGGTTTTGCAATGCTGCTTTAAGACTAATGCAGCCAATAAGTAGCTATTAGCTACCAATAAGCATCATGGAAACTGCTTTGCCAAATCACTACACACTTGTCCATATAAACAGACAAAGACAACACTACTGATGCTTGGCTGCTAGAACTTTAGCCGCTTAGAGCTGGGCAATATGATGATATTTATCGTTATCGTGACAAACTTTGTGTTTAACTTTAAGGAGAGGATCATTAGTTGCATGCTTAAGTGAACATGTTTTACTGCGGTGTAAAAAACACTGAATAAAAATTATTTGTACTCATACTCAGATTTTTTCTTTTAAAAATGGAACTGTTGATCTTTTTACTTTGTTCCATCTTAATACATATCGTGACATCGCATAACAAGGACATTTCTCTAAATTTTGTGATGTTTTTGCCATGTTGTCCATCCCTAGCTGTGCTTACTTATTTTTTTTTAAAGATAACTGCATGTCATACAATACTAGAAACCACATAAGTGAGTCCGTTTTCGATTGTTTAACTCTTTTTACAATTCGAGGCACGTGTGATGTTGTGGGCATACAGTTCGCCCAATCCTACTTGGTGAGCTTTCAGTACTTGCTCCATTACTCTTTTCCCACCCAGTTTTCACCATCAACAAGCCCTATTCACCTATCCAAGCTCCAATTTACAGTAGGATCATCCATTTTGTTGATGAGGACTATTAGGTGTTTGACTCCAGCAGTTTTGGCCAGCATGGCATGCTCGCGGGTCTGACCTCCCTTTTCAAAACCCGTCTCAAACTCTCCCTTCCTGGCAGAGATAACCTGGCAAGGCACAACAAGAGAAGGGGGGGGGGAAATCAATAAATAAAACTAAGAATACACATAAAAGATGCAATCTTTCAAAGAGAAAAATACAGAAATGAACAGTATGTTCAACCAAAAATGCAAAATGATGAATTATTTCAGCTAAAGTCTGTATTATTGATTTGTCCAATACACTTGGGTTACTTCTAGGCCACAGTTCTCTAGAGATTAGCATTTTTCTGTCTAAAGGCCTAAATCATTAAGGTTTTGCCAGTTACCTGATGACCTGAATCTTGAGGTAGAGCTGTTAATTCTGCAGAACGGTGGCCCAGTGTTTTATTAAATTATTTATTTTCAGATTCACTTGTGTCTAATTCCACCCACTAGCTAGGACTCCCCCAATCATGATCAGGAGGGTGAATGCGATCACGTACTTCCTCCAAATCACATGAAGCTCCACCACAACCTTTTAAACAGACTCAGACTCAGTACGACTAGTCAGGTTAGACCTCATTTGGGTGTCATTTGAGGGCAGTGGTTCTTAAGACCAGAATAAGCGAATTATGGCTAAAAGATAAAGGCTAAAGCTTTTATCGACATTTAGGTCCTGTGTTTATTTCGAAAGCTGTAATTACACGGACTTCTAAGAAAAGATTTTGACTTAAAGCTTGTCTTAGGAAACTAATGACAGAGTATTATAGTTTTAGCCTTGTTTTCCTACAGTATAAAGTGGTCAGGAGCATTTATTAAACAAACAGTATGTTAACAGAAAACTAACCAGCACTGCCAAGTCAGCCTGTGAGGCGCCACCGATCATGTTGGGCACAAAGCTCTTATGTCCTGGGGCATCCAGGATGGTAAAGTGCTTTTTCTCCGTTTCAAAGTAGGCTCTTCCCACCTCTACAGTTTTTCCCTTGTCTCTCTCCTCCTGGTTTGTGTCTAAAGCCCAGGAGAGATACCTGTAATGAGAAGTCGCTTAAATGTTATATCAAAGATCTGAACCGGCACACGTTTTTCTTGCTTGGTGTGACCTATTTTCTTGCTCAATGCATATTTTCAAGTGAAACAGGATATTTAACAGCAAATATCCCTGGGCAGGACATCATTTTATCTATTAGGATTGGATAGTTAGACTGTGAAAAGAAGGCATTCAAAAGG
Organism: Arnoldichthys spilopterus; assembly: GCA_037974385.1. Taxonomy (NCBI): domain Eukaryota; kingdom Metazoa; phylum Chordata; class Actinopteri; order Characiformes; family Lepidarchidae; genus Arnoldichthys; species Arnoldichthys spilopterus. The sequence goes on from JBBPDA010000105.1 coordinate 31,782,249, forward strand.
AAAATGGTTTCAGACAGAGACAGTCTGCAGAATCTAATGGGATGTTGCCAAAGTTGTCAAAAAGCCCAAAATACATTTACCGAAACAAAAAGAAGCAGCTTCTGAACCATCAACCATTCATCTAAATCTGTGTGCAGGTGTGGTTTGTGAGTGATGTGGCTGGCGTGGGTGTGTCCAGGCATGCTGCAAATTAGGATACATATAGTCGCTGTTGTTTCAAGAAGAATGTTGTATAGGTTATGACATTTTTTTCCACTTCAGCTTACATGCTAACAGTTTAAATCAACAAGCTGTGTCAGCTCTGTTCATCTGCAGCAGCTCCATTTAATACTGCTCCATCTTTTTCCCTATAGCTGAGATTTATGTCGCCGTCGTTTTTTGTTTATTTTCAGAACCACATCCCTCACTCTTCATTGAATTATATGCTGTGTAGCCATTTAAGATGAGACTGTGTAAAGAAGCCTCTTTAAAACAGAGGCTTTTTAATCCACAACCGATTGACTGTTCATTCTGACTGATGGCGACTACCGATGCCGAATACAACTCTGAAACCCAGCAGACCGAACCAACAGCCTCCGCAATAATGTGTCATCCAGAAACCAACAGTGAAAATAAGAAAGCACATCTAATGAGGAGAATAAGAAAGGCACAGCTGAGATGCATGGACGAACAGCTGGGAAATGATGTGATGATCGGAGTTTTCGCCATCAGAGGTCGAGGTGGGGGGCGGGGAACGTGCTATGACATCACTGGTAAATATATTTTATCCCTGGCGTAGTCTAACATCAGAAGGCATTCAGAGGTGGGCAGAAGACATCCTATTTTGTTATTTAAACTACATGATTGATCAAGAACATGAACTAATGAAGACTGGCTAATTAATCTAACGGTTTCATTTACTAATATAAAAAAACCTAATATTTAAACTGAAAAAAAATCTCTCTTACCACGTCTCTCTGTTCTTCTCTTTTGCTTCTCGTTCATATTTTTCCAGGGTTCTTTTGTCCACCATACCAGTCAAATACCTGAAGGAAACATCACAAAAACAATATGCTGTATGTCCTGCACTCTGGTTTAGACCTCACATTTCACAAGCTTTAATATACGTAACTATTAACTGAGCGGCTTCAAAATGAGCTTTTCACGTTATAAGGATTTATATAATACTCACATAATCTGTCCACCAATCGTTGACTTTCCTGCATCTGAAGAAGAAACAAAAAGGGGAAGAGTAATCAAAACTAAAACTAAAACTCTTCACTGTGAACTGATAATAATAAGTAATGTAAATGTAAAGTGGAAGCGACGAATGCAGCACACACTGACGTACCCACATGCCCAATGAACACCACGTTAACGTGCTCCTTTTTCGGGGCGTCTGGGGGAGGAGGGGGCAGTTTAGGAGCAGGCATCTCTTCATCCTCCTCCATCATTTCATCCTGAGCCTCATCCCCAAGGCCTTCACCCTCCTCCATGGCTCCACCCCCAGGCTCCACCCCATCTGGCTCCCCTTTCTCCTCCCACGTCTCCGCTGTGTTGGCATCTGTCTCTCCGTTCTCCACAGCAGCTACGGGGACACGGCAGGATCTTTGAAACCCTTGAAATCATGATCTCACAGAATTCTCCCAAATGATCCAGGTTCAGGTCATGAACAGAAAACACAAGATCAAATGTACATCTGTTGCTGAAGTTTTGTAGCTGAACTTGACATTTCCCACCCAGGTATATATACCTTTAGAGTGTTCTCATGGACAACAAGAGGGTGACATCAGAGTGGGGTTTCACAAAGCAAGATTTCGCAGTTTAACTGAATAACAAGCTAACAGTGAGGGGTGTCCCTTAGAAATATTCCTTGCCATTTCTTTCAGACAGGCCTCGGCTTTGGGTTCGAGTTATCCAGTTAAACTGAAAAATCTTGCTTCGTGAGAAGAAACGTAAAGTTGATACGCAACCAGAAATCATAGATAAAAAGATAATCTCAATGTTTGGTCTGTGCGCACCAGGACAGAAACACCATATAGATGGGTGTCAATCCGGGGACAGAGTACAACTTTCCCTACATTTGTTCCTCCTGCAAAGGTTTTGTTTTTCCCTTAGAATGGCCTTTGGCACAGATTTGTTATCCTGTATCCAGGTTTGAGTTCCACTGCTGTTATTGGATGGCCATCACTTGGAATGGAAACCCATGGTTACCTTGGTTGACAAGGAGAGTTTGGTACATTGAACAGACATAAAGCTTTGTCGTCTTTAAACGCAAAACACCACTTTGAAATGGGTCAATCCCAACAAACCACCAGTATACCGTCTTGATCATTAAGATTTATGCCCCCAAAAGTTACAAAATCCAGCCCAGGAAATATTGAGGTGCGCCTACACAGCCAAAACAGCTGTACCGCTCCAGGCTGTGCAGGGCACGTCCTCAGTTTTCATACTCTTCTCAGAGAACTGAGCTGTCAGCAGGCGTGACTTATGTTATCCTTAAAAACTGCCTGTTCCTCAGCCTCTGTTTCTTCTTCTGATTCAGATCTCAAATATATAACGTCCTTTGCCTAAATGATCCATAATTCATGTTAGACAGCTGTAGCGGTCTCTAAAAAAATATTCAGAAGCACTCAAATATGGTAAAACAGCCTGTATCAATTCTAGAGCCAAAGCCAGGAACCCAGAATCACAATTGAGTTTTCCCCAATCAATCCTGCAAATTAAACCGCTGCTAATGACTAGTGTTCATTACTGGTATACTATGAGATATATTCTTAGGGATATATGCTTAAAACATTAATTTAAATGGTTAAGAATGTACATCTATCTGCATTAATATAACTTAACTCGCTATGAGGCTAAAAAGTTATTAATCCCATAATCTCCTTTGGTGACACTTCCATTACTTTTCAGTAAGACTGGACGACATACTGATGTGGTAAATGACTACACTGCAAACATCGAGTACAAATTGCAATATTTTGATGGTCGTGAGCGTCAACGTTTCTTCAAGGAGAGGTCAGGGTCACCAAAATAATTTTGAAAGGTTTTATTTAAAAGAGAGAGAGAGCAATTCCAAAGTCAATTTAAAAAGGCTTCTGGAAGAAAGTTTCTCCCTATCGAGGATCCTCAAGAGAAGGTTAGGCAGAAATCAGGAGAACAGAGCTTCAATTTGCATTATGGGTCTCTGAGCACACTAAATGAAGATCAGTCAGAGATTGTATAAAAGTTCAGAAAAATTGTGTTTCAATGAGTGTCCTTGATATGAGATGACATGGTCATACGTAAGGTAAGATTGGAGCGAAGCAGACATTTAATTTAATAAAGAACAAAATCTTCTAAGTTCTTCTAAAATGGTCTGCTTGGTTCTGGGGACATACACAAAATGGTTTTACGGCCTACAGGCGGTGAGGTGTCAAGGGTCCTGAACTTTAAGGGGGTAAGAACCTCGGGCCTTGGGCTTTATTCACCAATTTTTACGATACGCAACCATTTTCACCTTAAATAAAAGATTCTTACTTCCACAATATTTAAAGTGAAAAATTCTAGCAAGACAATAAACCTGGAGCGCTAACCTAGCAATAAATACTGAAGCTGGCTCTTCATTCGGTAAGCCAGTTGATCCTACAATGAAAATATGTTGCTAAGGAAAGATTTTGTGCTTTACACCATTCAGAAATATCAAGAAATATATATAGTGCGTCATCAGACAGGCTAAAAATACCGCAATGTTACTTACAGGCCATATCGCCCAGCCCTACTTATAAGTTACGTTAGCTTCGTAGCTCCAGTGTAACCTCAGACACTTCACTGAACAACTACATTTGTGTTAATGTGGCATGAGAACACAGAGAGAAACTCACCAATTCTCTGAAGGCTTTAATGAAAAATATGCTATAATTACGATTCACAATAAAGACACCAAATTTATGCTGATTTGCATGAGAAACAAAGTCTGTAAGTGCTGGATTCTGGTACCACTTAGATGGAAATGGAATTAAAATTTGAAGTTTGCAAAATGACCTCTCATGAGAACCTGTTCCTCTTTGTGAAGGTTCAGCTACTAAAAACATATTCTGTACTTTCTCACCCTTCACATAATTCTATGGTAAAAAGGTTGATCTGCAGGAGACCATGAAGAAATGCATTCATGACCTGGTCAGAATAATTACACACTTCACTAACTGTGTACAAAGCCAAGCTTTCTTCTGAAATGCTGCCTTTGCTGAAAGCACGAGAGAATAATGTAGAAAATAAATGAGCTCATGAGGTTTCAAAATTTTCTTCAACATTCTTTCCTCTTTCCAAGTGAGTTTTCCAGATGCAAAGTGAAGATACTTGAAACATGTTAAATAATCATATCATCTTACAGACATATCTGATATGTACTAGATGACTGTATTCGGAGTTGCAGGCTGTGGTTGGAGAAGTAAAGCAGAGGGAATGCCTGTAATATGAGTACATAGCGGTCGGTACAGCCTGGGTGATGTAACGTTCTCCAGTTGGCCTGTATATGGCTGGACGAACACTAATGGGCAACACCTCAACTGGCAGGAATAAAATAACTGTGATTTGCCACCGCCGATCCAGAAAACAGAGGGCATCTGAGCAGAAGCATCCATATTTATCAAAAATAAATAAATCCAAGGTCGCCTACCTGCTGGGTCAGAGATCTCCATGTTAGCAACTGTGTCTGTGCCTAAGGAGAGAAACATGGCTGTAAGAAAATAGCTCAGATTACCACAGCACAGACCACTTGCTAGCACAGTAGAGTAATAATGCAGTAAAATGTAGGTAAAACTGCTACACCAGGATCCCACTGTATATAGAAATTTAGGTTTAGTGAAAAAAAACACAGATAAATAGATTTACTTAAAGTATGGCCGCACAATATATATCTCAATACTGATATTTGTCTATATCGTGCAGCCATAACTTAAAGATAAATTACACCAATCTCTCAAACTTTGTTTAACTCAGACACTGACACACAAACACATCTAACCAGGGATTGTGATGTGAACAGTGCAAACACAGCCATCAGACCTACAACCCGAATCTACCAGAGAATCTAGAGGAATATACATGAAGTAGATGTATTCTTTGGTGTTCGTTTTGCCCTTTATGTCTCTGTCGTAAATTAATGTTATAAAATAAACCTTCAGTACAATGTCTCAGGTATTAGGGCATTATTAGCAGGGGTTTCCTTCGTTTCCAGGACAATCCTACTCTTTAGACGTCAATCTGGTTCCCACCACTGTTGAAGTGTCTCTAGACTGGAGCACTGCACATGAAACTGCTGTTACTAACTTTGCACTTTCATTTTACTGATATAACATATATATAATAAAAATAAATATATAATTTTTACTTAGTCATAGTCACTGGCACATGATAAATGGCCTTTCTTAAAGCCACTGTCTGCAATGCATTTTATGATGATATTGTCTTAGCCTTATAATTACGTAACATTGACAAAATGTAAGTTAGGTGAAGAAAAGAAAGGCACAGTGCTGAGTTACCGCAGTGCTAGCGACTGCCAGGCTCGTTTACAGAGTTACCGTTATTCTCTCAGCCACAAATCAGGCGTCGGCTCGGCTAACTCGAGTACATTAGCACCGTTTATTTACCCACATAGCTACAAATGGAGAAAGTTACAAGCCTGCAGTGTCACGACACATTGGGCCGGTTACCACATGGATACCCAAGGATTTATATGTGTTAGATCTCCTTCTTTCAACTCGAACGAACGTTAATTTATCTCCGAAAAAACGTTCGTTTGTAGAACATCTGTTTCTGACGCTGAGTGGGTTAGCTAGCTAACCAGCTAACGCACCCCAGCGCCTCCTCTACTGCGCTAACGTTAGCTAGCTGCACTGAAACGTGCCCTGCTAAAACGCTGACAGTCTTTACCATCGTGCCCGGGGCTTTCTGGGTTTCCTCTCGGGATAAAGGAAGGGACGAACTCGGGGGCGTTCACATTAAGGCCAGTGAAAGCGGACTGTAGCTCCGTGTCCGGGGCCTCCACATCGTCCTCCTGCTCCCAGCTATCAGGGGCTGTGTCTCTGGAGTCCATTAGTGCGCTCTACTACAGCTGTACACAAACCGAGATCTCACCCAAACACCGGATTCACTTGCAAAACAGTCTGCCTCGATTTTTTTTTACCAGCTATTCCAGGAAGAAAGACTCGTGAACGCGGTAAACTAAGTCATGGGGCGACTGCTCTGTTCCCCTACGACAGCACCAGCGTCCTGCATGGGCGAACCGTGTGCGTGTGCGTGAATGTGTGAACACAGCCACCGTAAACAGGATTCTGGAAGAAATGGCCACCAAGCGGACAGTTTTTCAAATTAACGCATTAAAGTCCACATCTTCCCTTGGTCCCGTTGTGCCGGTTTGTCTGAACATAGATGTGCAGAAATATGTTCAAACTCTGCGTTTAAAAAAGCGATTTTCTTTTTTGAAAATATGAATTTATCACAGTAAAACTAAAAAAAATATTAATTACACTTTTAGGTCACAAGGGACCCCATTTGACTCAATAAAAGTATAAAAATTACATGCAATAAACTAAAAAAGACACTGTTCGAGGTTGATCCACTGTATAATTACATACACTTTAGAGGTAAATAAATAAAAAATAAATAAAAAATCTAAATGAATGAAAATACATACAATTACCACTTTAGACTAAACAGAACATTTTATGATACTCATATATAATATACACTATGCCATATTCAAATATAAACCCCTCTGTCCCTATTAAAAAAAGCACACACTGCTGTTCCAACTGCCAAAAAACATTTCTCCTTCTGCCATCCATCTGTTTTTGTCCCCACAGCTTCGAAGCATGCGTATGTCTCCCCCTGAGTTGACTCCATGGTTATGGCTTTGGTTAAAAGTCATTAAAAAGTCTGGGGAAAAGTGTGCACAGTGACAAAACAATTATTTTCACTCACTAAACAGTTTATTAAAATGACAAAAATTCAATACTTAACATATACAAATATTACATAGGAATAAACCCATTACACAGCAACAGCAGGTAAAGTGGGACAGCTTCACCAGCCAATAAATACATGTGTGAATAAATAAATGTTAATTATTGGTTTAATGTAAATATAACAACATCTTTAGCTTTACATACACAACAAAAACCTTGACATTTATCTGCTTTTGGGGGGTGGTTCCTTTACTCCTTTGCATCGGCTACTCCTCCAGGTGTTATGGCAAAAGTAGCTTCGTTTTCGGGCATGTCGGGGCTTGAAGAAAGAAGACAGCATGGTCTTTTATAGAACTTGTATGACGTGGCATTTCTAAAGCCAAGTTGCCCTTTTTTGTCAACATCACTCTTCACTTACAGATTCATGTGCTTATGTTATTGGCTCCTATCACTGAATTTAGGCCAGATAGTCATAAATGAATTACCTATCAAAAATTTTGGCAATTCTCATTTCACCACGTCCCTTCCTCAGACTTAGGCGTGTGGTGGAGGCATGTGCCAGGATGTGACCTCCGATAGGTTTTTTGGGATCTGCTTGAAATCTACAACAAAGAAGCTGCACTTCAGATTCTGCACCTACATACAGCTTCTTGTATTTATCAGCGATGTGCCACTACCTAAACACAAGCATTTCCATCCAGCAGAGGTGCTGCTTTTTAGTCTTGTTTACTGTGAAACAGCATGCAGAACACTTAGATGTCACTCCCGCCATCTGGACACAGATCAAAGTTTACTAAGTGTACAGATAAAGTCTTGGTTTTCACACTCACGTCATCCCAGCTCCTGGGTCTGCTGTCATCTGATTGGTGACAAACACTGCAACGTTGTACTCTATCAGTCGCAAATAAAACAGACAATTCAGATTATTTATTTCTGTATCTTTTATGTATATACAGTACTGTGCAAAAGTCTTAGCACCTATGTTAATAGTTTAAATCCATTTATTTGGGCATTGAGTTTCTTTCTGTAGCAAAAACATAAGCAAACATTTGGGTAAATGTAGACAAACAGGAAAGCAGCAAAAAGAATGAAGATTTGTTTGTAAGAAGTAGCTGACATTGTGTGAGCTGATAAGAAGAACAGTTTTGAGACCAGATTTCTTCTCCATGCCTCCAGTCATTGCATAGATGTGTGTAGAGCTGGGCAATATAAGGATATTTATTGTTATCGTGATACACTGTGATCACAATATGCTTTTCTGAGCAGATCTTGATATTATTAGTACTTAAAAAAGACGGTCATACTGTTTAGTTTAAGGAGAGCATCATTAGTCTTGCTTAAGTGAACATATTGTACTGTGGTTTGAAAAACACTGAATATAAATTACTTATACCCATACTTTGTTTTTTGTTGTTAATCTTTTTCTTTGTTTCACCTTAATACATATAATAACATACCAAATATCAAGGAAATTTCTCAATATATCGTGATATTCTTGCCATATCGCCCACACCTAGATGTGTGTTCCATCAGCAGCACCTGATTGCATCTAAATGCACCTTTTTCTTGTATTAAAAAAAAAAAAAAAAACCCTGCATGTTTGTGTGTATATATAGTAAGATTTTTATTTTATAGTGTTTTATTTTTACGTATTTATATTTTA
>JBBPDA010000105.1:31805610-31817190 GCA_037974385.1 Arnoldichthys spilopterus
ACAGAAAGGCACCTGTGGCCAACCCGGGGATCGAACCCAGGACCTTCTCACTGTGAGGCAACAGTGCTAACCACTGCCGCCCTGTGAGAATATCTAAACCCTTTAAAAGGTGTAAAAAAGTGGAGGTTGTGGAGGTTCTTTAAAGTTTAAACACATTCTGGGAAGGAACCTTCCATTTCATGGCAGTAATTTTGTAACGTAGGCTGTGGCGTTACTGCTAGAGAGCAATACCTATTTTAATCACAAATCTGTAACAATTAAACAAACATAATGCTTATGGTTCCTCCAGTGCAAGAAAGTACCTACTCTAAAGCAGGAGCTAAAATATTCCCCAAACAGCGTTCTAAGAACAACAGTAGAACTACATTACTCACTCCCTGCAGTGTGGGCACACAGAAAAGGGGGAGCCTTCCTTGAACCGTTCTAAAAACTATGATAAGGCTTCTCGGGTCTGAAAGCACCTAATAGGCTTTGAACCCCAGCTCTAGGGAACCAAAAACGGTTCTGTTATGGCATCAGAATAAAAACCCTTTCCAAGAAATGTGCTGTGCAACATGTCTATGTGTCTGAGCAGAATAAAGAGCAGAATCACAGGCATGAAATAAGATCTGGCTAGTGAGTGATGGCCAGACTGGGAAAGGTCTGCAGTGACCTTCTCCACAAGGTTCTTTATCCTGGTCTCATACAGGTCTTAGCTTGACATCAGACTTATGATAGTTCAGAAGAATGGTTGATGTGTGTATATGTTGCATTTTAAGTGGCTCCCTATTACAAATATAATTCACTCTATGTTGCGTAAGCTATGTCTTAGTTTTGTTCACATTCTCTACATTAAATCTCTCAGCAAATGAACCATTCTGATCACAGTGGTAGTTTACCCTTGGCCTGAGCAGATACAGCAGCAATTTAGATTATGGATGAGGTGAGGCTGGACTTCATAATGGCCTCATAGGACTGGACTAGTGAGTTAGACAGAGATTACTCAGCTGTCCTTCCCAAAAAGCCTGACAGTTTTAATGTTTCTGCACCTCTTTGCTTCATATATTACTTTAGCATGTATGTGTATATGACACAAAATACAGTGTCTTTAGTTTAGGTATTACATTTTACATATTACAGACACTTTCATTTTAAAACTTTTATTAAAAAAATTCAACAAGCCAACATTTTGACCTCAAAAGATGAAAAATAAAGTACATTACACTGCTCTAAATGTCATCACAAATACATAACTATTTACTTATGTTACACACATGCACAATGTAGTAAAAAATGTTGCAATTGGTGACCACAGGCGAAATATTACATGCAAAACTTAACACGTCTGTATATAGTTTATAAATCCTTTAAAACCCTTTAACCAGTTCTATTGTTTGAATACAAAACAGACATGCATATAAATATAGGCCCAATATGCAGATTATGCCCTTTAATGCCTAGTAGTCATTACAGTCAGCAGATGCTTTAGTTGTCGTATATATATACAGTATAAATAAATTCATACATACATACATAAATGTATTTTATATATAAAATACATTTAAGAATATGCAAATGTATACATTTTTATTATATATAAATGCCAATTATTGAACTTTAAAATATGTTTTTAACCCTTTCTGGGTATAGAAGGACATAACAGACACATTGTAGGCAAGGCTCAAGGAAGTGTATCCCCTACTGTTTAGAGCTGGAAATACAATTTAAATGATCACAAATGGCTTCTCAATATCTGTGCACTGTAGGAGAACACCATGCATTAAAGGGTTACACAAGTTCTTACTAGGGGAGAATAAGTAAGTTCCACACAAGGCAAATACCCAGTTTGTCTATATGGACACACTGGACTGACCTGCTTTCAACCATTCCCACACACACGCACCCATCTATTTTACAAACAGCCATTTCCCAAATTGACTGAAAAATACAAAAATATGAGGCCAGCAGCTGCCCACTGCCTTCTTTAAAAGTGTGATTTTCTGTTCTATTCAGTACAGGAAAATGTTGCAATTACTGTCCATGGTAGTCAACTGTAGATGTGAGAGAGATTATATTGAAGAATGCTAGAGTATTCCTTTAATGATGAGGACAAACACATTGATTCTGTCTCCCAGCCCTCTATACACAACTATGTCCCCTTTTTCTAAGGATACAGAGTGAGATGGTCATTCTGGGCATTGGCAGCAGCAGCACTTTTTCATGATTCAAGACCAGGCACATGAAGCAAAGTGCTGTTTAGAGACAGGAAGACGTGAGCTCATCACTCATGGAGGCCTCTCACCTTAAGCCTCAACGCTGGACTCCTCAACGGTGGACTGATGTGGCCGGGTGGATTCAGCATGGCCTCTTACTCACATGCAACAGGTGATCAGTCAGGCAGACAGGAGCCTCTGATGGCCTCTAAAGCTAATTTATGTATCATTGTCTCTAAAGCTCTTTTATCTGAACCAGATGGTTCCCCACAAGCGTGGATGCTCAACCCCCCTCAGACAGTGAGCTGGTGGAATTCTCACAGTTTTACCAACTTCTGCAGATTTAAATGGTTACGATACATTCAGAGTGTTTTAAAAACAAATGCTCCATTTTAGATAAAGCTACTAAGTCAGAATTGTTCACATTACAGCCATAACATTAACACCACCTGCCGATTATTGAGTAGGTCCTCTTCATGCTGCCAAAACAGCTCACACTGTGGTGTAGTGTTCTGACACCTCTTTAAATCAGTCAGCATTCACTTTTTAAACCACAGTAGCTCTTCTGTGGGATCAGACCAGATGGTCTAGCCTTCATTCCCCACATGTATCACTGAAACTTGGGGGACCATGACCTTGTCACCAATTCTCCAATTGTCATTCCCTGAATCACTTTTGGCAGATACCACCTACTCCATACCTGGAACAATCCACAAGAGTGGCTGTTTTGGAGTTGCTCTGATGCAGTCATCTAGCCCTCACAATGATGCCCTTGTCAAAGTAGCTCATAACCTTATGCTCAACCATTTTTCCTGCTTCCAGCACATCAGTTTCAAGCCTAACATATCCCACCCCTCTGAAAGGTGCCATTGTAATGAAATAACTAGACAATGTTATTCACATTACCTGTCAGTGGTGTTAATGTTATGGCTGATTTTACATACCATCATTTGATCACTTCCCCAAACCCCATTACATCGTCAAAACATGAACACAGAAAAACAAGCCATTAATACTGACCTTTTCCTGCAAAGTGTGAAAAAATATGGACAGCGACATGAAAGTGAGTAATGTTAGCCACATGCTAGCCAGACAGCATCAGTGACATGTATAATATCTTCTTCTAAGGTTCTTCTCATAACCTCTCGAAGCAGCAAATATGGGCAATATTATAAACTGTGAACATGCTGATTGATCTAAATAATTACCTCACTTTAAAATGACAGAAATGCTACTCTATTCCAGATTGTGTGAGCAGCTATGTTGATATAACCTCTTGAGCTAAACTCAGAGCTAAGGACACTTTCCTGAGTAGAAATTCCCAGGTTCCAGCGTGCCTTTTCTGTGTTTTCTGTGAGTGAATGAAAGTAACTAGTTTGGGTTGAAACAAGCGGATAATTCAGCAACTACGTAGAAAGAGGGATTTGTACTCCACGTCATCTAAAATGCCCCATTTAAAGCTCTAAACAAAGTTGCAAGCAATGTAAAGATAAAAAAATGCAATAATAACAGAGTGAAAAAATGTGTCATGTTTAGACAACTTGCATAGTGTTTGCCTATAAATATTTTAACACAAGACAAAGGTAACAAGCCCATTTAACTTCAGTAATTGTAACTGTGTACTGGGTATTTAGAGTTATTACTCTTTTACATATTAATCTTGAATTAATGACATCATTCATTATTATATAATGAATACATTTCACATTAATTTATAATCTGTATAACAACACTGTTCTTTTTTGTGTTTATCTTAATGTCAAGAATTGACAAACAAATGTCAAAAATGTAAAGCAAGGGCTCCTGCGTGGCCCTCCCTCTCCCCCACTTACTTTGTGGAAAACTAATGTAATTGTCTGTTAGTTGATCAGAATTGGCAGTAAGTGCTCTCTTCCAAGTGTGGTAAACTATAGCATGACATTTCACTAGCGCCAGTGTGGCTGTGCTTCATGGATCTTGGGGGAAGCACATCAGCCTTCAAGCTTGGTGGCATCATGTGAATGAAGGTGACATAGTGAGCAGGTAAATGTGGCCACAAAATGACCCGTAGTGAAATATTTTTTCTTTAATACTTTTTGCTTAATCACCAAAAATGATATATATTTACTAGTTATCTGTGAGTGGTATAAATGCACTATGCATGTCAGGGCAATAACTCTGGCCAGAGATGCTATAAAGGAAAGGGCTGTCACTGGCTGAAAGATGAATTGGATAGGTCATAACATACAACATGGAGTGTGTTCATAGGAAAAGTTACACCCATCAGTTAAAAGAGCCAGTCTGCTTGCTGGTAAAGCCACAAACATAGAAAGCCCTGCCTCATTGAGGAGACATGGCCAAAGCGACCTGACAATGCATTATTTAAACCAAATGCGGCGAACTATTTTGGTCTGACTTTACCTGTGCCTTCAAATATGGTTTTAAAATGTTAATGTGACTTTTTGTTTCAGATTTATCAGTCTCCCCCATTCAAGCAGACAGGAGTCTGGTCCTATATGACTTGAAATAACTGCATGGGTGTGTTACAGCCAAAGTCTTTTTCTTCAAATGACTCTGCCCTGGCTCAGTGTATGACTGGTACTTGCTCTCTGCTTCCTTGTGTCCTGCAGTCCAGTTCCTGTGTGGTGAGACAGATTTGCCATAGAAAACCATCTTTGATTCCTTGAAGAACCTTTCACCCAATGGTTCTTTGAAAAACTGTTTGTACCCGAAAGTACTGCAACCATCTGTGGCCTGCAGTTGAAGAGTGCACAATTGCACTCTCTATGTGGGTAGGATGGCCCTCCCTCTCCCCATCACAAAGCTCAGTGCTATCCAGTCTGTGGGTCTGTTAACTGACATAACAGAATTGGAGGTCAGTCTCTTCCAAGTGCATTACATTGTCCAGTGATGTTGTGTTAGCATTAGTTCAAAAAGATGCGGTGGCTGGCTTCATGTGACCCTGAGGATGCACAAGCTATCCTTCACCATCCTATAGCTGGTGGTATCATGTGATGAGGGAGTCCTAGCTAGTGTGTGGAACGGGAGACAACTAAATTGGACAGAAAAATCATGAACAAAACATTAAGGAACCTTTATTTTTAAGAGTGTAGGATGTTCAGAAAGGAATGTGTGGACTGGTTTCATAAGGAAATAGCACAGTTGGTGTAGACCCATTAGAAACTCCTATATGAGATCAGTGTCTGGCATAACAGATTGCATCAGTAGATTGTTTTGCGCAGTTAATTGGGTTCTTTCAAACAGTCTAAGTGAGAAGGTGCTGCCGTAATTAAGGAAGGAAAACTCGGCTCTCTTTTGTTCATGTTTCAGCATGCACTCAGGAGAGCATCTCCACGGCCAGGAGGGATAGCGTGTAATTAATGTGTGGGAAAACTGGTGCTGTTCACTCACGAATGGGGGCACCTATGTTTGTGTTCTCATGAGCTGCCAGTACATTTGAAGAGAAAAAAGGGGGAAAAAATCAGCACCAACCACAACGACAATACTCAGAATTGAACTGAAGGTTTGGATTTGACTGGCACAATTCCCCATGCTTCAGTCCAAGTACATTAGTTCACTGTAGAATATGCATTTATCACAGGGTTTATTTTTTAAAGAGATAATCAAGTTAGAAAAAGGAAAAAAATCAAGAAAGAATCAGCAGTATTCCAGTAGATGGGTCCCCTAAGAAAATGCAGTGTCAATAATACATAATAATAATGAAAGTCACTTCTTTTGTCATTGTGAACACACTCAAACCATCATGTTAAAGGAATAGCAAAAAAATCATAACCTTGATGCAGTCAGTCAGCCAAGGTATGTTTCCCAATGTGTCCAACTTGCTTCTTCAGTTTAGCACAGTTTAATGCTTGACTAGAGGTCGGTATACCAACACTTCCCCCAAGCCACATCCATCTCCTCATTAAGATCACTCAGACTATATAGAAAACCAGTAGTTTTAAAAATGACATTGTCAAGCAGTAAATTTAAAATTGTATGAATCAAAATGTAATGTTCACGACTGGTTCATACAGTGCATATATGGAAACTGAACTGTGAAAATAGTCCAAATGAATCTTAAAGTGTTCATATGAATTTAATTAATTATAATTCCCTGTTGGAGACATGGTAATATTAAATATGAAACATGTGGATGTGGAAGTCTGATTAGTTTCTGGATGTTTGATGTTTAAATAAGTCATTTACTTAATTATATCATATTCTTATCTCAGTGTCTCCATCATAATTGCCCCATATCATCCATTAATTTCAGTTAGTTTTTGCTAAAATGATTATCAGGCTGGGTGTCTTTCACTGGCCTTTGATTGTAAAGGTCAGTCTAATCTGTAATTGTAATTGTGCTTTTCTTTTGGGTCTATGTGCGCTATTTAAACCAGTAGCTATATAAAGGATTATTGGAAAGAGTATATCCATTTAGATTTAGGCAGTAGAATGTAAAATTATAGTATAGGGTTTTTTAAATTATTTTTAATTAGCATATTTGTAAGTGGCAAAAGTAAATAAACCTTTGATTTCAGTATCTGGTGTGAGCACCACTGTGCAACAATAGCAGCAAAACCATGTAAAATATGTTTCATTTTTTAAATGAGGTTCTCTTTTTCTACTTGTAGGCATTGTGTAAAAACTGGACAATGTTTTAGGTCATATATCTGCAGAAATGTAGAAAATTCTAAACGGTTCACAAACTTTCGAGCACTACTGTGCAAACACACACACTATATATTTGTTGACAATTACAAATAGTCACTTTCACTTTGCTTCATATATACATATATACTGTTGTGGAGACTGAGGGCAAAATATATTTCCCTGTGTCTCCTTTTTCACCCCAAAAACTTGCAACCAAAGTTCTTTTTTTTTCATCAGATCACAGCACTTTACACGTCTTGGTTTATTTCAGTGTAAAATGTTCCATACTTCAAATGTTGACCTTTAAGGTGAGACCATGATGACATCTCCATGTAGATGACGGTTGTCCAACAGCACTGCATGGTGGGCTGATGCTTCACTGTGCCAGCCAAATGTTATTGTATGACAGTGATGTGGAGATGTTGCTTTGCTTTGTCTTCTAGTTCTTGTCTTCAAGAGTTATTTTCACTTTTCACTTCACTTTAACCTCTTCTTGAACCGCCAGTTCTTGATGAGGGTTTAGAAAAGCAGGCAACAAGTGTTAGATAACTTTTCTAGTTTGCTCTTTCTTTCTAAGAGTTTACAGTCCTCACTCACTTGCTTAAATGAGCCCATGGCTGCTGAGTCACGTTATTTATTACACTAGGGAATTGTCTAGACATGACTTGGATTAAGGCATAAGAGATCACTATTATTAGGAAAAATATAGATAACATGAATACAGTACAATGTTGTTTTATGTACTTGTATTCCCTTGACCATTTCCAGAACTCTCCTCAAACCCAGCATTACTTGTAGTTTCCATCAAATACCTGTTTTTGATCAACCAGGCCATCCTTAGATAAAATCAGGTAACCACACATCCATGCAATGGCTGGAGGCATTGA
Source organism: Arnoldichthys spilopterus (assembly GCA_037974385.1). Taxonomy (NCBI): domain Eukaryota; kingdom Metazoa; phylum Chordata; class Actinopteri; order Characiformes; family Lepidarchidae; genus Arnoldichthys; species Arnoldichthys spilopterus. The sequence goes on from JBBPDA010000105.1 coordinate 31,813,319, forward strand.
GGAGGAATCTGGAGTCAAACTTGTGTTTTTCTAAAGAGCTCACACAATATCAAGTACTGTTTACACACAATAACTAATCTTTTTTCTTTTTACTACTTTCTGTGTGTTTGCATTTATTCTAATGTTCACTTGAGTTCTGCCTGGCAGAGAGACACCCACTGCTCAGAACAATGACTTTAAACTATTTGTACAGGTGCCTAAAAATTTTGCACACAGTATACATTAAGTGCAAGTTTTCAAAAAATGTTAGGAGAAAGAGCTGATTGTTCACATTATTTTTCATCAACAGGAGAAATGAAATGCTAAATATTACAGGGTAACAGATTCTGTGTTTAATACAGAGCTTCAGCTGCACGTTCAGTGCCGCAACTGACTGGACCACCCGGTTGGCTGGGTGATTGTGTCAGAGTGTTGAACAGACTGCAGGCTGAGAGAGCTTGATTCTGCTAATTAGGTCACTTGCACCTGGCACCTTAATGCGCCTCTCTTCAACCAGCTGAAACTTTGATTTTTTGGCAGTGCAACAAAGCCTGAGCCAAAATGAGCGCATTCAACCGCTGGCTAATTCCAGCCACCTGTTTAGAGGTGAAGGGGTGCCAGCTGAAGATTGGATTAGCCGCCTTACTCTTGCTCCAAGAACCCAATCGAATCAATCAGAGCCTCTTTTCTTCTCTGCTCCTCATCGGGTGTTCAGCACAGTCTGCAAAGACGAAGATGAAGGACTTGAGGCTCGCTTCTTCTTCAAGCAAGAATAGAAACATGATTCTGTGCTTTTATATTACCAAAGATGTACATGGTGATCTATGTACAGAATACGTATTTGATGAAATTACTGAGTTTTCCACATTTTTATTAAGGATGACCCACAAACTAAAGAGATTTCCAGGAATCGAGCAGTGCGAACACAATTAAAGTGTGTGAATATGGATTTTGTCACTCTGAAATGATAACTTTAAAAGATTAAAGAAACATTCCACCATTTTTTCAAAATATCTGTGAAGTTCTATAGTTGAGGTGTAAACAAAGTAATTTACAGTGGTTTAATGTGAAATGATTCACTGTGGAGAAATGTGCAGACTCTGTGTTGTAGGAACCAGGGGCCACAATGTCTATAACAAAATACAGCGTATCCAAAGCCACCAGTGAACCTACATGCATCTTCTGAGGTGTGATATTGTTGGTGATAGTAAAATTGTGAGGAATTTAAAAAAATAGCTATATTGCTATATAGCTATAAGGCTATGTTGCTTTATAGAGCCTTGCATGTAACTCTTCATCATGAATGTATAAACCCTGCTTCCAGAACAGTTGGGATGTTTTATAAATTATATCTGCAGTTTGGAAAATTCTCTTAAATCTTTATTTGGCTGACAAAAGTACAAAGAAATGACCTTTAATGAGTTGGGTTGTATCGATTGATTATTTTGCTGGCAACACAATTAAAAATGTTGGCACAGGGCAAAATAACAGTGCAAAAAAATTTAGAGTATTCGAGTATAATAGTTGAACCTTAAACAATAATAATGTGGGTAGCAGTAAAGGGTAGCTGTTGAAAGTATCATGACTGGATATTCAGTGAGCCTGACAACTTGGCAAGCAAATATGGGACATGATTCACTACATTGTACAAAACATCATAAGAGAATTGCCAGCCAGTATAAAGAGAATGTTTCTCAATGCAAGACTGCAAAGAATTTTTTTTTCCCCATCTTCAGGGCATAATATTGTAAAAGGATTCAGGGAATCCTTAAAAATCTCACTTCATGTAGCAAAAGGCCAGAAAGTACTGTTGATTGTATTTGACCTTCAAGCCCTCAGAAGGCAATTCATGAGAAACCATCATGGTACTGTGATAAAAAGAAAAAACTCTTGTCAGTTAACATTGTCAACCACTTTATCAAGAAATGCAGCCTAAACATTATGTTCTCTGTCCCAAAGACAAAATGGGCCATCTAAAGTGTTGTGTGTCAATGCTAACTTGCATATTTGTAAAGGTCCCATTAACACAGGCATCTATTGGGATTTTAGTGACATATGCTTAAATTAAAAACAACATTTGCAAAACTGCAACAGTTAATATCCTCAGTTCCCAAAAATGTCATTAAAAGGTAGGGGGTGTAATACAGTAGTAAACATGTTTCCTTTTACGTGTTTTGCAGGCCTAAACATTAGTTTTCACTACATTTGTCAGTTCTTCATACCTTTTAGACCACAATATTCTCAAAACTATTGTAAAACAGTGTCTCCTGCATCAGTGAGTGCTTTAATACACTTTAATAATTATTTTGTGCAATAACATTCTGTGAGGGAGTTTTTAGAGACAAAAAGCTTTTTAGACATCTGGTTCTATTCACCACTGCTGTGAACAACTCCGACTCAGTGATTAAACATTTCACTAGAAAGCACTGACCTTGTTTATATCTTAGCACTTACATTTTATAGACATTTTGAAAAATCTGTGGAATTCCTTTATATAGTAACAGAATTTATTCAAATGTATCAGTCCATTCATCATGAAATGTTCACACAGTATAAAGGACAACTGCCATGTTTAATGGTGTGGAAAAAATTGACTTATGAGGTTTTGATATAACAGTGATGATTTGCTTTTAGTCTTAAATACAAACTGTATTTAAGACAGACTGAATATTGGATAATGATACCTTCTGGTGCCCATAAAGCCCTTTTTAGACTGCCATTATTCCACATGACTTGCCAGCATTGAGAAGAAAAGAACATAAGGACTCCAGTGTTCTGGACCAGTTTTCTACATTCCGAATGTGGGACTAACTAAAGTAATTAAGTAGTAACTTAAAGTTCAACATGAACAAACCCACATGTTTAATATACTGCTTATCCTTGTCCTTATAACTTCAAAGACATTTAATCAAGAAATATGATGGAGAGAAGAAAGAAAGAAACGCTTATTTTATTCCAATATTATGACTTGATTTGGAAAGGTACTATTTCCAGAATGACCACATCCATTATACTGTGATGCAGCAGCAGAAACACTGTTATCTGGAACATACAACTGAGTGAAAAAGACAAATAGATAATAATAAAATGAAACACAATTAAACTCCAACAAGCTAATTCTTGGCACAATGTACTGTATCATTTGCATACATATACTGGCAATAGTATAAATATATATACTGTTTGAAAAGATAACGCTCCTCCAGTCCTACTTAACTACTGAAATCAAAGTGCTAAAACCCCGTGGTTGCAACTGAGCTGCAAATACATCTACTGTCGTGAAGAAACATTGGACAAATAGTTCAACATGCTCTTATGCGTCCAAGAGGGTACAATAAAACACATAAGAAATGAATGTTTAAATATTCTGAAAAGGGAGATCAAACACTTATTTCAGAAGATCAAGAGCTAACAGGCACGATCTGCAGCAGAGTGACCATGTTCATTAACAGTACTTTTCACTACATGTCCTGGCCATGCTACCTCATGGTACTCTGTGACAAATATATTAGAAATGATCTCCTCTAAAGGTAATACTAGCTCTTGACAAATGGAGCATGTTTCGTGAGGCTTGTTACATAGCAGAGATATTTGGGCGTAGACAGAAAAAAGAAGCTCTACTTTCTTCACCATCTTTACTGTTACTTCTGTAATACTTTGTATATTACTTTGATATCTGATAATCTGATAATGTTCCTGTGGGACTTATAGTCACCTATGGTCATATGCAGAAGTTGGTTTTCTAAGTGAGAATGAAGTACACATCTTCAGGGAACACCTCAGCATGTTTATTATACAATTACTGTACATACTGGGTACCTATATACATACACATATATATGTATGTATGTATATATACATACACACACACACACGTTTTAATAAATAAGAGA
>JBBPDA010000105.1:31824647-31856239 GCA_037974385.1 Arnoldichthys spilopterus
GCTTGCTCTTTGGGGGCTCGGACCCGGTTTCTGTAAAGCTGCTTTGTGACAACGTCAGTTGTAAAAAGTGCTATATAATTAAACCTGACTTGACTTGACTGTTTACTCAAAAATCTGATGAAATGATTGTTAGGGCCAAAAATCACAATTTTTGCCTGTAGCACCTTGCTTAATACCCCAAATTTCAGATGAAACTGTTCAGAAACAAAGATCAGGCCTGTTTCTAAACTATCCGGCATTCTGAATCAAGGCTGAAAGGAAAATGTTCTGGCTTAATCCCTGTATGGGAAACTGACCCATATTGTACGCTCCAAAAGATTTTGACATGAATAAAATATACTATGTCTACACAATTTTGTCTTTCTGTTTGCTTACCCTTGGCAAAGTGTTGATGTAATAGTGGCTCCCAAACTGGTCTGCGAGTACTCCCTGCCCTGCACATTTCTGTGCTTACACACCCACTTCAACTCAAGAACAGCTGGGTAATTAACTGATGAGTAGGATCAGGTGGTAGCCACTGAACGGTAATGTATTTTATTTATGTTCACATTTGAATCCATTTTTATTTTAAACGTGATTTATATATATGCAAATATTCAAGGGGGGATATATTTCAGGTATGTTTATATGTGTGTGCCTAGGGGAATGAATGATTCTATGTGGTTTAGACGAAATCTCTTCCCTGCACATGCTGTATCTCGCCATCGCAGAGGTGCGAGCATTGTGCTGAATAAATAATCACGACACTGTCCAAAGCACCATTACTTAATCCTACTTACTGTAAGTGCAGCTGGTAAGTGCTAATCTCCAGCAAGCGGGCGAACACAGACGGAGTAGAGCTCCTGACTTATAACCCTGTTTTCCTTCCTCCCAACTACCTTCTTAATTCTTTATTGGCTTGATAGAGAGGCTTTTATTATATATACCACTTTAAGTTATGCATGCATGTTTCCTGTGTGTGCTATCTGGGTCAACAGCCTGCTGTGTTAGAAACAGCAGATAAACAGCACACTTTCACTAGATCACATCTGGAATGTTATGTTCCGGACTGGTCTGGTTTTGTCAAGTGTGCAATGTATGCACTGTATGTTTCTTGTTTGTGGGGTTTTGTAAAGTTTTCCAAATTTTCTTTATTCCTAAGAATTTAACATGCTATTTCTGTTACTGCGTCCTGGTCCTCTGAGGAGCGCACCGGCCACATACGGGCCAGTAGAGGTGTGGATCCCTCTGTAATGTGCCTGCGTCACTGCCGAAGCAGGAGTTTCAGCCCAGTTGGAAGGAGCCAAAGAGGACACCACCTTAACTTGTGTGAAAATCAGATGATGTTTTAGGTCATAAATATGCAAAAGTAAAAAGAAAATGATAAAAAGTTCACATATTTTTAAGCACTTCTGTATGAAAATAACCTCCATTCCAACTGGTTGCCCTGTATTTTGCCTTGTTTCTAAAAAGCATGCACTCCTTCTAACTTCTCTGTTTAAATGGTAGAGTAGCATAAATAATGTCACTGCCACAATCTATCGCTTCATTAGGCAATATCTTGTAACAAAAAGGTTCAAACTCCAACAAAATTTGATGTTCTGCCACAGTCACTGAAAACATCAAATTTCAAGAAATTCCATCTTTATTGGGAGTTGCTACTGACACATTTCAAATGTGTCAAAAACAATGCCGTACATCTAGTGCATTTATACTTTATACACTGATTTTATGCGCATGGATAAAACCTAGTTTTGGAATAATTTGCATATAGTGCTGTGTTTCACCTTTAAAAATCATCAAGTATAGACTTGTGTAGAATTGTTCCTCCTGCTGATCTACAATGTGCTTTGGAAAAATAAACAAAAAATGCAGTGCTGTGGCTTTCATGTGATCCCCTCATCCACACACTGCGACCCACCTGGGAAAACCATAGCTTTAGGGAACCAAAAGTGGCATCACTCTAAATAAACCCTTTTGGCAAGAGTGTGTCACTGAGGTGAGAATACTTTCATAGCGTTAGGTTCCTCTACCCACCTCTGACTGTATATTGGTCATATGATGCCATATAATGAGATAAGCATTGACACACAGTTCTTTATATTCTTTCTATACACTATTTTATTTTGAAATGCACCTGCAGTTCAGGAAATACTTGATTCAAGTGTACAGCCATCAAATGAGTGTAACAGAAGAGGTGTATTGCAAGCGCGCTATTTCCATTACACATGCTGATGTGCAAAACCGTCACTTCTCTGATGTGAGTCATCTATCAAGTCCTGTTAGAATGGCAATGGACATGGCACATAGTTCCTTCTATTCCTTCACCCAAAGCTGTGGTTCTTCAGCAAGTAAAGATCAAGACAAACAGATCAAGTGTGCTTCTCTCAAAGTTGTAAGGCATATTGGTGTATTTCTGTTAACTGAAGTCAAGCAGAGAAAGTCTGTCTAGAAAAGGCATCCAGTCCATTTTTAAGCATTTGCAAGTAATCAGACAGATTTGTTTTTGTAATTTAATATACATCCAGTGCATATATCTGCTTCAATTTACACACGTATTATGTATAAGTACAAGTATAAACAAAAATAAACAAAAATGGCCAAGAAGTAATTCACCTTTTGCAACATCACAGTCCAATTTTGGTCATTTCTTTATTTTCAGCTCACAAAGGATCCCTATGCTGGACTAATCATTTCATCTATCATACATTTTCAATGGGATTGAAGTTAGAAGACTGGCCAGGCCATGCAACCACCTTCACCTTCTTTAGAAATCAGCTTTCAGATATTTTAGCTGTATATTTTGGGTTGTTTTCTTGTTGAAACATTCTTCTTACCTTTCTTGGCCAATGAGATTTTCCTCTAATATGGACTAGTGTATTGCTCCATTCATGTTTCTTTTGTGCTGGTGCTACAATGCTAACGTAAATTACATAGAAATAATAAATTTTAGGTTTGCATAGTGCAAACTGCATGCATCATAAATAATCACACGCTTCCCCTCATGTTAAGTGATTTCAAATAGACTTCATTATGTGGCTTTTGATACTGTATGATGTCTATAAAAAAAAAGCCGAAATATGGACAACATTCAGGCATCAAGCTGCTACTACAGGTTTAAGCTATGCTGTAATCCAATAGCTACATTAGTTTTTGTAGCTCCAACTAAATTTCAGACACCAAGCATGTCTTATCTCATTGGATACATTTGAGCTAAGGGGAAAATTGTGTACATTTGATTTTTGGCCACACCACTCCTTTAAATATTTCAGGGTTACTACAAAGCCAACAGAGGGCAAGTCAACAGTGTGGCCATGAGATACCTTTCGAGGGGCTCATTAAAGATGCAGGAGAATATTTCGGGAGCTGTGCCGTCTCAGGGGATGGCAGTGTGAGAAGGGCATCTGGGCTCATGAGTGATTTCCGTTCCACATCACAGACAACTCTCCTCTTCGTGTCTGCTTCTTGTTCTTGACATTAGTGAAATGCAGGCGATGCAGGGAGACGAGCATCCTGACTGCAAAATGTCAAGTATCATCTCCTCAGAGGCCCTGTCTCTATACCCTGAGCCACTTCTTTCTCTACTCTTCTCTTCTTTATATCCCTGCCTAAACCAGCAGCCAGACAAAGGCAGCATGGTCCAGCTCTGTGGCGAATTTTGTCATTCTTAGGCTTGCTTTAGTAAGGCATACTGAAGGAAGACAAGTTTCTAAGCTCAGCTGAAAGCTTGAGATTTGAAACTTTCTTAAATATTATCCATCTGGATCCATACATTTATTCTTGGTTACATTTGCTCACATCTCCTAAAGTTCCATCTGGCTCACTCAACAGAATGGCCACCAATATCCAATGTAAACTCAGCAGCGGATACATCCTGGGTGAATGGTCAGTCTTAATGAAATTTTGTAGACTCATTCCTTAAGGCATGTAGATGGTAACTTAACCAGTTCAGTCCTAATGTTACATTTACACAGGTTATATTTACAATAAGAATAAAATATATGACAAATGTCACAGTCTAGTATTACTACAAACAACAACACTCACAGTAACACGCATTAACTGAAACACAAAAGTTCACAATAAATCATTAAAGTCTTCCTCATTCTCTCAACTTTTGACCATTTGGCCAGCATAAAATTTTTGTAGGTTTTTGTGCTTTTCCTGAGTTGAACAGTGTATTGTAAAGTTGTAACTACACACAAAAGATGCATATGCTAAAACTGTAACAATGTACATTCTATACAAATCCAGCATTAAAACATAAAATTAAAAAAATCCCAGTGGAATTTGATTAATTGCCCCCACTTTCACAAAAATACAGAGCCTTCAGCAGGAATTCTTATGTGAATATAATTGCTACTTTGTTTTTTACAGTAGTGATAGATCAGAGCGCACTCATCTGCGAACAGTAAGAATAACAGTCCATCATAAATCATGTCTGAGACGTTTTCATATCACAGACAGTAAGTGTACATTATGCATGGCTTTGGCTCCAGCTGAACGTAGCGAATCCCCCACAAACCTCATAGCCCAGTTGTTGTGCTACAGTATGCACAGTGATTTTAGAAGGAACTGCCTTGAACATTCAGCTTTGGGGAGAACCTTTGCTGTGCTCACCCTCAGAGATGTCAGCAATGACAAGCACAAAGTAAGTGATATGCGTTTTATGGTTTATTATGATGACACAGAACCTACTGGCAATGGGAATGGCTGATGTTTACCTAAAAAGCTTCTAACATTTGAGCTTCAAGCATCCTGTACTATCTTCAAGAAAAGCCGAATAACGGCTGTAGAGCCCAAGGTAAAATCTTAAGCAAAAGCACAGCACTCGAGAAATAGTTTCTCTAAGGCAAAAGATCTCCTCCTGCAGATGAAAAAACGGATGTCAAGGCAATGCCTTACTTCTGAAGGAAAAAAAATGTAGCAGGGAATCCCACATGGAGCCACAATATCCATTCAAGCTCAAGTTTGAAGTTCTTTCGCCAACTGAGAGCATAACAGTTTTGCCCAGAGATGAAAAATGATGGAGGGAGCATATACATATCATACATCAAGGCTTAACGTTTGGGGGGACTAGAGGGAAATATGTTCATTACGCACGCATATAAGTAACAATTTCTTTAAAGCTTTAAAAAGCTGCATTGGTAAAATGTATTAAAGGCATCAGCACTCTTTAACCTAATCCCTATCTGAGTAAATCAATAGCATGTGGTTACCAAAGACCATGTACGTCTTTAGAAAGAAAAAAAAAGAAAACCTTACTTGAAACACTTTCAAATTTTGGCAGCAATGGGCAGCTGCTGATATCTTTAGGACATGTTAATCTTATAGAGCATTTTCAAGATTTCTTCAGTTAAGGTCTTTGTGATCTATGCTGTAAACCTGCAAGGTGGAACCAGGGAAAACATTTTAATGTGGGTGAAATTTTCACAAACTCTTATTTTATAATTGAGCATTGATTCCAGAAAATAGAAGAATGTGACTGAAACTACTTTTCTGTTGCTCCAGTGTTTGAAATGTGTATAAACCAATAAAAAAGAACAGCTTGGGTAAAACATTCTGTCATTCTTTAAGACCTTTGTTGTTAAAGTGTGACCAGTTCAAACAGCTTCCAATATGTTATGTAGCTGTATACCTCAAATGTTTTGTGGATTTGAGCTTTCTGGCTTTTTTTTCTACATTCAGAGAAAAACATCAAAATGTTATACCCAGCAATTGATGGTACAACATTAATTTTGTAGACAGGGATCAGGTTGTAAAAACATTAACACAGTATTGCATTAAAGTGAATATTTGTCATCGCGAACACACTCAAGCACCACAATGAAATGTTACCTCTACATTTAACCCAGAAGGGGGCAGTGTACTGGGGTGGTACCTCTCTCAACGGTACCTTAGTTTTGGGCCAGGACTTGCACAGTGGTGGTCTAGTGGTTAGGACTGAAGGTCGCAGGTTCAAGTCCCAGCCTAGGCACTACCCTTAAGCAAGGTACACTGCTCCCTTGGTGCTTTTAAGAGCTGCTTGCTGCTGCATTTGTTATGGATTAAATGCAGAGGTCACATTTCATTGTGGTGCTTGAGTGTGTTCACAATGACAAATAGTCACTTTCATATATTTTTTTTCACTAAACCTTTAGTTCACAAGGGCAAGGTCCTACCCTCTAGGCCACCACTGCCCTAGATTTCGACACAAGCGGGTGTGACATTATATGCATTGTATATTGTAAAGAAGTTTGCCAAATGTTTCAGGCACCAGGATGGAGATACTGCTCTCAAACACATCAGAACACTCTCACACAAACCCAGAGGAGGCTATTATAGCTCTTTCAAATGGTTAATTATGCAGTCCATACAGTTTAACACCTGCCCTGTAATTAATGCCAACCAGGGCCTCCAGGGAAGAAATGCCCATTATTATAAAATTTGATTCTTCCTGTGAATTTCAAGTTGTAGCTCATTATATATTCCAGCCTATGCCTGTTCACTGCTGTTAGCAACTGAGTTAATGTTTGAATTCTCAATCATAAACAAACACTCATCCTCCATTTGGCTCATGGAGAGTGGCACTCATATGTCTCTGACATGTTAATATTCATCTTCAGCTACAAATGGCTCCCTGGGTTGGATTCTCTGTGCTGCCTGCTCAAAGCTGGTCCAGATGTCCCTGGGGTCCTAAGCAAAATTAGGATTGAGCATCTTTTCACTGCTGCTGCCACCAGTGATGGGGATTGGGGTTGGTTCGATTTGTCACCTGGGGGTCTGGCTGGACTGAAGAGGTTTCGATTTGTCGACAGGTGGGAAATTCAATCTAAACATTGACAACCACTTTTACGTGTGTGTGTGTTGTGTGTGTGTGTGTGTGTGTGGGGGGGTCTTGGGGGGGGGGGGTCGGGTTTGCATAGTGAGTGTTTAGAACCACTGTGCCTACTGAAGTTGCCTACAGGGGGAGCACAGGAGGTGATTACTGCATAGCAAAGAAGCTCATAAGCTATCATTCAAAAGTTTCGAATCATTTGTCAATTAAGACAATATCATTTTTAATTAATCACTTTTCACAGAAGCCTTAAAGGGCAGATTCTGCCTTTTTGCAGGCCCTCATTTGAGGCTCTGTACTTTGTACAATAAAGTTGTTGGAAATGATTTCAGTGAAAAGTGTAGTGTATGGCTTCAAAATCTGAAAACAATATGAATTTTCATCTTTGTAAGTGGGAGAGTCAACATTTCTAAAAGTGTTAAAAATGCTGTTTTAAATGATGGCAGCTGTTCGTGAATTTTTTATATCATGAAAGCTGCAGTTGTGCTGTCCATTTTTCACAGACCGCCTATGTAGAAGTGTGAACTGCTTTTAATCTCATTTCTGTCCTCTTTATATATTCGCAAAAAATAGGTAAATCACCCAAAAATGTATTTGAGTATATTACTAAATAATGTCTGAGTGAAATTCCATTCTGCTGGCAGAATGGCCACTAGGGAGGCTGCATATAAGGGGTACAATAGTACACACTAGACACTAAGAGCTCTATTTTGACAATTTAGCACAAAGCAAGGCACTTACATTTATGGGCATGCTATTTCAACAGACTTGGCACACAAAATGCTGTACTAACTTAATTATTCAGAGGCGTGTTTTGGGCTTAACATGCAATATACCAATCAGAATGTCATGTCAACTCACCTTTAAAAAGTAGAGGCGAATGAGCTATGGCATATTGCATTTACCGGTCAACCCAGGTCATTTCTGGTGAGATAAAAGATCTGCTTTTGCACAAAATAAAAATGCATTAACGCATCAATCACAGGAGCAGCACTGTTCCACCTGTCTTTCATTCGCTCTTTGTGCACTTTGTATACATATCAGTGTTTGTAACAAGTGTTGTGCATCTGCATGTTACTAAAATGTGCCACTTAAACATGGCTGGCCAAGGTTTTTGTTGGTCAAAAGTGCAATGTCATTTAACTGCCTTAAGATAGCAATGCACAGACAGTGTGCAGACAGCCCAGTCACACCTCAATTAAAAAGCAGTACTCCTACAAGCGGAAAACGTGACGATCCTTTGTTATTTTAAAAATGTGCACGGATGGTGTGAAATGGAGGAATAGACTGGTATTAAACTAGCAAAAACAAAATAGGGGCCTTAAAGACATTTGTAGATACTTCACCTAAATACAACAAGTATTAGAGTTAATTTCAGAAGAGTTATCTTCCTCTAGATCTGACCACATTTAAGTTAACATTAATGATGTGTATTAGTCAAATTTTCTTCTTTTACAGATTCTTAGTTTCTTACAGATCATTAAAAACCAATAAGGAAGCACAGGCTCTAAATTACACACTTACTAAGTTGCACACCAGTTAATTTACCAAGTTAAAGCTTCAGAGCTTTACATTTAAAGTGTATTCACAATACTCACAATGAAGAAACACCAGAAAAACACCAGAAAAACCTTTTAACTAAGTTCAATCGAGCCAGTTTTCAAACGACCCCACTGCAGCACTGAGCATGTGTTCAATAGCCCAGATTCAGCATTTGAGGGGATGTCAGTCGTGCACATCACAGTGAGGATATTGGCAGTGTGTTCCTAGATCCAGCACTTTTGAGAGCTCTACCAATAATCACATACAGGATCTTCCACATTGGTAAGTGCCTACAGTCTAGTAAACATCAAGATCATTTTCTTATACAAAAAAGCACTCTTGTCTACAACTCAGGGTATTTATTCTTTGCTTTCTCTGTGTGCATGCCTTAACCTTTAATCTTATCTACAACCCCAAAAAAGACAAAGTTGGGACGGTATAAAAAACTCATTAAAAAAGAAAGTAGTGATTTCTAAATTTACTTTGACTTGTATTTCATTGCAGACAATATGAACACAAAATATGTCATGTTTTGTCTGGTCAACTTTATCACCGGTGTCATACAGAGACGCAGTACAGGTTTGAGTATATAAAGATGAACCATTTCTGTGTCATGTTATGATTGCCTTTTAGGGCAAGCCGTGCTTCCTGTAGTCTAAAAGCGGCTGCGGCTGCTGTAGGTGTATTCATTCATTCATTCCATGGAAACTACACAAGTGTGATTTTTCAGGGGGATATTTTAAGACCTCCTATTTTAGATGATGGTAAGATTTTGTCCACTTGAAGTGTGTGCTGAGCAGACAAAGAACAGAAATTTTTCCAATGTCTGTCATGTGAAATGATAAACGCACTAATGATGCTAAGTGTTCTCCTCGAAATCCATTCATCTGTCATTTCCTTCATTGTTGAATGCAACATATAATGAATTATGCATCATTTTGGTCAGAGAATTGAGGTTTTGTGTGTGTGTGTACACATGTACTTATAGTCATGAATGTGCAAGCTATGACAATGCCTATAGTCCACATTGTTGAAGAAGGGGCTCAGCACCTTGATTAAAATCGATACTTACATAAATAAAGTCCAAATGAAATAGAATGAGGGGCTTAGAATGGATGAGCTTCTACCAGGAGACCTAATACCAGTTGGATCAGCACTGCACATGAGCCTCCGAACCACAGAACCATAATCCATGTGTACTTCACTAGCCCTTAGCTCAGATTAATTGTATAAAGAACTAGAACAGGAACTTTATATAAGTTCTTCACTCTCACACTTGCCCTTTGTAGCAATAATTCATTTTAGAACCACCCACTGAGAAGAACCAGGTTCTTATATGACACTAAAGAACCTTACTTGCCACCTTATTATGGACAATCTAATGAACAATTTGTGTATAGGTGCAAACAAGTAATACCAGATCTTATTCCAGCAATAACCGGATTACTAATACTCATGTAAACAGTGGACTATGACAGCTTATATCCGCTTGAAGAAAATCCAATAATGATTTTAGAGCCTGGACATGAGCTCAGTGATTGGGTTATCCAGTGCAAACATACTACTAATCTGATACTGTTTCTATATGCCTATGTAAGCACAAACACAGCCTGAGAAGAGCTGCCCTGGTATCTTCAGCACTACCTCTGCATCAAAATAAATAAATGAACAAACAAATAAACAAAAGAATTAAAAAATACAAAAAAATTACATTAGATTTAGCATTACACCTAAACTAAAATGTTAATAAGTAAAAAAAATAAATAAATAAATATACATTTCTTTGTATTACACTACAAAAAAAATACATCTACACTATTGTTAAATAAATAAACAAATTAGCATAATGTGCATTTTTAGATTATATGTAACACTTTATCTGCATAATATACAAAATAAGTGAAGGAATAAAGTAAGAAGAAATGTATTATAATTTTATCTGTATATTAAATGTGAATAGATGTGAAAAACGTTCTTACCACTAACAAATATATTAATTTATATTAATGTCAGCTCTGGTAGAATCTTGATTGATTAGCAGTTTTTAATGTAAGTCTAAGTTTACTGGTGTGGGAGACATGTTTTCTGAAAAAAATTTCATTTGATTTAACACAAAGAATGTCCTGGGTTTGATTGATCGTCTACAGGTGCCTTTCTGTGTGGAGTTTGCAGGCTGTCCTCGTGTTTGTGTGGGTTTACTTTGGGTGCTCCGGTTTCTGCCCACTGTCCAAAGGCTGCAATATGTTAATTGGATACTCTAAAAATTGCGTGTAGGCATGAGTGTGTGTATGAATGGTTGCCTGTCTATGTGTTGCCCTGCCATGGATTGGCCTCCTATCCTGGGTGTACCATGCCTTAGGCCTGTAGTCAGCTGGTTTGGCTCCAGCTTCCACGTGACCCGGAAATGTAAGAAGCGGTTTAGAAAATGGATGGATGGATTTAACACAGCATCTGCACTAACATGGGCAGTGGTGGCCTATTGGTTAGCACTTTGCCCTTGTGAACAGAAGGTTGCAGGTTCAAGCCCTGATCCAGGTACCACTAAGGTAAGAAAGGTAAGAAAGGTGTCCCATTACAGTAGCGCCACTGCTCCCTGGGCTCTTCACAGAGCTGCCCGCTGCGCCACATTTGTACGTGTGATGAGTTAAATGCAGAGGTCACATTTCGTTGTGCTCCATTTTGTGTGTGACTGAGTATGTTCACACTGACAAGTCACTTTTAATTTCAACATGCTTAGGAAAAAGTTTTGTATTAGATAAATACATTTTTTTAGAATTAATGGTTTTATCTCTAATTGTACTTTTATATTAGATTTAACACTACAACTGAACAAACACATCAACTAAAGACAGACTCCATCAACTGAAGATGTTAACTTCTATTTTTATCTCTATTTTTTTCTATTTGTGATTGTATTGTATTTCACATTTACACCTGCACCACCATCTCCACATGTTTTTTTTTTTTTTTAGTGATTTTATTAGCGGTTTGTAAAGCAGCCATGAAGATGCATCAGCTGTGCATTTTAAAAGAAATCTGATCCTTCGCTGACTCATGTAGACCCTGAGTTTTCTCATTCTAAGATTACTTATGTGCTTGTTGATGCATTGCACGAATTACTGCCAAAAAAGTTGAACATGAGCACATGCTTCATGATGTTCTTTCTCTTAAGACCACATTCATCTTCCTCTGTTGTCCTGGCCACTGTAGAAGCCTTCACTGTTTAAAGGTTAATGGTGAGCACCAGGTATATACATTATTACACCTTTAAGTTCCCCCTGTCTTTTTAGCTCACTACTTTGTACATCCAGGTGGTTTTGACAGCAGCTTTCTTCTGTGTATCTCACAGACTGATCCAGCCAACATACATACAGCATGTGGTTGAAAGTGGGGTCATCAGGTTTTGGGTGGGCACAGTCTTTGAATGGGGTTGAACATGGGAAAACAATGTAGTAACTAAAACAGAGCAAAGCAGACCTAAGCTATATGAGATAGTTTTACTGACCAACTTAATTGTAGTATGTAAACATACACAAATTTAGAATTAGAATTAGAATTTAGAACAAAAGTTGGGGAAAAGTTAAAATGACATTAAAACATGCACAGAATACAGAAGTAACACTGGAAGACTCCACATTAAGCAGGCTAATTGGCAGCAAGTGAGGCATCATGTATTAAAGTAGCATCGATCAAAGGGTCAGTCTTAGCAAGAAATGATGAGTCGTGGCTCACCCCTTTATGCCACAATTTGTGAGAGAAGTGTTAATCAGTTCAAAAGAAACTTTTCTCAGGCAAATTAGGCCTTCTACAGTACATAATACTGTAAAGAGCAAGGTTATCCAATGTTAAAGCTTATGCACTTTGAGCCCTCAGGTGGCACTGCATAAGAAACTGTCATGCTACTGTGACAAATACAGCCACCTGGTCTCAGAAAACTTCAGAAAACCACTGCCATTTAACATTCTGTCACAGCCTCAATTAATACAACTTAAAACTGTCATACAAGGAAGAAGCCATACATCAACTCTATGAAAATGCTGAGGTGTTCCCTGTGCTGTGGTTAGATGAGTCCCCATTTCACCTTGTTGTCTTCATGCCAAAGATAAAAATGTGAAGGTATCGCTGAATTTAAGATAAGGATTTTAGAGAGACATATGTTGCCATTAAGGTGAAGTCTCTTCCTGGAGTGTCCATGCTTGTTTTGCACAGGCTACAACAGTGTGGTGTTTTATAAACAGAGTGTGTGTGCTTGACAGAGCTGCTGCCAGGCCAGATATGTATCCTATTGAAAATGTATGGCACATTATGAAGAGGATAATAATGTTAAAATCTGGGTCAAAATACATGACAGTGTGTAAATATTAAGTAATATTAAATAAAAATCATTTTTGTGATTTTTTTTTTTTTCATTTTTGCCTGCTACAGTGACTCACTGGCTCCTCTCTGCTCCATGTGTGATTAATGCAAAGGACTGGCGTTTTGTATCACATCGGATTTTAGATCACTCACACTTACAAAAACAAAAGAAAGAAAATTATAAATTTCTCATATTTATTTCATTGCCATCATGAATAATTAACAATAAATCAATGAGTGATCTCAGCCCTTTTATAGTATAAAATTCCATTTAGAATAGGTTTTTACTTTCAGCTTTTATTAAGCTTTTATTTATCTGTTTATTTATTTATGTATTTATTAATTATTCATTTACAGAGTGTACATTTTCACCACAGAAAATTCACCAGAGGCCTATTTAGTATTTTCACAAAACCTTTCTGTGTGTGTGTGAGTGTAATTGTGTAATTGCTTATTTTATGGCTGCTATATGAAGATGTGTTTCAGAACAGAGCAGAGTGAGGTATATATTATAAAATGGTTCCCATGATTCCTGTGTTTGACTTGTCTGGCCAAAGGATTGATCATTTTTGAAGAGCTTCTCTTGATGGTCATCCTGCTCTCCCTGCTGTGCACTACTCAGTGGAGTATATGTGTGTTTTAACTCGAGCCTTCTTTGCCAATGTGACGCTTTGCTTTTACAGAAAGTGAACACGCCACATGTTTTCTACCTGCCTGGCATTATGGTTATTGTGTGTGTGGATTTTGCAGAGGCTAAAAAGTAACATAGGTAGCTGGCATGATGCCAAACCTGATTTCCTGTTTTGCCCGCCTGAGAGAGATTAAATTCACTCCGCATTTCTCTGCCGAGCGTCTGTGATCTGTACAGATACGCAAATGGTGCATTAGCATACATGCATGAGAAAAGATAAAATCCCCCGCATAAAGGGCAAAAAATAAGCCTTCATTAGCATAATGCTCTTCCACCATTTACTGCAGGGCTAGAAAAAGTCCTGCAGTTAGGCCACACCAAAGGTCAGAGGTTAGATAACAGAAATGCCTCCTTTATACCTCATGACTTTTCAACAAACATCAGTTTTACACAGCTAGCATGTCCGCAAAAAGGCTACAGAACAGAATCTTTAGTATTTAAAAATTAGTAATTTTTTAACTATTTTATTTATTTTATTTTATATTTAATTTTTTTTATATCCCCGAGTCCTACAGTGTGGGCCAAACAAGTCAAAAACAAAACAACATTCTGCATTTTCTAGTAGCAGACTACTAGTAGTATGATAGCACCTCTTGTTTCCTACTTCTAACAAGTGTCCATTGCTTAGACTATGGCTAGTATTCACAGTTAGAGACATATGGAGCTGAATCCCAAATGATTACCTACTCCCTATGTTGTGCATTGCATTTATATGCTGGCTCCTGTACCTAAAAAAAAACTACTTATTTGTCATTGTGAACACACTTAATCACGCAAAGTGCACCACAAGGAAATGTGAGCTCTGCATTTAACCCATCACATGTGCTCAAGGAGTGGGCAGCTATGAAAAGAGCCAGGGGAGCAGTACAGTGGGACCTTGCTCAAGGGTACCTCAGTGGTAGCCAGGTCGGGACGTGAAACTGCAACCTTCTGTTCACCAAGGCAAGGTCCTAACCACTAGGCCACCGCTGTCTAAATACTGCAGGTACATTGCCTAATGAATTTTTTCTAAGAATTGTTATTGATTAATCTGGTTCTGAGACAGGTCCAGGTCCTTAAATAGCGTATAGTGATCATGCAGATCCAGAGCTGAGCAGCTGAAGTTCAGCCACTTTAAACAAAATGACCTCTCACACGTTGTTGCGTTATACAGGTTTTCTTTGGTAAGCTGTGGTCTCATGTGGACTGTGTAACTGATGCTTGTGCCATTCATTTTTAAAAGGACAACAAAGGTTTCCCTTTGGAGTGAGTAAGTACAAGATAAATGCTTTAGCAGGAAAAATCTTACTCACTTGTGTTTCGTTTTATTACTGGATTTGTTTTTAAAATCACTCTGACACTCTGAAAGTTTTGTAAAACTTTAATTCATAATGTCATTTGTGTTTGCAAGACTGTATGTGCTTTACTTTTATAATTTGACATAGTTTTTCATGGTGCTTGTGATGCTTGTGGTGTTTAAAGAAAAAGAAAGAAAATTCAAGCAAACAGCAAATTCTTCACTTCATCTTTCATTGACCAAAAGAAAGGCTAAACTGTATAAAGCAGATACAGCAGGGGAAAATCCTGATTGGACAATTGTTTGTCGGACATTTCAAAGTTTTAACAATTATATTTACAACCAAATGAAGTAACCCCAAGATGAAAACTGTTAAATACTACATAAATATAAAAGCCCTTAGCTGAAGGTTTAGGAGGTCCTGAGGTTTCCTCTCTCTCTATGTTCAACGGATAATATACTAATAACCTAAATCCTCATTTGTAGTTCTTTTACATATTACTTTCAATTACTACAGTATTTGTATATCTTTAGGTCAGAATCTACATATTTTGTTTCTAATGAATAAGTAAATAGGCTAAATTGTTATTGGATAAATTCTTAATGTCCCAATTTAATATGTTTTATAATCTTTTCGTCATCATGTTCAGACATCAGAGTACTTTCAGGAACACCTTCTGTGCTTGGAACAATGGACGGCATGAAGGCTTTTTGTAAATACATTTTTCATTCATTCATTCATATTTCATTCTAAGCAGGGTTGTGGAAGGTGCTGGAGCCGATCCCAGTGCTAATACGATGAAAAAAGAGAAACAACCTAGACACTCACCAGTCTATGCCGAAAAATATATTTTATACTATCTCATATACATTTTATATACATAACATTAAAATCACCTGCTAATATAGAGTAGGTTCCCCTCATGCTGCTGAAACAACTCGGGCTATGGTGCACTGTGTGTTTTTATCCCTTTCTATTAGAGTCAGCATTCACTTTGTGTGCTACATTTGTGCTTATTTTGGCCAGACCAGACAGCCTGCCTTCACTTCACATGGGCAACCTTGAGCCTTGGGCACCCATGAGCCTGTTGCTGGCTTACCAGTTGTTCTTTTTTGGATCCCTTTTGGTTCATACTATCTTTACATTTACATTTATATTTTATTCATTTGGCTGACACTTTTTATTTTTATATTTTTCTCACGTATTTGTTGGCAAACTGGCGATCCTCACCCCATCTTTGCTCCTAAAGGACTAGAACTTTCTTAGATGCTGCTTTTGTACCAAATCATGATTACAATCACCTGTTGACATCACCTGTTTCAAATCACATAGTTATTTAACCAATTTACCTCATTACTAGCCCTAAATTCACAACTGTCACAACTTTTTTTGGAATGTGTTGCAGGTCTGAACGACAGGAAAGGATGTATATTTACAAATGAAATGAAGTTGACCAGACAAAACATGAAACATTTTGTGTTTATATTGTCTACAATGAAATACAAGTCAAAGTAAATTTAGAAATCACTACTTTCTTTTTTTTATTTGCATTTTCCATACTGTCCCAACTTCTTCTGATTTAGGGTTGTACTAGATACCATGAACACACCGCAAGACCTGCTGTTTTGGAGCTGCTCTGAGCTGTTTAGCCATCAGACAAGGGCGGATCCCAATTATTTTTTTTTAGGAAAGGGTTACAAGGGGATTTAATTGGGGGGGGGGCACCCAAAATTGAGATGAGAGCCAGCTATTTGAGAGAGCTGGTTGCAGAAGTCCTGGGGTAACCACAACATTTTCCCATTGAACGAAAACATAGTAGTTAAAACAGGAATTTACAGAACGTAGTGACTCAATCAAATATGCATTTCTTCAGAATTTATACAGTGTTCTTACCTCTAAAGTGCGTATTATAGCAGAGCTTTATCCCTCCACAACACTTCAGGCTTGGTTTGTGTTTTGGCTCTCAGAGCCGCACTTAAAAAACAGCACCAAGTACAATTTTCATAAGAATATTTTTTGTGTTTTTCTTCTGTACATGTGATAAAGTTTTATATTCTTTTGAAAGGAATGCTAAGCTTTTTTCATATTTTTATTAGACGACTGGACTGCACAAAGGATCTCAATCAGTATTAATATGCCTGTTATACTCTTTAATGGGTTGTAGTCTTTTTTTATTCAGCTATTTACATTATTATGACTTTAGTTCTTTCTGTAGGGGCTGCTGTCTTTACCTAGAATAAGGAACAGCAGAATGGTGTATTTGAGGTAAAATTAGCACTGGCATGAAGTTAGTGGACCTGTGTGTGCCCTGTTTTGGTGACGCACTTCAGATGGACACATGGCTGTTTCCCCAGTGTGCTGGAGCTCAGGAGGAAGCGGGCTGCCAGCTACTCCTGCAGGGGTCAAAGCAGAGCCAGTTCTGCTCAGAGGAGTTTTCTGTGAGTGGGGCGGCCAGGCTGGCCCAAATACTCTCCCAGCAGGGGGCTCCTGTCGCTGCAGTGGGGACACGCTGGTGGCTCTGCTCAGAGAGCCAACAGAAATATGCTGCCTGCCTCAAGGAGCATGAACCATGGCCCAATAATCAGACCAGCACAGTGCCTCCGGAGAGAGAGACGATACATTGCCACGGGCACACACACGTACACACACACACTAACAGCCAACAGAAAGGGGAAAGGACAGACAAAAAAGAGAGGCAGAGGAGAAAGAAAGGCAGAGAGAAACAGGGATGAGAACTGTGAGAAAATGTGGGTGAAAGAAAGAAGAGGAGGAAGGTAAGAGTAAGCAAGTAAAGGGAAAAGCACAGAATGAGATAAAAGAGGAGAAAAAAGGGGAGAAAAAGGAGGACAGAGGGATGCATAAAAAGAAAATAGGAGAGGGAGGGTGATAGGAGAGGTGCGAGAAAGGAAGACTAAGAGAAAGTGAGAGGAGAGGAGGAGAATGAGAATCAATAGGTTAAAGAAAGGAAGAGAAAAAGAGACAAAGCGATGAAAAGAGTTGGAGAGAGCGTGAAAAAAAAGACAAGGTGAAAAAAATTGAGAAAAAGGAGGACAGGGAGAGAAAGAGTAGGAGAGAAAGAAAAGAAGAGGAGGAGGAGAGTCAGAAAGAGAAAGATGAAGAAAAGAGGAATAGAGAGAGAGAGAGAGAGAGAGAGAGAGAGAGTCTGCCTTGTGATGGATTATTTATGGAGCTTTGTGGTGGAGAAATAAGAGCAGAACACATGGATTCTTCACAATGGCACACTGAGAAAATGAGAAAGTCTTTCAGAAAAGCTCTAGATTAAGGGGGATTTCTCACCATCAGGAATTTCAGAGAGCTTAATGGTGCTTTAATCCCTCTGTGTGCTTTTGTCCCTCTTCTCTGGACTTATGGCTATAAACGCTATCTTACTTGTTAGCAAGAAACTCAACTCCTTCTACAGAGTCATTCTTCTGTACAGGAGTAAAGCTGATTGCCTGAACTGACAATAGTTAATACACTGTCAACAAGATTTATATTACAGGGCTTACATAAGAATCCCTGTTTGAATATGTGCTTTACTAAAGCAACACAGCACTGTGTAAAACATAAATATACCAAGCAGTGTGAGGCCCATAAGCTTCAGATAGATTTTGGTCTCACTTGCATACCAAACAACTGGTCAATATGGTATAAATGATAGACAGTGAAACAGACACAGACATACACTGATCAGCCATAACATTTAAACCACCTGCCTCCTCGTGCTCCCAAAACAGCTCTGACCCATCAAAGCATGAAATCTGGTAAATTGAAAGATGGGGCCTTCATGGGTTTCACTATTTCATCCAGCAGATTGATTGACATGATCAAGATCTGGGGTATTTGCAGACCAAAGCAACACATTGAACTCTTTGTCATATTCCTCAAAACATTCCTGGACAAGTTTTACAGAATGACACAGGCATGCATAGAAGAGGTAGGGGATGGGTTGGTGAGGGTTTAGGTGCTCAACATTTGTTGGCTTGAAAGAGGAAACACCATGGCCATGAATGGGTGTATTTGATCCGCAACAATGTTAAGGTAGGTTGTACGTCTCAAAGTATCATGCACATGAATGGTACAACGCTGTTTTCTCTGACATCTTTCTGTTACAGCCAGCATGAACCTCTTCAGCAATTTATGCTACAGTAGCTCCTCTGTGGGATTGGACCAGACGGGCTAATCTTTTGCTCCCCCTTCAGTGAGCTTTGAGCTGGTTTAGAGATGCTCCAACGTCACAATTTGACCCTTGTCTATTTTCCTTCTTCCAACATATGAACTACATCCCACATTTCGTCAGGTGCTAGTGTGACGAGATAATTAGTGATATGCATTTAATCTGTCAGTGGTTTTAGCAGTGACTAATCGCTGCATAAACAAATACTACACAAAATTGTGCAACTCTGTAGCTGTGAGTGATAAATTATGTTCAGTGTGAGAACAATTACTAAAAATAATATAAAAATTCTAAAAGGTAAACAAAAATACAAACAAATGCTCCACAAAGGGGGCAAAATTGAGCATAAAGCAATAGAGCCAGTAATCAAGTCCAGCAGCCTAATGACATAATATAGGCAACAGGTAGCAAAAGAGAAGCA
The DNA here is from genome assembly GCA_037974385.1 of Arnoldichthys spilopterus. Taxonomy (NCBI): domain Eukaryota; kingdom Metazoa; phylum Chordata; class Actinopteri; order Characiformes; family Lepidarchidae; genus Arnoldichthys; species Arnoldichthys spilopterus. The sequence goes on from JBBPDA010000105.1 coordinate 31,843,908, forward strand.
GCGTCAGGTCTGATCAATTTCACCCTGCCATCGCTGGGAGGAGCTGAAAAGCCTTAAGGCCTGGGGGACAAAAAAGCTCTTTTAGTCTGTCTGTTGAGCAGGACTGAGACAGCAGTCAGCCACCGAATGTTGATGTAGTTAACAGTTTTGGAGGTCAGTTTGGTCCCGTTTGATTGTTTAAGGATACTCCAGCACATTTCAGTCTGATGTCTATCCCATCTGTTGAAACTGTCAGTCTAATTGAACATCTGTCGATGACTCCAAACAATAATTTCAACCCATACACCTGATCGGTGTGCAACATTAAAACCATTGACAGATGAAGTGAATCACATCTCTTAACAGTGAAACCTGCTAAAAGGTGGCATATATTAGGCAGTAAGTGAACAGTCAGTTTTTGAAGCTGATGTGTTGTAGGCTTGAGACGAGCATAAGGGCCTGAGTCACTTTGACCAAGGCCTTACTGTGATGGCTAGATGACTGAGTTAGAGCATCTCCAAAACAGCAGTAGTTAAAACCAAGGAAGGGGAACTGGTGAGACGGCGAGGTGGTCATGGACACCCAATGCCCATTGATGAGTTTGGGAATTTGAGGGTACCTGTGGGCAGATTCTACAATAGAGTTTTTGTAGTCTGCATCTAATATCGCTTACATGAACTGATGTAACAGTTAAATATATACATATAAAATAAATACATAAAGAGAAGGAACAAATACACCAATGCATCGATAGCAGAGTCCTTTTATTTTACTCTCCAGTTCCGCTTCTCACTTCAGCTGAGTTCTTGCTCCAGTCCCCCACTATGCTCTCACTTCTATTCTGTCTTCTCATCTCCTCTCTGTTCTCTTATCACTCCTCTCAACTGTCATATCTTCACTTCACAAAGAACCAGCACTTTCACTGAGAAGGGCAAAAGGTTTTAGATTACTTTTACAGCGACTTTCTGACTGCTTTTAATCTCACAGTCATTTCCTACTCTCCCACCACTCCCACCACTCGTACCACCCTGAAATTAATGACATGAAACTGAATCAGACTCCTGCTGTTAACAAATGCAGAGAAAATTCAGTATTGGGCTTTCATGTGAAATGTTTTTGGTATATTTCAATTGCTGATACATCACTAGCTCAGCACTTCAATGTGGATCCAGGCACATTAGTGCTGTCAAATTAAAATAATGAGTAGTGATTAATCATTTTATTTTGTGTAGTTAATCATGATTAATTGCATTTGTCTTATTATCTCAAATCTCACTCATCCCGTTTGCCTCGTATCTCCTTCATTCAGCTTGTGAGTTCTTGCTGGAGGCTCTTGACAAGGACCGGGGTTTTCCTCCTTGCGGTTGCTGTTGTGCTCAATGGTTTGTTCATAAAAGCGGCATTTCAGTGAGAGACAATTGCAATTGGGAGGACTACATCATAGCAAAATGCAGCGCCAGAGCAGCTGTGCTTCAGCCCGCACTACTACAAATAATCTGAAGGGTGAAACTGAGAAAATGTGATAATGGATTTTAAAACATTATGTATATGAAGAGAAATGAACACCAATGAACTGAAACATTACGACCATTCACAGACAAAGCAAATAATGCTGATTATCTTGTTTACAATGGAGCAAATGACAAGGCTTGTTAGACAGCAGTGGTGAATAACTTCCAACAACATTGACGTGGTGGCAGTGAAGGCTGTCCTATCTTGTCTGAATTAACAGGTGGGCTACTGTAGCAGAAGCTGCAAAACATTTAGGGAAGAATGTGCCGCAACACTTACAGCATAACACCCTGCTGACCCCTGTAGACCATGGAAAACACCTACAATTGGCATGCATGTGTTAGAATTGGACCTTGGAGCAAGGTTGCCTAGTCAGAAGAGTCCTGTTTAGTTTTTTGTCAAGTTGCTGGTCAGAACCATAGGAAGGGATGGTACCAGGATGCACTCTAGGACGAGGACAAGGTAATGTGCTGTCAGTGCTCTGCTACCTAAGCATTGTTGAAGTCGAAGTAAACGACACTCCACATTCCTTAATGGCAGTGGCTTCTGTCAGTAGGATGACGCATCCTGCAACACTGCACACATTGTTTGAGAAAGGTTTGAGACACATGACAAAAAGAGGTCAACCCTGGCCTTCAAATACCCCAGATCTTAATTTGACCAAGCAGCTGTGAGATGTGCTGGAGCTATAAGTCTGCAGTTGCATCTCACAATCTATGAGGCTGATAATGTCTTGGTTCAAGTTACCACAGGCAAACTTAGAGATCTTGTAAACCCCATGCCTTGGTGGAAATATTAGGCAAGTGGTCATAATGTTTTAGCAGATGTGCTCACTGGAGAAGAAAAACATTAACTTCCATTTAATTACAACATTCAATTATATCATTGCAGCAGATGTTAACTTCCATACAAATATGACCTTGAATATAAATAAATGCAGCAAAATCTTGCATGTAAAAAGCAGTCTTGACCCATTTAGTAGTTCCAGTAGATTTAACACAAGCTGGTAAAAAAACATAAATGTAAAAAAATTGAAGATACTATCAGAAAATATGTCCACTGAATTAAATATACATGGTTGCTTGTAGGTTTAGGGTTATATAACAAAACATTAAGAGTTCCACAAAAACTGCTGTAACTCATCACTGATTTATAGATCTCTCCGTAATTCCTCATTAAGCAGCTTTTAAACCTAATGGCTATGTTTTCTTCTCACATAAATTACAATGATACAAAAATGCAAAGAAAGATCATAATTGCAATACCACCTTCAAACCATACAGGAAGTCAACTAAATGTCTAGCATAAGTAAAGTAAGGCCTGATTTCACAAAGTAAAGTATGTATACCTGTACTTTCCCAGACTTTCAACACTGTGCATTGGTGTGTGTGAGTTGATTTCGGTCAGTGGTCGATTCCAGCCGTCTGCTGGCACACAACTCTAATAAACAAGAGATAATAGATCCCTGCTGCTTCTTTGGGAAACCCTATTAAGGTAATTAGTTTGAGCAAAGGTATTGGAATGAACCCCTCAGACGGTGTGTGTGTGTGTGTGTGTGTGTGTGTGTGTGTGTGTGTGTGTGTGTCTGTGTGTGTGTGTGTGTGTGAGCATAAGTGCGGAAACAAAAGAGATTGGCAAAAGTTAACGACTCCCATGGATGTAATCAGTGATTGCTTGCTGCTGCTGCTCAGTGTCAGTTTTGTTCGCTGGTATGTAGATTGTAAGACTTTTTACTGAAAACTGTGCAATTTAAGCCATAACCAAGCGTAGAAACGGACCGCTGTTTCTCTAAAGATTTATTCTGACCTACCTATCCATGCTTGATTTTGCACAAACGTAGCCAGGTTGGCCAAGCTTTAAAGAAAGCTGTTAAAAAGAAATCATGGAGCACTAGCTTTAATGACAACAAAACCCACATTTCAATTTGGCCTAATAGAAAATACCATTCAACTCACTTTAAGATGTTTACAGGCACTAATATTGATTTTAACGGTCTGGAATACTACACCTTTGAACTGGACTATGTTGTTCTAGCTCACTGAAACTAGACAGGTTAGAAATGTATTTGCCACCATGGTGTTAGCTTCAATACACCTAACACAACAAAAACCTACACTTGATCTGCCTTAACCCTCTTAGAAGAAACAGGGGAATAGACTACACATACCTATTGCACACTTTACAAGTTCATTTCATAAATAACACAAAAGAAATGTAAATTTTTCAGCTGTATAGCTTTGTGCCAAAAAAGCAAGGCTTTTTGGCTGCCTTAGTCTAGATGCTTGGTCCTGATGTTATGTCAATAGGCCTATGGAATTTTTTGACCGTCTATGTACATCTACTTTTTAAAGGTGACCCATAACTGATACCTGTGTTTATACTAACACTTAAAAGACCTGCATTCATGCAAAAAAGGATTTGACTACTGAAAAAAAAAAATTACCAGCCAGCACCACAATGGACACAAACAAAACGATACAAGCTACTTTTTCATCAGCAGTAGGAAGACTGTAGCATTAGCCAGCCGGCAGTCATTAAAGCAACAGCGTACAAGAAGATGAAGGATGCTGTGACTGAAGTGTCAGATTGCTATAATATTTCATCTGTAGTATATGAGTGCAATAAAATCTGTACTTCAGTATTAAAATATTTACTAAAATTCCAGAACCATAGGTGCTTTCAGACACTAGGAACTTTTTCATAGTCCTTAGAACTGTTGGAGGAAGTTCACCCTTTTTTGTGTTAACGCTGCAGAAACTGAGAGTGATTATAGTTCTTAAAACTATGTTTTAAGGAAGGTGTTTAGCTCCTCTTTCTGGCTAGGGTCTTCCTCGCAGTAAAGGAGTCAATAGAGACATCAGTGAACAGTGACAGGTCCAGGCGAAAGTGTACAAGGACTGCATTTGCCATTTTTAAACTGTGTAAAAGTTTAGCCATGAAAACAACAGCTCTTGGAGAAAAAACAGTGAAGTCCAGGCTTTATTGAGAGGGAACACAGCACTTTTAAGTGCTCCAGTCACAGCATCCTACATCTTCTTGTATGTGGTCATTATACCAACTGCCAGCTGATTCACGTCACTTCAGTATTCCTACTGGCAGTGCAAAACAAAGAGAAAAAAGCCCCTAAATGTGTTTAGTTCTCAGGGGAGCTCCCCGGTGTCTCAAAAACTCTCGAAAAGTACCTAAAACTGTTTGGTGGGAAAGCACTTTATAATCATCCTCAGTTCCTGCAGTAGGGACGCACAAAAAGGGGAGAACTTCCTTCAAAAATTCTAAGAACTATAAAAAAAGTTCCTCCAGTATGAAAGCACCTTACAATAGGCAAATCTTTGCCACATGTGAGTCACTTTTACCAGGCTTCATGATGTTTTGCGAAGTGCCCATAAAATGAGATTGATTAAAAAAAAAAAACAGACAACAGATCTATCCACTGACAGCAATGCCACAAAAGTGAACATGATTTTACCCTCATAAGATTAAAGTGCTGCACACTGATTTGCAGGGAATAAAATGGGTAATGTATGCATCTGTGATTAGCCAAGGAGCTAGCACAGCCATTAGCTGGCTGTCTCACCTATCATAATCATTAAAAGCACAAAACTGAATATCATATCCGATAATTATACACTCACTACTGTATAGCACTACACTATATTCAGCAGCAAATAAAGTTTATGGTTGGCAGCAGTTGGATGCAGCAACCAGTTTTGGCATTGGTGGTGGTGCTACCACTCTGAAATGAGTTTTTGCATGGTGGGCTGTCTGTTCCCAGGTCATCAGACAAAAAAGCTGCAGCTGTTGTTACTGTTTACCTAAAGATGTAACACCCACAGCAACATGAGGTGGTAATTTAAAATGATCACCTGGCATTTTGGACAGAAATGTTGGCTGAGCAAACACAGAAGATATAATCAAGGCTTCTCCTTTTTTGCATTAAAATCAAACTCCAGACATGACTTTTCATGGGGCTCCAGGAACATCCAATCTGCCCCTTCTTATCATACAGTGTCTCTTTCATGTGTTCATTTTTAGTGAGTGGGGAAGGAAGCTGAAAACATTTGTGCTTGGGAACTGGTTAAACTCATGTTTTTGGCTGTTTGGAGGTTTTTTTTTCTGTTGTTTGAGGTCAGCACAGCCAGAGCAGTAGGACTATTGACTGAAGATGCAAATTCACGTTCACCACAGCTGAACTTGACACAACATTTCTTCACGATGCAAATTAACATAATGTAGTTTGGGAAGTTTCTCTGGCAAATACACATGTGACTGGGCCTTCAGGCTGAATGAGATTTTGGTTAACTTTCTGTAAAACTTGTCCAACTTAGCAACAGTACTCCCCCAATAATGCAATTGTGGGAGGAGCAAGGATTCATTTGATTTCCATCGGATTCCGCTCTACACACCCGTTCACGTGGTGCTTTCATATGTTTCTCCACTGTTGTTAAATGTGTTGCTGTGTATGCACTTGACCATTCAGTCTTGCATAACATTTAAAGAGAGCGCTTGAAAACCACTTAACCGATTTAAAATACGTGCAATACACTATATGATGAGTTCGATGGTCGTAAAGGATCCTAGAGTATGAGAAAGGGGCGATAAAAATATGATGATGAGTAGGTCTTCATACCTTTTTCTCTGTACCACTGATGAGACTGAACAACATGTAAAGAAAATGCTTTTATTGCTGAACCTGATTGCGAGTAAGAGTAAGGATTGCTACAGGCAGTATTTTAAATCTGTTTAGGCACTGGTTCTTAAAGCCAGAATTGATCTGTTCAGAGTGAGTTATAGCCTGGCAGACAGCTTCTTTGTTAGTGTCTTTGTTACACATCGTGATGACAGCAGTGTCACACTCATTGGTTTCGGCATCATTGCCTCTGCTTTAACACCAGCGCACTCACAGTTCTTCATCTGCTTTTGTATTAATTGTACTATGGTATAATGGTACTACTAACTGTAATGAAGATTCAACTTAATCTGCATCTTTGCTCAGCAATTTTTATACTGTTACTGTTATTTTAAATCATTTTAAAATGTCAACTAGTCCTTACAATGTGCAAACATTTCATGATGAACTGACCAATGGAAACAGTTCAAAATGATTTGAAATCAACACAGTATTGTGTTCAACACAGCATACTACTGCATGTACTATACACTGTACATAGCACCATGCATGCTACGCATAGTGGCATATAGTACAGTATACAGTATGAGACAAAAACTGCAAACATCAGAGGATGAGCCAACCACACAGATCTCAAAACCACTTTCTTCAGCCCTCCAGTCACTGCTCTGTTTTTTAAAATAAGTTATTTAGCAAAGAACAAAATGTGTTAGGTAGTCTGTTATTTGCCTTACTTAGGCAAGAGATGAGACTAAAAACACCTGGGAATTTAACAAACTATACTCAGGATTAGGGACTAATACCAAAAGGATGGAAACTGTGACACTAACGTACATGAAAATGGAGAAAGGAGAAAGGATTTTAATACAAAGCCACAATTTCTGATACAGAAGGTATTGGATGGTACACACCAAACCCCAAAAACATGAACAGTGAAATGGTGAATGAATGGTGGAATGTGACGTACACTGCTAGATCGTGATGGTTTTGTTTCTCATCATTTTTCTACAATTTATTTTAGTTTAAAATAGTCCATTAATTATGAAATTTACACTTTATCGTTTAATTTGAATGAATAAGTCATTACAGTATTTGTTTTTACTCATCGTTCCCTCATACTTTCAGTCTAATCATTATTGCCATCCACAGGGGCTCAGACTGTTATACGGTACAGCTCAGAAGAGCAGGTCAGAGAGGGTAATGCAATTCCACATGATTACGCTCAAGTCTGCAGATTAGTATAGCGAAGAAAGCAGCTCCACTTTAGTAATCTTAACCTTGATAGTGAAGACTGCTGGAAAAAAAACATCAGTTTGAGGCAAAATCCTGGGAACTACATCAAGGCTAAAGTGAAACACACTAACTAATTAATTAAGCTGTTCATTGGTTGAACTAATCAAGAGCTGTCAGAATTGCACTGGCCTTAATGTTTCAGCTAAGCAACGTTCAAGTGTCCTGTTGCTTTATCCAAGTATGAATATAAAAAAGGTGTCCATCACTTTAATGTTGGGAATGTATGTAAATCAATGTTACATTGGATGTGGGCTATATTATGCTGTATATCACAAATATAATCTGACAAACACTTAAAGAAAAGTGATAGCTCTCACATCAGGAGATCACAAGTTTGATCCCTGGTGATGCCACATCTATCTGTGGACTGGAGTCCAACAGGATACAATTAGCCTTGCTCTCTTTAGGTTGGTCTGATGGTCCTCCCTTTCTGCCCCGTGACCCTGTTAGCTAACCTGGGCCTCTGTTAGCTGATGTAACAAGACTGGCAGAATCAAACAGCTCAAGTATGTTGAGCTTGGCTATCGAGGACTGGAGTATATGGTTGTAGCTAATCGAGCCTTAACCTTGGCTCAGTTACATGAAAAACTATTTATTATCAATCTTTAGAGTGTTACCTTTCACACACATACCACAACATGTCATTTGAAATGATTAACACTCTAAATGAATGTACATTTTTACTAGAGTTTCTCATTTGACTGAACAGAGATTTTTCCCAGGCTTTTCAACAAACAGCAGTTGCTATGAAACATTACATCTGTGGAGTTTGGAGAGGTCTAACCACTTTATTTTTCACTGTATTTTAGGATTACACCATAAATATTCAAATATTTACTGTCTCATAGATAAACAACATGCAGGTTGCACTTCATAATCATGGGCTGATAAAACATAATAATTATTGCTAACTTCCTGAACTGCCTCTATATAACATTACGGTAAATATGCTTCAAATTAGAGGTCTACAAAGCCAGCAATTTTTAGTCCCAGAATACATGAGAAAATCCACAGTTCCTGGAGCAAAACTGTAATCACAAACAAAGCATTATTTATTTACATTCAATAATCAGAATGTTTTTGTTAATCCCTCAGTATCAGCAGGGTAATTTTCATAGAAACAGCTGTGTTCTGGGTGTCAGGTTCTGTCTATCAGTTTCTTTCACTTTGTTTTAGTATGCTACTGTTCCAGCACAGCATGGCAATTACACACCAGGAGCATGTTTAAAGGTGTGGCATTCTCCTGAACACCACTGGACTAGAGTACTGTCAGTCTGACCATGTTAAATGCCTTTGGGCTAGAGTACTGTCAGTATGACCGTGTCCACTGCCATTGGGTTACAACCCATGGTGTCAGACTACTGTCAGTCTGACCCTATCCAACACAGTTGGGCTAGAGTACAGTCAGTCTAATGATCAACACCATTGGACTACAGTCAGTCTGATGATGTTTAATGCCATTAGGCTAGAGTACAGTCAGTCTGACCATACTCAACACTATTGGGCTAGATTGTAGTCAATTTGAAAATGTCCAACATCATTAGGCTGGAGTACTATCAGTCCGACAATGTCCAACACCACTGGACTGCAGTACAGTTGGTATGACAATATCTAATGTCATAGGGCTGGGGTACAGTCAGTCTGACAATGTTCAATGCCCTTGGGTTAGAGTACTGACAACCCACCAATGCCACTGGATCAAAGCCATGTCATCAACTCCTTTTTTTGCAATGTGGTATCACAAACAGTACTGTTCTATTGGTCTGTCCAAACATCCTTAGAATGCTAAGAGTGCAATTGACCTTTTGACCTACAGTTTGGGAGGTTTGGGAACACCAACACTGGCACAAAAATATGAAAATTTGATTGATAATGTTGTTTGTATATGTACCCATATAAGTGAGTTATGCTAGAAGGATGTATTCAGACATATCATAACGATATCTTCTGGTTATCCAGCCTTAGTTATAAGCCTGGTGTGTGATTGAGTAATATGGTTGAGATGGAATCTGCACAAATATGTTTTGTCCTTGCAATTATCTCATGGAGCTTTTATACATAGCCCAGGTGCTTGGTTTGATAAAGAACAATCTCTGATATATGAATTGTTGAAAGTGATTAAAGCTAATACATCACACGCTCAATACTATGAGGTGTGATAATTCAGTGTTGTGGAGTGTCATTAACGCAGTGATGAAACGAGAAGGAAAGACCTCCAGCTACACTCTCACAGCAAATCTACATGGATCCTTCAGAGCATGGCTTGGGTATCCACACTGCGCTTGTGTCATTTCCACACACATATATTTAGGCAACTGATAACCACATGGGGGGTGATGTAATCACTCTGGAACAGGATCGAATTAGAGATGTGGTTAAACACTCTAGACTGAGCCATTCACTTTCAGCTATTTGATCTCAGTGTTAAACAATCACAATACACTGAACTGCAGCCGCATCCCACGGGACCTGCCATAAATAGAAGTCTTTCAAACACAGGGAATTAAAGCTTTCGTTCTGTAAACATTTTGATGGGTAAAATGTAAACAACAAACACAAACAGTGACAGAACTGTCTAATATCCACAGTCAGCCAGGGAAAAGTTCGGTATTCAACACAAAACAAGTGATGTGTGGACAAATAGCTAACATTTATTTATCAGGTATCTCAGAGTAAGAGCACTGATTTGAGATGCATCATTTTATGCAATGTTTTCACAAATGTATCAAAATATTGTTGTATCCACTTATATATAAGTGTGAAGTAAAGTAACCCCATATTTCCTGAGTGCTGCATACAAATCTGCATGCAAAGGTTGAATGCCATAATTAACCAGCCTTCTTTCATAGTTTATCACAATAATTAATTAAAAGAAAAAAAAATAAGCCTATTTTTCCAAACCCATATTAAGCTAAATCCTAGCTAAAATCATTTTCGACTGTAAATTATTATTTACAAAACAATCTAAAATGCATTTACACTTGCGTTTGTCAGGCGACATTTCTAGAGCAAAACTACATGCATTTCAATGGGATTTGCAGTGGTATCACAGACTTTTGGAAAGTTTGTGTGAAAAACTTTGCGCCACGCTCACATTCGGTGAACTTTGACATCCTTTGACTATGTTCCCTTTTACTATTTAGGCTTAGGGTTTGGGTGGAGGATTTTTTGGCAAACCTTCTTTGCTTCAGTCATGTCCTTGTCTATGAAACCAGGCCTGCATGTTTAACATAATACATGACGACAGATGTAGTGTTCAGAATTCCATTGTATAACAATAATGTGATGACTAAACATTTTGGGACTTTTTTCTGACAATCTAAATCAGCATCATGGCTTTGAAGGTATTTTTGGGCTGGGTGGCAGATCCTTTGTACTCTACCTATCACACTGACTATGAAAGGGTATCATTGCAACCTTATCTGTGAGCTGTGAAGCTGCTCAGACCAAAAACACGCTAAAAGAGACGTACAAATTTAAAATAAAGCAAGGTATCCCATTGTGAGAGCGCTGTGAGATGAGGGATATGCTCCAAATGTAAAAAAGCTCTCAAGTAAAACTGCAATGCACTGAAATGTCTATGATAATCTCCTTGATAATGATGCTGTGTGTAGGTTATTTTGGTATACTTTAGTGAACGCATGCTTACAGACCGAACATTGCTTTCTTTGGGTTGTTTTGTTTGTCCTTTCCTCTCGAAATGACACTAAATGCAACATTATGCAGCATAGTAAACTTAACCCTAAATTCTACACAATGATGCAGCTATTTCAGTCAAACAGCCTTTCTAAAGAAACAAACGCATACATGCTTTACCGTTACTCTGTAGTGATCTGGATTCATGGTAGCACACAGAAACACTTCATTATCTGCCCAAATGTGGAGGAGTCAAAACCAGTCTGGTTTAGAGTTAAATGGAACGAAGCCAAAGCATCTGAATGTAACTTACCACTGACAGGACTTGCTCTTTTAAGACCATTTGAGACAACAGGGCAAACAACATCTATTGCAGCTTTTTTTCAATCATCATCAAAACTAAACAGCTATCAAAACTATGACACAAATTCCAGTACAGATGGTTTAGATCAGTCAGTGCTACTGCATTATATCCACTGGGCGATCCATATCAATACCACTAGACCCAGGAGTGTAAACATGCTCAACACTTTTTTGTACCAGGGCAGGGTTAATGCTCCAACACAGCTGCTGAAATGCCACAGTCGGACAAAAATGAGCAGTAACTTACGCATGTTGTTGGCCCTGGCCTGCATGTTGTCATAGTGCTGTGCGTGCATGCCGATGGCTTCTTCGTGTTCAACCTGACAGGCACCTTGCATCACGCTGGCTACAGCTCTGTTGGGGTGTAAAAAAAAAAAATCACCTTAGCCAACTACAGGAAATTAATTCATTGTTGTCATTGTAACTTTATTTTTTTGCTTTTTTATTCATATTATATACCACTTGCCCGTTTTATTGAACACGCAAGACCCTTTTTCCCCATTTAAGAAATATGAGGTTTTGCTATGACAGCAACAACAAGCTCAAAAAAGGACAGTAGTTTACTCATCCACACTGTACAGTGTGGGCAGTTAGACAGCAGCTATATTTGTTAAGGTTAAAGGACCCATATTCTCCATTTTTCTTTTCTGTTTCTTTTTGTCCCTGAGGTCCACTTATACCATTTGTGTGGGTTTATGCACAAAAAACAACCACAATGCATTATATATATATATATATATATATATACACTGAGCAAAAGTATAAACGCAACACTTTTGTTTTTGCTCCCATTTTTCATGAGCTGAACTCAAAGATCTGAAACATTTTTTACATACACAAAAGAGCCATTACTCTCAAATATTGTTCACAAATCTGTCTAAATCTGTGTTAGTGAGCACTTCTCCTTTGCCAAGATAATCCA
>JBBPDA010000105.1:31856339-31878741 GCA_037974385.1 Arnoldichthys spilopterus
TCTCTCTTTCTCTCTCTCTCTCCCTCTCTCTGTCTCTCTCTATGTCTACCTCTGTCTCTCTCTGTCTTTCCGTCTCAAAAAAAAAAAAAAAACTGTGTGGGGGTGGGTTTTGTTGGGATGGAGGATGGATGGTCAAGGGTTATTCAATCCAGGCTAGGCTGTAAAATTAGTTTCAGAGCAGTGAGAAGTCTGGCTCTCATGAAGCATGGCGTCCACACTAGCTGTATGCATGTGTGTGCGTGTGTTTGTGTGTGTGTGCATGTGAGTGTGTGTGTGAGTGTGCGTGTGTTTAGACAAATGTGAAACCTAAACCTAGGCTCTCAACATTACATCTACATCACACTGTTAGATTTCAATACTCACTTGTTTTGAAACATTTTGTTCTTCTTAAAGTGATTTTTTGGCCAAGTGATTTAGTATAACCACACTACCGGACAACAAATTAAAGGTGTGCTGAAAGATGACACAAAAGAAGCGTTAAAAAATTTGATTATGCAATGGTTTTTCAAGAACTGGTCAGTAAATTAATAGACTCTTGTTAAACTCAGTGTTAACCTTCTCTTGGGGAAAAAAACACAGATTTCTGAAATGAGTGCAGTTCAGATGACTACACTGAATGTGTTGTTGGCAATTTTATCTCACACTACATACACAGCAGTTTTTAAGCATCGTGGCCCAACTTGCAGATGTAAATTTATTGATGGTAATTCAGTATCTCATGTTGCCATCCTGTAGATACTTATCAATGTTCAATTCCTGGCCACAGGACACTGTTGACTGTATATTTTTGGCTGGTGGATTATTCTTTGTCTAGCTAATAAAATGTACATACAAGGGAGTTGTACCTAAATGAAACAGCTCATCAGTTTGTACTCCTAGGGCCAACAACACTGACTTTTTTATTTTGTCACAAATCAGCTTTTCAAAATTTTCTAACTAATCTCTAACTGTATGATGTAGCACAGACAACAAATTGGACGTGTTTCTCATTACAAAGAAAATAACAGGCTTTACATACTACTGGGCAATGAGATGCTTCTGAATTCTATGCTGAACATTTAAAAAATACTGTATTCACAACTAATACAAGGCTTTATGCATATGTGTCATATGCACATTTATTTAGTGAACTCAGCATCTTCCCATTAGCTTCTACTGTAGATAATATAGGACTGTTGTTGCTACCATTTCATTTTCATCATGTTACTTTTTGGTGGGAAAAAAACAGTAGGGCAAAAAAAGTATTTGACAGCCACCAATTGTGCAAATTGTTCCACTTAAAATGATGAGAGGTCTGTAAATTTTATCATAGGCACACTTCAGCTATGAGAGACAGAATGTAAATTAAAATCCAGGAAATCACATTGTATGATTTTTAAATAATTTATTTGTGTAATGGTGCTAGGCCACTCCAGAACCTTGAAATGCTTTTTATGTAGCCACCCCTTTGTTGTGTTTGGGATCTTTGTCATGCTGGAAGATCCAGCCATGCATCATTTTCAATGTTCTCACTGATGGAAGAAGGTTTTTGCACAAAATCTCACGATACATGGCCCCATTCTTCCTTTCCTTAATATAGATCAGACCGTCCTGTCCCCTTTGCAAAAAAGCCCCACTGTATATCTTCAAACTTCTTAAAATCTTCAATTTATCACAGTAAAAATTTTCATTCATATTTGTAAGAATTCACCAATATTTGTTGTTTCCGTGAGCTCTTTTTACGTAAAACCCTGCCTGTAATTGTCTTTAACTTATTCAAATGTTGCTTTGAATAATCTGTACTGTATTACTACAGCCAAGGTTGCACCTGAAGAAAAAGGCACAAATACTGGTTAGCTAGGGAAATGAATAGATAGTAAAAAAAAAAAAAAAAAAGACTATTTTTCTAAGACTGAATGTCTTTGTAGTCCTATTAAGTGTGGGGACAAAGCCAAGCATGATTAAGGTCTTTGTAAACACAGGACTACATGCCTGGAGCAGAGAAATACTGAGTTCATGTTGTTGGCATGCTGCTTGTTGCTTAGCATTATAGCCAAAATAGAAGGATTGGCCAAAACACAACATACATTGACTATTTGGGCATCCACTCCTCTTCAATAGCTGTGCGAAGTTGCTGAATATTGGCAGGAACTGGAACATGCTGTCATATATGCCAATCCAGAGCATCCCAAACATGCTCAATGGGTGACATGTCTGGTGAGTATGCTGGAAGAGCTAGGATGTTTTCAGCCTTCAGGAATTGTGTACAGATCCTTGCAATATGGGGCCGTGCATTATCATGTTGTAACATGAAGTGATGGCCGTGGATGAATGGCACAATAATGGGCCTCAGGATCTCGTCACGGTATCTCTGTGCATTCAAAATGCCATCAATGCACCTGTGTTTGTTGTCCATAACATACGCCTGCCCATACCAAAATCCCACTGCCACCATGGGCCACTCGATCCACAATGTTGATGTCAGCAAAACACTCACCCACACGACGCCACACACGCTGTCTGCCATCTGCCCTGAACAGTGAAAACCAGGACTCATCCATGAACAGAACACCTCTCCATCGAATGTGAGTATTTGCCCACTCAAGTCGGTTATGACAACGAACTGCAGTCAGGTCCAGACCCCGAAGAGGACAACGAGCATGCAGATGAGCTTCCCTGAGACAGTTTCTGATTTGTGCATAAATTCTTTGGTTATGCAAACCGATTGTTGCTGCAGCTCTCCGGGTGGCTGGTCTCATATGATCATGGAGGTGAACATGCTGGATGTGGAGGTCCTGGGCTGGTGTGGTTACACGTGCTCTGTGGTTGTGACGCTGGTTGGATGTACTGCCAAATCCTCTGAAACGCCTTTAGAGACGGCTTATGGTAGAGAAATGAACATTTTCATGGGCAACAGCTCTGGTAGACATTCCTGCAGTCAGCATGCCAATTGTATGCTCCCTCAAAAGTTGCGACATCTGTGTCATTGTGCTGTATGATCAAACTGCACATTTCAGAGTGGCCTTTTATTGTGGGCAGTCTAAGGTGCACCTGCGCAATATTCATGCTGTCTAATCAGCACCTTGATATGCCACACCTGTAAGGGGGGATGGATTATCTGGCAAAGGAGAAGTGCTCACTAACACAGATTTAGACACATTTGTGAACAATATTTGAGAAAAATGGGTCCTCTGTATATGAAAAAAAAATTTCAGATCTTTGATTTCAGCTCATGAAAAATGGGAGCAAAAACAAAAGTGTTGTGTTTATATTTTTGTTCAGTGTATATATGACCATTTTCCAACTGCTCTTTGGCCCTTGGTATTAAACAGGCTTTTTGCGTTACTGTTCCTTTTACATAAATGAGCTCTGATTGGCTACGCTGTATTGCACCTCATTCAAAAAGCACTTTACTCCTTATACCTTCAACATGAATGAGAATGGCTAAACTGCTGTCAGCTAAAAATATAAAAGTATGCTGTTTTTGACATCACAAAAACAGTGAATTCAAAACGTTGTTTTCCATTAAACAGAAAATCCAAAAAACTCATTTTGCAGGGTTTAACTCTAACCCTAACAGGCCTCATCTAGCTAATCATGGAGTCATTTAGATCAGATGTGGCAAGTGGTAGATTGGGGGAGTGACAGGGTTGGTCACAGTCAATGGTCACTGTCACAGTCATGGTGCCAATAGTGCAGGGGGCTGTGGCAACCAGGTCCCCCAACAGGACCTCTATTATTGCTATTTATACAATTTAGCTGCAATTTTGGAAGGAGGGGTCAAGTTACACCACTTGAAAATAAACGTATGAAAACACCTTTATTTAGAGTGATGCCCTGGAAGAGTACTCACCAACACAATCTTCTACCTTCTTGGAGAGCTCACAACAAATCTCATCCAAATAATGAATTCACCTTGGATCAAGGGTGTTAGAATTGAATTCTGCAGCAGGGAAAATTGCAATGGGCAGGACTGGCAACCATAAAAGAACCACTGTTTGTTCCTTAGAGAACCTTTCATTAAATGACAGTGTATGCTCCAGTGGCTGTACATGTAGCATACGGCTGATTGCCATGGACATTATTTCAACATGCTTCTCTGTCTAGCAGAAGCCAATGGGCAGTTGCGAGAGACTTTAGGCAGAAAAACGTGTTTTCCTCCATTAAAATAAAACAGAAGGTTCTTTAGGGAACCTTTAAGGCATCTGGGGCTTCTATTTTTAAGAGTGTACCAGAATGTGCACTGTGCTGTGAATAAAAGAGCACTGGTGCGCTGTCCGTGGTGCTGAAGCGAAGAAGCAGCACTTAAAAGCTGATTTACATTTGGACCAGTGGCACTAGGGGGTACGGCGGAAAAATCCCCCAACATTTGTGTCATGCTGCCCTTAAACGACCGCTGTAGGTGTTCATTCAGCACAGGGGGGGATGTTTGTTGTGTGGGTTGTGGCTGTTCTTATCACAGCAGCGCCTTTAAATGGAGTGCGAGACTCAGCAGGCAGTGCGTAAATAGGAAGCACGAGGTGGGCAAAATCTAAACACACACACTGTCAGACTGTTTACTGGGGGGATTTTGAAACTGGTCACAACCCCTTGTGTTCCATTAAAGTCTCATTCAGGAAAAAAAAAAGGTTCAAAGCACAGAATCACAGATTGACTTGGCTACAAGTCAACTGCCTTGGGAATTAAGGGGGTGCACGGCACCAAAAAAATATGCATGTTTGTCTAAATGCACTGTGGGTTAACAAGCATGCATCTTACATGCTATAAGCCTAGATTCATGGGCGTTGTAGTGTTCAAAGCTGCACAGCCTTAGAACCCTAGATACTGTCCTGAAGGGCCATTGTCCAGCACAGTTTGTTATTATTATATTGGCTATTATCATGTTGAACCAGGTTTGTTTGAGCAGGGAAATCACTGCTCAAATAAACCTGGTTCAACATGATAATAGCCAGGTTTAGTGAGAGTGTGCTGGATACCGGCCCTCCAGGAGTGTTGGAAGCCTGATTAGATGCACCCTTTTTAAGTAGGCAAAAGCGGTAGCATCCTTTATATGCTTTAACTTCATCTTTATCTGCTGCACATGTAGTGTCCAGTTGGTAACCATGGACACTCATTTCTCTGTAGTTTGAAACACACACACAAACACACACAAACACACACACACACACACACACACACACACACACACACACAATTTATTTACTCAAAACAACACTTATGGAACCCAGTGGGCAGGCACTTCCCATTGGCTTCTACTCTTCTATTCTATGCTTCAGCGCCTGTCTGGCTTCTATATAAGAGTCAATGGGTTTTCCATGATTTTTAAAAAACAAATTACAAAGCCTATAGAGAACCCACTTAAAACCCAATTAAAACTCAACTACTGCACTGGTTTCACATACGGGCCCTAGCAACAGCCCAAGAATTTCCCCATGCCAAGCTCATGTGGCCCAGGACATGTTAGCTCGGTGTACTGCAGGGAACCCCACCAAAGAGCTGGACTACTCCTTTAAACCCCCATGACGATTGCGAAGTTTTTTCCCTCCTTTAATCCGGGGTGCTTTGGAGGACTTGGCCCACCTACCGTGTCATGTTCTCCCTGTGTGGCCGTTGCGCCTTCTCTAGTCCAAGTTTGGTAAAAATCCCCACCAGGGCCATGATGGCCACCACGCCGCAAATGACGTAGACGATCATGTTAGTCTTATCCTTGGTGGGGTCGTGCCTGGGGTCGCTCTTCTTGTACGGGGTCTGCCCCTTGAGCCAAACGGGCGTGTCGTAGTTCTTGCACGTGCTCTGGTCCAGGCGCGAGTCCTTGTACGCGCAGCAAAAGCGGAAGCCACAGGTGCCGCAGCAGTACAGGTAGCTGCCCGTCTGGCAGATGAACGACGGGTCCCACTGGCCCATCACGTCGTAGTAGCCCCGGCACACGTCCTGGGTGTGCGGCGCCTCGGACACGGCGCCCTCCTCGTCCCGCGAGCCGTTGGAGCCCGCGAGCATGATGAAGCCGTCCAGCTGCTGCTCGGGCTCGCCGTCCGCGCGGCACACCAGCACCGTCACTTTGACCAGCAGGTACTCTAAAAGCAGCGCGGTCCGTTTCATCGTTGCCGCCGCGCACTTTCCTGTAGCGGAAAGGGAGAGAAGGGAGCAGAGGAAGGAGAGAGCGAGAGAGACAGAAACAGAGAGAGGGAAGTTGATACTGGCGGTTGTCAGAAGACGTAAATCCAAGTGGAAACGCGCAGCCACGCGCCACTGTTTCTCATTCTGTGACGGTCTGGCGGGAGCGCGCGCTCTCGGCGAAGGCGAAGCTTCCGTGCGGCGGATGCGCTCCGGTCTCCGAGCAGAAGCGCAAGGCGGCCGCGCGCGCAACACGCATCACACAGACTGAAAGAGCAAAGAGAGAAACGAATGAGCTCGAATCACACATAGACGACGAGAGAGAGAGAGAGAGAGAGAGAGAGAGAGAGAGAAAGAGTGTGAGAGAGGAAGAGGAGGAGGAGGAGGAGGAGGAGGAGGAGGAGAGGGAGGGATTAGACAACAGTGCGCGCGTGCTGAAAGTTACGGAGCAAACCACGTACGTGCTTTGTGGTCACCATCACGCACAGAAACGCTTATCAGCGCCCGTGTCCACGCCGTTCAGTCCATTTCCAGTCAAAACAGCCACGACGTACAGGTTCTGTAGATAAAAACGTGTTTCTAGAGTAAAAACTACATTTAACAGCAAATTCAAGGTTCATCTTAGTAGCTGCAGTTTTTGCTCCTGATCAAAAAAAAAAAAAACAGCTCCAGATTTACAGTCATTGTTCCATGAATTGAAGTTAAAGTGACTATTTGTCATTGTGAACACACCCAAGCGCCACAACGAAATGTGCCCTCTGCATTTAACCCATCAAACATGCACATGTGGAGCAGCGGGCAGATATCAACAGTGTCCGAAGAGCAGTGTAGCGGGATGGTACCGTGCTCATGGGTACCACAGTGGTGCCAGGGCTGGGACTTGAACCTGCCAAACCTCAGGCCCTGTAGTTTGGGCTGAGCAATATATATCGATCGTTCTCAGTGTATCATGTCATGTTCTAGTTGTAGTAAATACTCATGAACAGTACAAACTTTCACATATTTTTAAGCTGCTGTTTAAGCTACAGCTTTCACTTCTCTCGCTCGCTCCACTCGTTCTCTCACTCACTGCATCCAAAACTGCATTTGACCACACTAAATAGTGTGTAGAAATAGCACAGAGCCATTAGATATGCATTCAGTAATGTAGCATGTGAAGTATAGAGGTGTGTTATTTGGGACACAGCTAACACACACTCTCCCCACTCCAGATAAATCACTGGGTCAGGTTTGCAAGGGCCACTAGCTAAGAAAGTGAAGTAAAGGCTGCTCATTGGACAGAAAAATGCCGTTTTGGGTTCCAGAAGGAATGAACCATGGCTACTTTATGAATATGTTTGCTGTGCATCAAGTGTTAAGCGATACTTTAATACAAAGCACTAAAAAACCTTCGAAGATCAGCCCCGAATCCATCAAACATGTGCCTCCACTTTAGGTGGAACTACTGTTATGTTCTTTCAGACAAGCTGGAATTAGCTACTCAACAAGAGCATTTCAAACCAGCACTTCATGTCCAAAGAGCTTTAGAGGAGATTTCATATTGTGTATCAGCCATGTACTGTAGCCTAAAATATCACAATATAATTTATATGCCATATCGCCCAGCTCGAATTCAAGTGCACATGTTCTTTTTGTCTGTTTGCTTTTCTCAGTAGCAGCTGCTTGAACAGCTCCATATCCTTTCAGACCTACAGTGTTGAGCTCTCTCTCTCATAACTGAAGGATGGACAGAAACACCTGGATTTTTCATATGTGGAGCCAGAGCCTGATTTTCTCTTCTCTCTCAAAGATTAAAGCTTCAAGTGTTGTTTATTCAATGGGGACCGTTTTGGTGATCTACCACATCTTGCACAGTTGTGAGAGATCTCATTTTCTTCCTGAATATTTTAATCTTTTTTTTTTTTTTGCTCCAGTTTTGGAAACTCCTGCTTTTTCAATTATTTTCCTTTGCCTTTTACTTTTCCTTTTGCAGGTGGTTCATCTGGCATCTAATCTCAGCAATCTTTAGACCTTTTAGAAGCACAGGAGACAGAAATGTTTGAGGCAGCTGAGGTGTGTGTGTGTGTGTGTCTGTAGCTGCTTGTGAGAGAATTGGTGACTGAAGCAGAACATTATGTCGTTGAGAGCTTTGGGAGCAGCTGTTGTTGGTAGGATGCAGCTGTAACTAGTTAGGTTTAAGACCAGAAGGGTGAAGAGTTAAAGCAAAGACTGGACAAAAGAAATACTAAATATCTGTCTACTAGCTGAGTGTATAAAGTCATAAGCAAATGTGAAACAAAACAGAAAAAAGTTTAATGACCAAGAGATATTGGTCTTAATAAATAAAGTTATGTGCATCCAGAACATTCTCCAAGGGTTTTATGCTACTCTGGGTAACAACACAGGGACTAACATGAGAACTGTGAACATGAGAACAAGCGACTGTGCACAAAAACTGGGACTATTCTGCATCTTCTTACATACAAATAATTGATCTAAAAAACATTTTTAACCATTATGATGGTAAACATTTTTCATAATGTTTGAGGTTTGTGCATCTATCTAGAGGTTTGTAGATGTATCTTAAGTTTTTAAAAGGTGGAGAGAAACTCAACATTAGAAAATTGAGTATGTAATCATAAAAGTGTACTATATTCAAAAGCTATTTGTGCCATCTTCACACATTTTGCAGGGGCCTATTTCAAATGCATTCGCATAAGCTACAGAGGCACATTTTGAGAAGCGCATTCACCAAGCTCACTGGCCATAAGGTATGCATAAGCTCGAGTGCTGTTTCATACATAAAAAGCAGACAGAATCTGTCAAGTAAATGGTAAAATGTAAATACAAACAGAATGTGATTTGCAAATCATGTAAATCCATATTTACCTTAAAAAAGGAGAAATATTAAATGCTGAAACTACTAACTTGTTTTCTGAAAAATATATGCTTAGTTTGAATTTGATGCTTAAAACATTGAAAAAAAAAGTTGGGGCTTGTTTACACCTATGTTGCATCACCTTTTCTTTTAGGAGCACCATGCAATGTTTGAGAACTGAGGAGAGTTTTGAATGTGAAATTTCCCATTTCTGCCTGATATTTACATTTACATTCGGATTTGCAGGTCTACAGCAGCAGACCTAGGCTTACATTAGAAGCTGCTAGTCAACCAAGATTCTAGCAGAGCTGATATTAAACCTTACACAGAAAAGACACATTTATTTGTTTATCTTTCTAAATATATTTTTAGTAGTAAGAAAGTTAGTTATGTTAGTTTTGAGACATGTGACTTCCAAGACTGATGAGGGAAACCAGGAGGATCTGATGATCATCAAGCTGCTGAAAGATCTAGAAGAATTCGTACCAAAGACAGCTTTGCTGACTTGCCTGTGTGAAGCTCTTCTGTGAGAGCTAGTAGCGCAGTTTCTGTAGAATGAGTAATTTGGAATCAAAACTTGGGTCATTAAGCTTTTTTTAGGTTAAAATAAGTTTCGTTGATTATACAACATGGTCCATCACATTGGAGAGGAAGGAAAGAAGACATGTTGGTCTGTCGTTGTTTACATCACTGACTTCTTCAGGATTGGTGTGACTACAGCTGATTTGAAGGCAGTTGGGATGTAACCAGTTGTCATGGAGCCATTTATTATGTGGGTGATGAAAGGAAGAAGATCCAAGGATGTTGTCAGGAGTGTAAGTGATGTCATTGGATCAATTGGGGATATAGACGGTTTTTGCAAGATGTCAGGAGCTGAAAGACATCATCAGGGGAAAGTGTAGTAAAGCAGGTAATTGGAAGGTGGTCAGCAGGCTGAGAGTCTGGGAGGTAGGTGGTGACTGAAGGGAAGGATTTTCTGTTCTTGTCAATTTTTCCATCGAAGAAAGTCACAAAATCCTCTGAGAAGAGGAGGCAAAGAGTTTGAATGAGTTTGATTCAGATTCTTCCTGCTTGACTATGAAGAGAGAAGACTTTGCAGTTAATATATATGTACTGAATTTTCATAGAAGGGCTTGATATGTAAGAAAATCAGAGTAAAGATTTCCTCCATCTTCTTCCTGCTGCTCTCATTCTCATCTCATCTGAAGAACATCAGATAACAATGGTGAAAGAGGTTGATGTTGGTCTGAAAGATGGTGGGCAACGTTGGTTAAATGAGGTGTGGATCTAAGAAAGCAGGGATTTGGCAAGCAAATTAAAACAAACTAAACCTTCCAGGTGAAGACATCTCTAGGAGACCCCAGGCACATCTATACTGATATAGGATCTCAGCTGCTCAACAGTTCGGGTTCTTCTTTGACCTATTTTTTATTTCATGATGTGCAGAATGTTTTCAGTGTGTACAGGTCTGGACTGCAGGCAAGCCAGTTTAACATCCAGACTTCTACTATAAACCCATGCTGTTGTAATACATTCAGAATATGATTTGTTATAGTCTTGCTGAAATAATCAAGGCCTTTACTGAAAAAGACATAATCTGGATGGCAGCATATGTTTCTCCTAAACCTGTATATATCATTAAGTATTAGTTGTGCTTTCCTAGATATGCAAGCTAACTATGCTATTTGCACTAATGCACCCCATACTCCAATAGCACAACAGATGCTGACAGTTGATCTGTGCTTGCTGTTGATTTGTCCCCATACCATCACAGGTGCTGAATTTGGAACTATGCACTGATAGTAATGTGGATGATTTCTCTATTATTTAGTTCAGAGAACATGGCATCCATGATTTCCCAAAAAATTTTTTTGTCAGATTTGTCAGACCACAGAACAGTTTTCCACTTCGCCTCAGTCAATCGTAAAAGAGCTTATGCTCGGGGAAAAGGAAGCGACATTTCTGGATCATGTCTATATATTGATTCTTCTTAGCATGGTTGAGTTTTAACTTGTTTTTGTGGATGCAGTGACAATGGTTTGATTTCCATTACAAAATTGTGTCTGTTTTTAATGCAGTGTCACTGGAGGACCTGAAGATTACTAAACCCATTCCCACCATCTTTTGTTGCCCCATCCCAAGTTATTTTTTTTATATTTTGCTGGCATCAAATGTGCACAAATGAATTTCCAGAATCCTGATGATGAATATTTGATATTTTGTTTTCAAATAAATAAAATGAGTTAATATGATTTGCACATCATATTTTTATTTACATTTACACAGCATTCCAACATTTTGGGAAATGTGGTTGTACATTGTACACTTGTTAAATTAGTTTTCTGAACATGGCAGACTAAAGTACTTCTTAATAACATATTTACATGCAGTATCATAGATTACCATCACCACTGAAAACAGCTGATATTCTAGGCTCAAAAGCTTGCCAAACAGCAACAGCACCCATAGGGAATGAGGTCAGTTAGCTAGTTCTGTCTTGCCCCTGAATTTCTGGCATTATGGTCTTATTGTCTCGTTTTGGTTCATTAAATACAGGTTGGTCTAAGGTCAAAACTCAAAAACTGCCCAGAATGTACCCAAAATGCTTACTTCATTCAAATGAAATTGTGCTGTACTGCCTTAAGGAAAATAATAAAACATATTTGACCTGACGTATAACTGTTTCAGTCACAGTTTTTCCATCTATCATTGGTATATTGGACATAAAGTGGCACACCACTGGGCCCTGTGTGTAACAAGCCTGCATCGAGGTGTTTAGTTGCCCCAGGCACAATGAGCACTGCTTGTGCCTGCTTAGAGTGGGGCCTTATTGTCAGGAAGTCTCCATCACATTCAAACTCATAAACATGCTTGTTGCAGACTGGAAAAAGCCAAATGGTGCTGAAAAAAGGCTAATTGAATAATAGCAGAGGGTAGAGTGGCTATTGCCCCCATTTAAGACCAAGGGTAGTTAAATGACATATAAAGAAAAATCCCATATCATGGAAAATGAATTTGAGGTGGCTGGAATAAATAGGCTAGTAGGACTTAGCCCTCCATGTTTTTTAAACAAAAGGGGCATTAAAATTAGGTTTGATATAGCTGGCATCTTTATAGTTCTACTTGCTGTTAACAAATGACTAAAAGTTTATTATTTTGAACTAATAATAGCAGCAGCACTAGAACCACCAACACACTGTCAGCAAATAAGAATTGGTTAATATGGGGCTGATTTACATCTAGCCCAAGCTGCAGATATACACAGTTAGTAATCCACCTCCCTGCAGTCTCAGGTCAGAGGACCAGGTCTGATTAGAAAATTCTACATATACAAATGAATATGAATGTTTTAGCTTTATTTACACTGTGAAACGAATACAGCCAAACTTAGTGTATGTAATTATATGGTAATGTTAAATGCAATCCTTTTTAATTTGCTATATTATAATGTTATCTGTATTCGCGACAAGCTAGTGGTGGGGATATAGCAGCTTTATGCAGACATATGTAGCTTATAAAATGTGAAACTTGTTACAGATGTTCAGATAAGATATTTTCCATTGTATAGTGCTATAGCTGATAAAGTGCATTTGTTTGTATGACCCTTCATCATAATATTCCTTCTGTGTCCCTGCTGCATGTTTTCTCTTTGGGTTTATGTCTTATCCCTGAAGTTATGCTTTCCCTCCCATGTAGCCAAACATCTTGTTATTGATTTATGTATACATCTGAGCTGATTTATCTTTAAAACAGTGTCTGGTGCTTGGTTTTGGCCACAGGTCTGAGGAGAGAGACCGCTCTTATTAATTGTCATGGCCTGACCTAACTGTTGTGCTAGCTTGCCATAGCTGTCTGATTGACATATAAAGATTTTATTGTGAGTACTACCTACCTAGACAGCTCCTTTTTGTTTCATTGTTGTACTTGAGAAGTGCTATGAAGCATGGTGTTGAGTGTGTGAGAATTTGGTAGCTGTTGTTAGCTGTTACTGAAAGGTCAGCCCATCCATTTGGTATTATGACCAGCCTTCACCACTCAGACACTGTTGACCAGTTAAGCACAGTGCATGAACAGAGACTTATTTATACACAGTGCATGTATATAGACTTTTTGACCCTACTGCCTTTTGAATGAGGCACAATTCAGGGTAGCCCTGTTAGATAAACAGACATTTATGCTATTTAGCCAAAAGTGAGTGAGTGATTATTTGTCATTGTGAACACACAGCACAACACACAATGCACCTTAAAGAAACGTGACTTTATTTAACCCATCCCTGTAGAAGCAGTGAGCAGCTAATGTGGGCAGCACCCAGGGAGCAGAACCTTATGGTACCTTGCTTAGAAATGTCAACAGTGGTGATTGTTGTCTGATTTTCTTCTTCATGATGTACTTTACATTTTCAACAGAAGAAAGATCTGTACCGGCAGCAGGCCAGTCAAGCAAATGCACTCTTTGACCCATACAGAATGTAGTCTGGCATTGTCTTGCTAAAATAATTGATGGCAGAACAAATGTCTCTCTAAAATCCTAATATATGCATAACAGTCTTGGTGTTTTTTATCTTTGAAACTGAGAACCCAATGCCTGTTTAATCCAAAAACAAGCTGAAATGTGGACACATTTGACCACAACACTTGGTTCCACAATCTTTTGGTCCATCTGAGATAAGCCTGGGCCCAGACAACTCTGCATAGAGTTGATGTATGACTTTCTCCTTGCATAATACAGTTTCAGTTTGCATTTCTTATTGCAGTGACTTCTTGGTTAAGTGACAATGGTTTTTTTTTACTCCAAAGCCAAGGTGGCTATATTTGTCACAGTAGCATGAAACTTTCTTAGGCAGTGAGGCTATGATGGATACTTCTTTTTTTCCCAGTCATGATACCTCACCTGCTAACTTAATGTGGAGTGCTTTTTATTTTTTATTTAAGCTTGTCAGTAAAATGATAATGTTTCTTTGTATGAATTAATATCTCACAGATTTGTGTTTTTTTTATTTTTTGTAAAAAAAAACATCCCATGTGGTTTGTACAACCCCAAATCAGAAAAAGTTGGGACGGTATGGAAAACGCAAATTAAAAAAAAAGATAGTAGTAATTTCTAAATTTACTTTGACTTGAAATGTTTCATGTTTTGTCTGGTCAACTTCATTTCATTTGTAATATACATCCTTTCCTGTCATTCAGACCTGCAACACATTCCGAAAAAAGTTGGGACAGTAAAGCATTTACCACTTTGTAATGCTGCCGTTCCTTTTCACAACATTAAAGGACGTTTAGGCACTGAAGACACCAAGTGATGAAGTGTTTCAGATGTAATTGTGTCCCATTCTTCCTGCAAACAAGTCTTGAGGTGGGCAACAGTACGGGGTCTCCGTTTTTCGCATTTTGCGCTTCAAAATGCGCCACACATTCTCTTTTGGAGACAGGTCAGGACTGCAGGCAGGCCAGTCAAGTACCTGTACCCTCCTCCTCCACAACCAGGACTTTGTAATGTGTGCAGAATGTGGTTTTGCATTGTCTTGTTGAAATATGCATGGGCCCTGGAAAAGATTTCTTCTTGAAGGCAGCATATTGTGCTCCAAAATTGTACTTTTCAGCATTAATGGTGAGGTCTATGCTCTTTGCAGGCTGGTCTCAAACTTTGTTTATGAAAAGAAAAATGCCTCCACCGCAATGCTGCCGCAAATTTGGAAACACAATCCTCTTGAACATGGGTTCCCAGCCTTTTGCAACCTGTGGCCTAACAATTGAGTATAAAAGCATTTGCTGCCTACGACAATGCCGCAACCATTTTAAAAATGGGAATGTCTACAATACAAGAAATCAAAAAATGATTTTACAGGTGCATTTTACAACTCTCTGACGTGACCTTAGAATGAAACAGGCTGTTTTCATTTTTTTTTGGACTGCTTATAAATATTTAATGAGATCAGTTATCAATGGTCAAATGGTCAGACCAATCCAGAAGCTTAACCCAAATATACTTCATTTTTGCAAATAATTATTACAATATTATTTGTCATATGTAAAATTGTTTGGCTAAATGTTTTTTTCCAGTTTTAGTTTGAATTTTTTTGCAATGAAATTTTAATTTTTGCAATGAAAAATAAAATAACTCCAGCAGCCCCCTGTCCAGCCCACTACCACCCCTCACTGAAAAAGCTTCAAAATGTCACTGTGAGCTGTAAATTAAGATTAAGACTGAGATTAAGATTCCTCTTCACTGGAACTAAGGAGCTGAGCTATAACCATAAAGAAACAGCCCTAGGTTATTATCCTTTCTCCTCCCAACTTTATTCATGGCTCAGTGCATTTGGAGAGATAGCGTTCTCCCAGCATCCAGCAAACTCAGTTTAATTTGTCATACTGCCAGAAAATGAAAAGCAGAGACAACCAACTTTTGTGCTCACATAGCTGACAGGTCCAGACATGATCTCCTAATGCATCTGGGGACAACTATGAGAAATATATCCGCTAAATGTGGATAGGAACTTGATAGGAACTTGGACTAGGATTAAGGTGGAAACAAACTGAATGTGGAAATTTGAATGGAGTCCAACAGCTCGAGAAGGTGAATGTTACTAATACGATCATCAGGATTTTCCAAAAGATACCAAGCCTGTTGTTAACTCATGGATGTAGCTATAAAAGCTTGTAAGTAATAGCTAAATCCCTTCCCTTCAAACGATTACTGTCTTTAAACGAAATTTTAAATGGTCTCATGGAGTCAGTGCACACCTCAATCAGTGTTCCTGATTTTGAAGAATGACTGTGTTTTGCTAGTGGTGTAATTGATGGAACTGCAGACCTTAAAAGATCACCAGCTAAAGGACTTTAAGGTCAGGTTGCGAAAGGGGATCACCCTGGTTATACCAGCTGTTCATTATGTCCCCAGTAGTGCATTCTTGTTACAAGATCACCTCTGGCCCTGCAAGAGTAGCACTGCATTTGCTTCTCTTGTGTTGTAACTGAGGATTTCATTGCATACCTCACATGCTTTGCAGCTGAGCTGTTTTTTCCTGTAAGTGGTTCCACTTCACAATAACCAGTAATCCAAAAGTTCGATGAACTGACTGGTGGCATCCTATGGCAGTGCCAAACTGAAATTGGTTCAGTGTGACATATTCTACTGCCAGTTTTTATATATGGAGACTGCATGCCTGTAAAATTCCACCTATATTTCACATACATTAAGCTATGAAGTGTCTTAAAGGCATTATTAAGTGTAAAGCATAAAGAGAGGCTGGAGAATGATTTTACAAAAATGAATTATGACTTATGAAATTAAATGTGATTTTTTAAAATTATTATGTTTACTAATAGTTTAATTACGTATATTAAAACACTCAAATGTTATAAGTAGATTTTATGGGGGAAAATAAATACAGACTATAGATTTGTTATGTGTTAAATATTTCCCCTTTACACATTGTAAATAAATATAGGAACATTGTACAAACTTCATGATTGACGGGATATATGCTTTATTAGACCGCAGTGCGGCAGTAGTTTGAAATAACTCTCGCCACTTTACACCTCACTGAGTGGGCAGGATGTGGCTCAGTTGTATAGGCCTTCACACCAGGAGCTGAAACGCAGTGTGGTCAGACAGCAGTGAACACCAGGGATGCTGACCTGCTGTACCTCGGCAGGATTTTAGGTTCATGTTACTTTGATATAAAAAAAATCTATTCCTTAGACCTTAGCACAAGCTGTTCCAAGAGTTCTGCAATGCTGAACCTGTTTCCTCTCAAACAGCCCTCAGCACTGCAATTCTGACAAAGAGGAAGGATTGCTCACCATGCTAAATAAAGGTGAAAAAACGCCTCAGCTCAGAATATCTTAAGTTTCTGACAAGTTGATGTAAATGGATAGTTTCTGTCAAGGAGCTGATGAACTATTTTAAGCTTCAAAAATAAGCCTTTAAAAGTGATCCTGGTTCAGTCACAATGTATCACATGTGAGCATTATGGTCTTATAGCTTTTAGTTGACCTGATGGTAATATTAATTTCCATATAATTACCATCTGGATTCATTTCTAATATTACTTCTTTAATCCCAATTTGATCCTCAATTTAGCTGTGCTGTGGCATGACTGGGGATTGACCTCAATGATAGGGAAAATTATCTATTACTTCATTTTTTTGCTCACTAGAGCGGTTTTCAAGAGCTGCTGAATGTTAACAGAGTTACATCCACTCAGCGTTGTATTATTAGCAAGGGTGGCAATAACCAATTTGCAAGCATCTCAGGATACATCATCCACCTCATTGTGTTATACAGGGCCAAGTCCATAAGGTCAGGAGAGGTTTGGTCAAATAAATCAACTAGACCACCTCAACTGTATG
The DNA here is from genome assembly GCA_037974385.1 of Arnoldichthys spilopterus. Taxonomy (NCBI): domain Eukaryota; kingdom Metazoa; phylum Chordata; class Actinopteri; order Characiformes; family Lepidarchidae; genus Arnoldichthys; species Arnoldichthys spilopterus. Next base: position 31,873,644 of record JBBPDA010000105.1, read on the forward strand.
GTGATTTTCTGTGTGAATGAAAGATTAGAATGACTATGCAAAGAAAAAGGGGAAAATAAAGTTAATAACAACAGGGAAAAAAAGTATATAATACAAATAACAAAAAAACTCACATGGAAAAAAAATGAAAGAATCATTTTTTGCGTAGTATCAGCACTTCTCGGTTAATTAAGGCAATTAACAATATTTGATTATATTCATTTCCAGCCCAATGGCATTCTACATTACATTCATTTCCTGTTTTCTCTGCTGGCACTTTGTATTCATATTGAATAGGTCAACTTTTTAAAAAATATGAATACCTGACTATTACTCATTGAAGAGGTTGATTTTATTATTTTATTTATTTTATTAATAATGTTGGATATGTATTTTTTTATACTGCTTCAAATAGGTTAAATAGTTCATGGACCAATGAACATGACCCAAAGAAACTGGCAATCTTTCTAATTCCACCTTATGCAAGATATCTCACTTAGTCTTTAGTATACAAAGTTCCGAAGTGATTTGTTCATTCTCTTGTACATTTATTTACAAAAAAATACAAAAAATATCTTGATGCTACTGCAATATGGGCATATAATATGTCTAAATCCAATGTTTCTGTCCATCAGCTGTCCTCTCCTGATGCCTAGGGTTAAAAGTGCTGTGAAATAATTAGCCATCAACAAGCTGGAGAGGCAACACAGAAAATGATTGCTCACTGACAAAGATAGAGTTGTGTGGATTAATTCTTTCCCACCAAAACCTTCTTCAGGAGTGTAATTCTACTCTGGGCAAGAAAACAGAGGGTGTAAAATGAGAATGCAGACTGTGCATGCAAATTGTGACTACATCTTCATCTACAACTTCTGATCCCAAGAGTTTAAACCTGAGCCTACTCCAGCCCCAGCTCCCACAGAGGCAAAAGGCAGAGAAACACCAGTCACCAATCCTTTGCAGGGCAGACACACAGACAAACAAAGTCACACCTAGGGGTAATTTCACATCTTTAGTACATGGGCCACTTGTAGTATATATATATATATATAAATATACATTGAGGGCCGAGGTGGAGGCGGCAGAGTTAAAGATGCTAAGATTTGCGTTGGGAGTGACGAGGGTGGACAGGATTAGGAATGAGTATATTAGAGATACAGCTCAGGTTTCGAGGTTTGGAGACAAAGTCAGAGGAGTGAGATTGTGTTGGTTTAGACATGTGCGGAGGAGCGAGACTGAGTATATTGGGAAAAGGTTGATGATGGAGCTATCAGGCAACTGAAAAAGAGGAAGGCCAAAAGGTTTATGGATGTGGTGAGAAAGGACATGCAGGTAGTGGGTGGGAAAGAGGAAGATTCAGAAGACAGTAAGAAATGGAAATGAAAGATCTGTTGTGGCGACCCCTAACAGGAGCAGCCGAAAGCAGCAGCAGAAGAAGACATGTTGCTTCAAAACCTGCACATTATTCATTATTAATGGTGCCTTCCCTGGTTTCCAAGCTAACAATGCCATGTGCGCTAATGCATCCCCATACTCCCATATCATCACAGATGCTGGTTGTTGATCTGTGCACTAACAAGCCACATGACCTCTCTCCAAATTTTAATTTGTCAGATCACAAGACGTCACCTCAATCAATCTTAAATGAACTGGGGCTCATTTGTTTTTCTCAGATGTTTCTCAGTTTTCTCTATTAAAGGGAGCCATGTTGCTGCATGCTTTGCCACTGAGTCCAACTGAGAGGCATGCAGTGATGTTAATGCATACCCTCTGTATGCAGGGCCGATTCTAGACAGGCATATATAAGGGGGCAGACAGAAATGTGAGGGGAGCACATGGTGGCAATGGAGGCGGAAAGGGGTGGGGTTGCTCTAGATAACTGTTTTGTCATGTTATTGAATTGCACTTTGTCAACCCTTTACCCTAAGACCTGTCCCACCTGAAGGCTAAGCTTCTGCTGGTGTAGCTCTTAGGGTCACTGAGGCACACAAACCCCCTGACCACGTTAAGGTGGCAATCCCTCAGGGGGAAAAGTGAAAAATAAAACAACAAAAAATAAAATATACCTTATCAGATTATAACAACAAAAAACATGACATTTACCTTCACTGGACGCCTATATCAAATATATTCCAACCTGTCAGGAGGGTGCCCTAGCCCAGCAATTACCAAAGGGGTTAAAGGGCTTCCGTGCATGTACCTCCTTGTCGGTCTATGTTTGTATGCTTTGCGTCACTGTGATGGTCCTTATGTTTGTGTGTTCCTTTTGAGTTAGTGTTTTGTCTAATGAAACCCCTTAATCCATGTCCGTCCTGCCTGCATTTGCCAGGGAGAGCAGACCAGAGTTGGGCCTCTGCACTGAGGGGCGGCTCGAAGTAGGGGCTACCCTGGATGAGCACAGTGGAGGGGGAGAAGGCAAATCCCTCTTCTGAGGCCGTTGGCGGGTCCTCCGCCGCGCCCAGGCGCAGAAAGCGCGAGAGGGGGCGTGGCGAGGGGACCACCGGTGGTGACTCGTCCAGGAAGGTCCCAAGCGGCGGGTGCCCAGCTCAGTGTACCAGTGGAATCATCCCTGTTCACACCCCGTTCACCCTGGCTGCTCGAGCTCGCGGTGGGTCAGTCGCCAAGCCAGAAAGCGTCTTATTACAAGACTTATTATAAGAAAACAAACACTGAGAATAAACAGAAAATAAAGACAGAAACATTGACTACTGCCAGAAAGAACTTACACAACAAGACCACATCACATGTAGCGTTAACAGCATTATGACAGGTGCACAACAGAGACCCGACAAGGACATGGTGAAACACGAGGGGTTTTAACACTAGGTTGAACAAAGCAACACCTGGACTTGGGAGGAGACATAACAAGACACAGCTGAAGAAGGGGCATGACTAAGGCCAAGCTAAAAGCTAAGGAGACTATGTAAACATAAACAACGGCACATGGCTAAATAACGTGACAGGGAAAGACAAAAACAAGATAGGGCACTTCGCAATACACACAATGGCATAATACCACTGTTTTGCACCTGAAACTGATGACGCATCATATATACACATCTTTACTGTAGTTGTGAAGAAAATAACCTTTTCCTGGATTCTATTTCAGTCCACACTGACGTAACAACCCTTTTAATTTCATTCTGTTTATTATTCTCAGCTCCAGGGCTGCTTTGCCTCTCAGTTCCCATGTTTGAGCTTTCTCATTTGATCAATTTATTGGCATAAAGGTAAACGTTAAATCAGCTGTAGATTAGCACTCCTGTACCGACTCACGCCAGGCTATGCTAATAGATTGACGAACGCATCGATTGGCTTAGTCAGGCGCGAGCAGTCGAGCACCAAGCTGCGAATTTGAAGGTAGAGAGTGTGAAACGTGCGCTTTGACTGTAGTTGACAATGTCAGGAGACGAGGACATCTTCCTAAGAGCGCAACAGCGGACCTATAAAGGTTTGACTGAAGGTACAGCAACTGTCCGAGTTTGCCGTTGACGTCTGACATTTTGGGGGACTAGCGCTCTTTACTTCATAGTTAGCAAGCTAACGTTCACTATTAACTCTGTAAACTCCAGGCTGACAGTCGTTCCTAGTTTTCTGTTTGTTGAGCAACATGTCTCGTCCTCCTGCTGTTTTGCGTTTTTAATTTGCCCACTGTTGGCTAAAAAGTAACTCTTAAATCTAACGGTAATCAAGCCTTGAAGTGAGGTAGAGTGTGTGGTGCGTGTACAGACGCGTATATGAATGGCGCCTTGAATACTAACCTATATTACTGTCCTGTCTTTATTTGTGCTGTATGAACACTGAGAGCTGATTATTAGTCCAGCAGAAGTGCGATTGTTAACATAGGTTTTCGAGGCTTGAATGACTAAAGCAGGGTTGCCTCATCTCCGCTTCTGGAGCGTGGAAGGCTGGTGTCCAGCACAGTTTGGTAGTTTCCCTCCTCAGACACACTCACGAAACTTGGGGAATCAACACGTGAGTTCATCCAGGTGTGTCTAAGCAGACAGCAAACTGTGCTATCCTCAGAGCTGGGAAGTCCTGCTCAAAAGCATGTAGTCAGATAAATCAGTCAGATAAACAGAAAGTGCTAACTGCACAAAATGTTTACGAACAGCCAAACATTGTTTTACAATAGTTTTGAGAAAATTTTGGCCTAAAGCATTCTTTTAAATCCATTCATGGGGAACATGGGTGGTGTATATTCCTCGATAAAAACCTAATTTTCAGATTTCACACTATTTTGCCATCATAAATATTACATACAAACGCTGTGTGTGAAAACAGACGTGTTGGTTTACTTTGGATGGTGAAAAAAGTGGGTATTTTTGTGCTACAGACACCATGATCCCTGGTACTTTTCAACACCATTTTAAAAAAGTCAGTAAGTTTCTTTGAACTTGATCATTTTTTCATTAAAACACTTTAAATGACATGAGTTACTTCTCAGTGATTGTGTTATGTAGGCATTTTGAAAAATGTTAACTCCTGAAGCAGCTTACAGCTCTCACCCGCTGTATCCCATCTCACCCGCTGTATGAGACTGTAGGGGCCCCAAGTAGCTACTTCAGTAACAGACTGTTACACCCTGCATGCAAGAAGGAGCGCTACCGTCAGCCATCAGATTGTACAACACCTCGGTGAACTAGACAGAAAAAAAACCACACACAGCTGTATTTTTAATCTGTGTAATATATGTAACTAATTCATAATGCAACACAATCACTGGGTTACATGCAATATTCTGTGCAATATCACTTCTACACTTTTACACCCTTTTTGTATAAAAAAACAACTTTGGTTAAGACTGCATGTTGTGTGTATATATAGTAAGATTTTATTTTATAGTGTTTTATTTTATATATGTATATTTTAGTATGTAAATGTATGTGTGTGTATATGTATTTATATATATATATAGTTGAGGAAATAATTATTTGATGCCTCGCGGATTTTGTAAGTTTGTCCAATGACAAAGAAATGAAAAGTCTCAGAACAGGATCTTTTTAATGGAAGGTTTATTTTAACAGTGACAGATAGCACATCAAAAGGAAAATTTAAAAAAATAACTTTAAATAAAAGATAGAAACTGATTTGCATTTCATTGAGTGAAATAAGTATT
>JBBPDA010000105.1:31878841-31890154 GCA_037974385.1 Arnoldichthys spilopterus
TATATATATAAATTATTTCTTTATTTCTTTATTTCTTTACACAACCATTTTCCAGCCTCTCTTTATCCCTTAAAATTAAGCTTAAAATTAGAATTGACTGCCATGTATTGAGTCTCATTCACAAAGCAGTCTCAGCTGAAACTTTAGAATGAACTTCTGTGTACAGTAGTTGACCACATATATTTTCATAAAAATCCATGGTGGATCGTTTTATGTTACAATCACATTTGTTTAAACAGAGAAAAGTTGACTTTGTGTCTCTGTGTACCACGGTGATCATGGAGAAAAGCAAGGACAGCAAAGGTTTTTCTGAGCATTAAACAAACCAAAATTGTGGAAAAGCATTGACAATCTCAAGGCTACAAGTCTTGTCTCCCGAGATCTTAATGTTCCTATGTCCACTGTGTCCAACATCGTTAAGACTTTTACAGCCCATGGCACTGTAGCTAAGGTCCCTGGATGTGGACGGAAGAGAGAAATTAATGGGAATTTGCAACAAAGGAATTATTCAAATTCAAATGATTGATAAAGAACCTAGATCAACTTCTAAACAAATTCAAGCTGATCTGCAGACACAGGGTACAACAGTGGCAGCTTACACAATCCATTGCCACATGGAGAACTAGGAGAACTCCAGTTCTAACAGAGACATAAACATTTGCCAAAACTTACCAGAGGAAGCCTCAATGCTTCTGGCAGAACGTCTTGACTGATAAGACCAAGATTGTACAGGTTTTGGGCTCACTTTGCTTCGTCAGGTACAACACACACACACACACACTTAACTATTTCTAACTTATATTTATTACCCATACTGAACTTTGCTGCTACACTCTTCCTGCCCCCTGTGTCACTGTCATTGTTTCAAATTCACAGTATTGTATTTTTGCACATCCTGCTACCTCACACCTGGTGGTCCCATAACTTCACTGGTCATTGTTGCACTGTCTTTGTTTGTACCTGTCTGTCTTTGCACTGTCCTGCAATGTTTGTACATCTTTGCACACAATGCACTTTATGTTGTTAGTTGTGTAGTGTTTGTGGTTCCATGTTTCATGTAGCACCATGGTCCTGGAGGAACGTTGTTTTGTTTTACCGTGTACTATATGAACTATATATGGTTGAAATGACAATAAAAGCCTACTTGACTTGACTTCTTGACTACAAGTCTTGAATGTGTACATGTAATCATGAAAACTGAAGACTATTAACAAATCTTGGAGCGCAGTGTGGGGACCAGTGTCAGAAAGCTGGATCTATAAAAGGTTTTTCAGCAGGACCATGACCCAAAGCCTACCTCAAAAAGCTCCCAAAGCTGTCACTGGAGAGTTCTAAAGTGGCATGGAATGAGTCCAGATCTAAACCCCATAACACATCTGTGGAGAGATTTCAAAACAGTATTTCGGAGATGCCACCCTTCGAATCTAAGAGACCTGGAGCTGTTTGCGAAAATAGACCGGTCCAAAAAGAGCAGGGTGAGGAACTCATTAATGATTACAGGGCGCAATTGATTTTAGTTATTGTTCTGTAAATTCTTTGTAAAATGATATATGACATTTTTTTTCTTCTGCGTTTTTATGCTGTTCCATTGCAAACGAGAAATGCTCATTTGAATATCAAATCATTTGGATTGCAACAGTTTTCTGGAAGAAGTGCTGAAATTTCAGAAAGAAGTGCAGGGGTACCATTGAGTTTGGCCATGACTGTATTACTATTTGGATAAACCACACCTAAAATAACAGTGAAATACTGTGTCATTGACTGCAGACCAGGTGTTTGCTGGTCAGACACACAATTGCTGTCCACTGTCTCAAGATAGCAATAAGCCAACAATGTGCTTGAACACACCTCATTTATAGACCAACACACCAGTGGCTGCAAGTTCGTTTGCATTCTGAGTAGATTGGAAGACATTTGGGGGCATATTTTCATAAAAGCAGTTAGGCTGACTATTTCATTTTTCACAAAAAAAAAGTGTCTGATTTTTTCAGTAACCGGTATGAATTACCTGAGAATTAGTTGAAGTGAAGTGTGAACACTTATATGGATCTTTTAGGTTTGAGGCATTAAAGGACTGCCCCTAGAAGTAATGTCGTGGGATATGGAATGTTCTACCAATTCAATAAAGTCTGTCAGTAAGACTTTCAATTCTCACTTTCACTGAAAGTGCCTTGGCCAGATCAGATTCCACTTCTGCATCCCGCTTTCTTGTGTTCTTCAGCTCCATCTTGTCATGAACCGCAGGCAATGTCAAAGGAGCAATGTTCCGGACTGTAATTGATGGATCTCTCTGTGATGTCGAAGCAGAGTCTTAGTCTCATGTCAAGGGCTTCCTCTGGCATGCAGGAGAATCTATGTGGAGATATGATTAGATTAGGAAAGTGCTGGACCTTACGCTGTTCTAATGAGTACTACTAAGTCAAACACGCCTGTGGGCTTTACAGCGAGGGCAGTGGTGAGGGAATAAAGAGAAGGCAAGGGAGAGGTTATATTCTTCTTACTACTCCCTGTCCCACATACGTTAGCCCTTTAATTGGTGTTGAAAGTGGATAAAAGCCAAGTTCTCTAAGGAGTTCACTGAGCGGTACAACAGTGGGGCTGACCAGAGGGAAATGATTTCTGAAAAAGGCCTAGCCTCTCCTCTGTGTGTTTATCAGATAGACATCTCTGTTGGGGAGCTTTTAATGGGTTTCTTTGGGGTTTGTCACTGAATAGGACCTGTTGAAGCTGGATACACTCTACATCTGACAAGCAAAGGCAAAATCCTTTCAAGCCCACCGGCTTAACAAATCCTTTACTCACTACAAAGAATTCTCTGGTCTTTAAACTTTGATTCGTTGGCTTATAGGCTAGCCATTTTGTTGACAACCTGAGTATCATAGCATTCTTATTGCTAATAAATCAGCATGCTTTTTTGCTATTTTGCAAAAACCTAAAATATTTAGCGAGAATTGTAAAAGCTGATGAAGCAAGCAAACCTTTGAGCTGTTCCACCTTTAGGGCAAAATAGTTAAAATCAGGTCATATATCATTTTGTTGTTGGCATGATATAAATAAGAAAATTTGTAGGTGTTTATGCAATGGACAAATGGAATTTGCTTGAAAGTTGCTGCTAGTGCAGCCTTTGATGCACAAATTGTTTTGCAAAAAGATGCAAAAGGTTTTACAAAACGTTGTACAAAATAAGTACATTTCCCTTGAAAATCAATGACAGATAAAGGATTTATACATAAACAAAATCATAAGGAAAAGTAGAATTGCAATCAGTTATTCAGCAAAAATATCAACAAATAATACATTTCTTTGATTAAAGTAAGTATATCCTTGGTCTCAGAAGTTAACATTGCCTTCCTTTGCAGAATAGGCATTTTGCATAATTGTCCACCAATCTCTGACACCGACTTGCCAAAATTTTTTGACATTTTGATTTTGAAAACCATCCTTCCATGCAGAATTTCTTCAGTTGAGTTCAAGCTGTTTCAGGTTTTTTTTGCATGTACTACCCTTTTTCAATTGCCCCACAACATTTCAGTAGGATTCAAATCTACATCTTGTGTAGGCCAATCCATAATCTTTCATTTTATCTTTTTGAGTAATTCCTTGGTGGATTTGCCAGTGTTTTTAGGAGCACCTTTTCTTTTTTAAGGTGTGCCTCCAGTTTAACTTGATCTTTGGACAGGTGGCGTCACACTTTCTTCAAGCACTCCTGATAGGATTCAGTGACCATTCTCTGAGACAGCAAAGCAACTCCAATTCATAACATTTCCACATACTAGTATAAGGTTCTTCCTAGATGTCAGGTTTAGATAATGCTGGTTTCACTGGCAGGAGGTTCTAATAAAAAGGCGGTGTTCTTTTTTGGAGACAAAACCTAGATGATATTTGAATGTAAAAGTGCATTACCAAGTATTGTCAATCTAATAGCAAATGTAGCAAGATGTATTGACTGAATGTATATATAATCTCATCCAATTGTTTTGTAGCCTAACCTCACTTACAATTAGTTTCTTACAAATTGCAGAGAAAAGGCTAGTTGTGTGGTGTTGTCGTCTAATTGCCTTACTGTTGTCTTACAACTTATTAGTCAGTGATTTATAGCCTGTTAGGGCTGTTCACTCTCCACAGCAGCTTTACTAACTAACGACAGCACTTCTAATTTACTCCTCTCTTCTCATCAAGCTTAAAATCGTCCTCAAGCAATTAGCAAGATGCCCCACTTGTCACATTAGAAGCTAACAAAGGCTGCTATTACTGAGCTTCAAAACTCTGCGCTCCGCTGTCTGTCTTTACTCTAGAGAAATGTGGTTGGACTCTGTTTACTCATCTCTCTTGCCTTACGGATAAAAATATTTCTTCAGTTTACTTTGAATCTGTGGCATATTTCTAGTGTTTCTAGTTTCTTCTGTTTGTTTTTGATGGCTGAAGTGACCTGTGGTAAATATAGAGTAATTTTAAGTTGTTATTTGTGAAATGCCTGACAACGGGTTCTTTGCAGGCTATCTTTTGTCTGCAGTAGACTTTGATTTCTTTCATAACAAGAACAGGTAGGTACAATCACATGGCTCAGAGTGTCGTTGAAAATTCAAACGCTCCTCCATGTACCAGAGTGGAACAGCTCAATGCCAGGTTGCTTCTCTCCTTTTGCAAATTTCCTCCCTCCAAGAAAACATTTTTTTCTGCATTTACCCCTTCAGCTTCTCTTGTTAATGTTATAAAATACATCTGTAAATGTTTATGCTTTTATCCAGTTACTAATAGCGTTTAAGAACAGTGGATTTGGATAACTGATTTTCCTAAGACAGTCAAAAGACATGTTGCTTAAAGTCAATGTTGATGGGAAATCATTAGTGATGTACCCATGTGGGATTTGTAGGCTGATGCCAATATCCAATATTTTTATTTTTATTTTTATATCAACCTCATATATGGGGTAAAAGAGCATAAGTGAAAGTGCTAGCATGATAGTGCTTCATCACCTAAACATTCTGTTCTTCCAGAGTGTAATAAATGCAAAATATCAAATATTGGTATGAAATATTGGTCAAAATTAAACCTCTCTCTGATGCTAATATTTTCAAGCAAATATACAGATATGATTCCAATATAAACATGCATCTATAGGAGTCATTATGCTTTGGCTTTCATACCGTAACATATTTCTTTTCTATTCCATATTATCAAGGCTCTTTGAGGTAGCTGAGCATTTTTGGTTGGAAGAGGTGGGCAGGAAAAGAGAAATATGATAAGATTGTTTAACTATTGACTAATCTTTTTGTGACAGTAAAATTGTGCTTAATTCAATTGCTAAAAGTCAACATTAATGAAATATCACAAAGCCTTCATTATTTGTGCCGTGATGTTTTCCATCATGTTGAGCTCAGCATTTCTGGTTGATGATAGTTAAAGAGTGATGTACGGTGACATTGCTCAAAACCCAGGACATGTTTAAAGGAAGGTTAAGAAGAACAGTGCTTTAAATTACTGGACGACAAGAAAAATGCTTAGTGCATTTCACGTGGTCTGTGTGAAGGCATGACGAGTCTTAGGAATCATTTAAATCATCATCTAGTAGCCTCCTGTGAAGAAGGTGGAGGCCCTCATGTCTCAAACCTGTTTGTTGTTGTGTTCTCTGGCAGTGGGTTTGGAGGCAGCATGGATTTTTGTAATGTTATCTGCTGCTGCTAACTAAAACCCTGAAGGTGATTAGACAAAGAGACATTATTAATTAACGTCATAAACTTATTGCCAGCATCAGGGGTCCTGAAAAAGCCCATCCTGCATATTTTATGCATATTACTTTCCTTTTTTTTAAAAGAGAAAAACACTCACTCAGAAAGAGGTTCCTAATTAACTGATTTAAATAGGTGTGTTGGGAGCAGGGAAAACACTAAAGTTTTGCAGAGTAGGAGGTATTTCAAAACCAGGATTGGAAACCACTGGGCTGCATGATTCATGAAACCTTCATTTGAACAAGAGGCTACAATTGCTGCTTCTATAGCAAGAAGTGGTGCACTTTTAATTGTTGCTGCCTACTGGAACTGCAATAACAAGAATACTTCAAACTGATTTGATCTGAAAAATGATTTAAATTATTTTTAAAGGTTAGAACTTGAGAACTTCCAAGTACTTGAGTATTTGGAAAATCAAATAAAACGAGGCCTGTAAATTGCTATTCAGGTCAGCGCTAATGTGTTAAGATGAACAGTACTTAATGTGTACAAAGACATGAACTGGCAAAAGGTCAAAAATGCATTTGATTTTGGGCTGAGTTTGAATCTTAGAAACTACAGTTTTTGCTGGTGGGAACACAGCTTTCTCTCTCAAAGTTGATTGAAACAAGTGAAGAAAAGCATGAGTTCTTTTGTAATCAGTACTTCAGTTGTCTTTGTAAGTAGAAGAGGGGATACCTTGGTATAATTTTTTTTTTTGTTTACAGTTCTGCCACAATTTTTCTATTTTGTGATGACAAAACAAATGGAAATAAAGTTGCAAATGCAACCGATTAATGGAAATGAAGTGTATTTTGCAACTTTGTCTAATTAAATATATAAATATGTATAACATGAAAAAGAAAGTAGTCCAGCAAAATTAAAGGAATATCTCAGTGAGAGAAATGCTCTTTCGTCTGTTTAGTCTGTGAGATAAACAAAAAACAAACAATAAAACACTCATTTCTGTGTTCTTCAGGTTGCCCTTTCAGAGAAGAGCAGGTGAAGGACCTGAAGGAGGTTCTGCAGGATACTGATCCAGACATACCTCTTGTTTTTGTCAGTGGCAACCACGACCTGGGCAATGTGCCAACACCGGACACGGTGGAGCAGTATTGCTGTTGCTGGGGTGATGATTACTTCAGTTTCTGGGTGGGTGGGGTGCTGTTCCTGGTGCTAAACTCTCAGCTCTTCTTCGACGCCTCTGGCTGCCCTCAGCTGGAGCAAGCTCATGAGGCCTGGCTGGAACAGCAGCTGGAGAAGGCAGCCCAGAGCACAGCGCGCCACGTCCTCATCCTCCAGCACATCCCCCTCTATCTGCGCACGCCGCAAGAGGAAGACGACTACTTCAACCTGCAGAAAGCCAAAAGAGAGAGTCTGATCCACAGATTCCGCCAAGCAGGTACTGATCTGAGGGCAAATGAGAAACCTCATCTAAGTGTTCGAATCTAAGAAATCTAAAATTATAACATTCAGTTTTGTTCAGAGGTCTTTTAAATATAGTACTAGTATGACTGGAGGAAAAATGTACACATTATTGTAATAACTGTTGGAGTAACAAAAAATGTGGATTTTGAACCCTAACATCTTACTTTTCCAATAACATTTTTTTATAATAAAGTATAATGCATTATATTATTTAAAAAAAAAAAAATATTCAGTTGAACCAGTTCACTTTTTGATTGACAAATCATGGCGCAGCAATGCTTTTCCACTCCTAGTAGCTCCTAAAGATGTCGTAATTAGGGAAGCGTAAAAAGAGCATATGTGATCCTGTCTATAATTTCATCAGCTGTCTTAAGCATTGACAGCACAGACATGGTCTGTAAAGCTGTGTGATTTAACCATCTGCCTAAAATGGTCAGATTAGAAAATGAAGACTGCTTCATTTGAGTCGTTTTTTTATTACATTAAGAGCACCCTGGAGTGCTGTTTCAAGGTGCATAATTTAGAGCCTGGTGTCTGTTTGCTGAGGACATTAGCCTTTATTGACGAGCCGCAGTTTTGCTGGTATCAGCGAAAATAATGCTAATAATTAGTGAGACACTGAAATGACAGTGTCTGGCCAAAACAAAAAACCCGAAATTCAGGATACACTGCACAATAATGAAAAAGGTTTAGATTAAATAACCTAATTACAGTATTTGGGCTTCAGCATGTGGCATGAAACATACCTTCCTTGGCAAGGGAAAAATGGTTATTATCCAAAGCAATGAGTTCCATTCCGATTGGCTCTGGGGAATTTTTCATCATTTCAAAAGCCATGGCTCCAGATGGTTTTTGAGGGGTCTCTGAAGTGAGGGAGTCTTTGGGCATTGTTTCCCATTTTGACACTTGGCATAAACAGTGATTACAAATCTCTTGTCTTAGGTCTCTTATAGAAACTGTGAAACAGTTCCACATGGATGACATGTTCACTGTTTATGTGTTGCTGCTTTAACTGTTTGAACACCACAATGCTGACAGATTATTTGTCTTAGGCCCATTTTGTCTATTCTTTATGACTTTTTAATGGCTTTTCTCCTTTACTTGCCAAATAAGGCTGGCTTTTTTTGACCATCTTTAGTTGATTGTTTTGATTTAGATGCAGCCCTGCTAATTGTCCATTGTCCATTTTGAGGATTCAGCGTCAACTCGCCCTGAAAAAGATTGTTATATTTGAGAGAGAGAGCATAATTACACAAAAATGCAGGCAAAATGTTAAAGAGGACAGGAGGTCAGTCAAAGAGGGAAGAGCGAGTTTTCCAGAGAAGAAAGGCCTCACAAGGCTATATCACTTATCTGTCTGAAACTTCACTAATACATTAAGAATGCAAGTCTGTTACATACGTACACTCATCAGCTATAACATTAAACACACCTTTCTAATATGGTCTAGGTTCCCTTCATGCCAACAAAACAGCTCTGTCCTGATACCTTTATATCGTTTTTTTTTATTGCATCAGTGAGCTTAGGGCACCCATTAACCTGTTGCTGGTTCATTGCTTGTCAATTGTCCATTGGTTTGTCAATGGCTTTTATGTTATGACTGATCTGTGTATATATATTGTGATTTGCAAATGCTATGATCACAGAAGTGTACTATACAACGTGTACTGGGGTGTGTGGAAGACTTGACCTACTAGCTTCAAGCACATGACCGAAGCTTGATTTTGGCTCTTAACTGTTTAAAATAAAATATGATACATCACGAAATATCAGTGTTATTTGTAATCCAGACAAAGAAAATCTTAATTATAATTTGTTATCCAACCAGTTCTTATAACTTTTAAGATGGCTGAAAACGTTCAGGAGGTATAGTTATCAGTAATATTTTACATCTGCAAAACATTTTTGGATTTGTTTGATGAATTGTTGATACTTGTAATAGAAATAAGATAGAAATTAAAACTATACAATTGATCGTGAATTTGCCTTAACATAGAGCATTATTTAGCTAAAAATAAGCTGCAAGCCACAAAATTCACATTTTTAATATAATTTTATTGCTTTCAAACTGTGCATAAAGTCGACACCTGTTTAGTGACGCAATTTGTCTTTTGTCGGATGTGCCTCATCACTAACCTGATTACTATAGCTCATCCAGGTAACCTTCCACCTCTGAGAAATGAGCAGGAACCAGCTCCATTGCTGGGAGTTTGAGTCTGTGTGTTTCTGCACCCTGTCCATGTGTTCTTTTAGAGTACATTTGGCTTTGCTCTCACTGAGTGGGATGGCTAGCAGGGGTCCTCTTCTTCAAAATGTAGGCTTTGAGTTCTCCTCAGAGCTGTTTGACGGAACTGGAAAAATGCTTTGGCAGGCTTCACACGCTTCTGCACTTCAGTGGTGTGATTGAGGACGGCCGTTGGAGTTTATTTAAGCTGAACATTTGAGATGGCTGTTGTTTTGTGCAAACCTTCATTTAAAAAAAAAAAAAAAAAAAAGGAAATCCACAGTAATCTGAATGAGCAGGCTGTACAGTAGACTTTTCATGGCTTTACTCCCTAAAGCACTTTCAGTATTCCCATTTCATGGCACATTTAATGATGGTCGGAGAATCCATCAAATCTATAAAAAGGAGGGATAAAAGAAAGCATCTGTTTGACAAAAAAAAGCCCATCATTTTATCTATTATTGTTAGAACTGAACTCTGGGAACAAGGGCATACAGAAGACCACTGCCAACAAACCTATTTCCCCTGTTCTGTCCGAGGCCTCAGGTTTAATGTAACGCCACAAATTCTATTTGTTTTATTTCTATAAGACAAGGAGACTGTGGGAAGATCATCTATTTTGAGCCATTGGCCCCGGGGGTAGACACTGCTGATCACTCAGATCTTTTGTAAGCTGTGGGGTTGCTCTGCAGTGTGTGGTGTTTATGATCATTAAGATAATATACTCTTCCTGAGATCTCCCATTGCTCAGAATCATAATGCTCCTATGCTCCCTTATAATGTATTTTCGCAAAATCCTCATAGTGTAATTTCAAACGTTTCATATCTGCGGTTGTTTATTATGAAACTAAGCACACATGTATGAAGGAAAGTTTTACTTCAGGGCTCGAAGGCATGATGTCTTATTATGTAGCAGAGGAACAGCATGTTCTCATATAGCTCACTGACCGGGAAATATTCTAGATTTCATTTGTCTCCTTGAATCCCTAAGCATATTTTCTCCATCATTGACTTTTATATTCAGTAACTACTATAAATTGCTGAGGAACTACTATGAAAGTAATGTGCATGTGTGTTTAGGAGAATACGGAATTGAAGTATAGGCCCTTATATGTGTAAAACCCCTCTACATTAAGATTAACAAGGAAAAGGAACACTCCAGCCAAAGTAAAAAATGAAGCTACACTACTACATATTTCCTTTTTTAAATGAACATTTTCTTTTCAGTCATCTTTATCCTTCAGAATTAAACAGGCTGTTCGTGTTTGTGTGCCTTTAAGACTGATACCGAGTAGACCGGTCAGTCTCCTTTATGCTGCCAAAACAGCTCTGGCCTGTCGAGGCATGTATTCCACAAAACCTCAGAAGGTGAGTTGTGATGTATGGCATCAAGACGTTAGCAGCAGATCCTTTAAGTCTTGTAAGACGTTCTGAGATCTGTGAAATTGGAGGCCAAGTCAATACTTTGAACTCTGTCATGTTCCTCAAACCATTCCTGAGCAATGTTTACAATGTTTATCCTGCTGAAGGAGGATAATATTTGGGAATACTGTTGTCATGAAGGGGTGTTCTTGGTCCGCAACAATGCTTAGGCAGTGAGTGGGATATATAAGGCAGCAAGTGAACATACCGTTCTTAAAATTTGATGTGCTATAAGTAGGAAAAATGGATCTGAGGCACTTTAACAAGGGCCTTATTGTGACGGCTAGATGACTGAGTCAGAGCATCTCCAGAACAACATGTTTTGTGGAGTGTTTCAGGTATGAAGTGGTTAGTGAAGTGAAAGTGACTATTTGTCATTGTGAACACACACAAAGCACCACAACGAAATGCAACCTCTGCATTTAACCCATCACGTGCACACGTGGAGCAGCGGGCAACAGCACCCAGGGAGCAGTGTAGTGGGACGGTACCTTGCTCAAGGGTACCTCAGTAGTGCCCGGGCCGGGACTC
>JBBPDA010000105.1:31904559-31927270 GCA_037974385.1 Arnoldichthys spilopterus
GTACCTCAGTAGTGCCCGGGCCGGGACTCGAACCTGCAACCTTCAGGTCTCAAAGGCAGTGTCCTAACCACTAGGCCGCCACTGCCCTCAATCATGACTATTTGGGAAAGGCGCACTGCACATTCTTCTGCGGTTTGTCATCAGAACTTTCCAGTTTCAGTTGCAGGTTTAGCTTTGCTCAACTCTGAGCATGTAGTCCTTGAGCTTCTCAAGACATTGAAACCAAAATAAAATGGTAATTTTGAAAGCTAGCCTCGCAACACCAGCTTCCTAAGAACTGCAGGTCTGCTTCTGCTGGTACTAAGTTTAATGACACTGCACACATCTTGAAATATAGAGATTGTATGAAAATTATTGTGCATTATATTGTCAAACAAAAAAAATCTACATTTTTTTTTCATTTTTCTATTTACATTATGTTAACACAGCAGCTGCACTTTACATTGTGTGGAAAAAGTAATTAATTATTAATTAATGGAGCAATACAATATGCTTCAAAATGTAATTGAAAGAAAAATCTGTATACCTTACCATTTTGTCTGTAAAGTTTTGGTGTGCATTTATGGAGGGACAGCAAAGATATGGTACATACTATATTAATAAATGGACTGATAATGGAGGTGTCCTGTTTTCAGCTTGCTATTTAAAGTGTGGGTTAGGACCAAAAATGGAACGTTTCCTGTTATACGACCCCCTGAAATGTATTAATAATAATAGTAATCATTTCATATATGAGATGCTGCTCAAAATGCTTTGCATGTAGGATAAAATCAAGGCAAAGCAGCTATACACAGTCATCAATACAGAGATAAAGTTCTGTGATAAATACAATTAGGTAGTAATTGAACCATAAAAAAAAAACAAAAACAATGTTAAACAGGAAAAAAAAAGTATAAGAAATATTTTTAAGAACGTATGATAAATGCATGGTCTCTTCATTTAAACCTTCGCAATGTCTCCTAAACACACCTAAGACTGTATCTTTTTTCCCAGTACTCCTGGTCTGTCTGTTTGTTGCCCTAAGATGGGTTGGCCTCCTGTCCTGGGTGTACCCCGCCTTAGGCCCGCAGTCAGCTGGGATTGGCTCCAGCTTCCCCGTGACACGGAAACGGAAGAAGCGGTTGGAAAATGGATGGAATTATTATTATTATTATTATTATTATTATTATTATTATTAAATGAAAATATATTTGAATACTCATTTTCTTCTTCTGTGCGGGAGAATTCTGTCGGATGGTCAGGTTTTCGTTCTGCAGTAAGCTGTTACGTTGTTACAGTTTATTTGTGCTTCTTTTTCAAAGTGTGCAGTCATTAGCACATTACTGCATGTATAATTATTCTATCTGGTACTGCGGTACAGTGCCGGTCCTCTGAGTAAAAGGCTTGTTTAAGAAGTGCTTTGATTTTTTTTTTTTTCCCCATCACTATCCGCTGTTTCACATCTGACTTCTCTAGATAATTGGATGCTCTTTTTTTATCTGCTTATGTCATGTTTCTGTTCCTGCCGTTTGCGAGGGGTGGATGAGAGGTTATGATTCAGAAGGCGTGTTTGAAATGTGCATAATCAAATTGCTTGCCTTTGGAGAAAAAAAAATATTGAATTTTATTATGTTTCAACCTTGTGATTTGATAAAACTTCCCCGGTATCATTTTTTTGGAGCTATTTTGGTGTTATCACAACACTGTTATGCAATGTTTTAAGGGTGAAGGTGTCTGCAGTTGTGTAACACTCCATAATTATCTGCATTCTTCAGTTTAGACTTTCTCCAGCAACGTTTCGAGGCATCGTGTGCTTTAGATGCTTGTCCAACATTGCTTGAGGGCCTCCGAATGTTCTGATATGATAAGTACTGCAGCTATGAGTGGTCTTCAAAGAATGCATAAATGTTTCAAATAAGTTTGTAGCTTTTTGGCAGTTGATCTATCAGGGGAGATATGATCAGATTTTATCCGTATTTAATTCTGCACCATGAAAATAAGTCAAAAGGAGCAGCTTTGTTGTAGTTGTATAGCGCTTGATTAGCCATCAGGAAGTCCTACAGTGCGATTAAATAATGTAAATGTGACTACATGTATCACTGTATTGATATGTGCAGTCTGGTATTGATATTTTTAGCACAGTTCCAAATTGTTTTCATCACTTTATTCTTTTTGTGTAACACCATCACTGTGGAGAAAACTCATTTCAGCAAGTCATTTCAGCCGTTTCACGACAAGAATGTGTTTCAGAAATCGTATTGTTGCTGTTATCTCTGCAGAACGATGGACTGTATGGACTGTATACCTTAATACGTCCATCACCGCAGTATGTGGGCTCTGTATTTTGGTTTTTATAAGCAACGCCTTGAATGATTTCACTGTAAATGACCCTGCCACCCTCTGTTCCCACAAAATAGAGAAGAACTCATTTGTGCCATTCCATTCTGTGCAGGCTTGCCTGACCAACTGTGGTGATTGTGCAATCAGTCCACTACTTTGCATTCCTCAACAGCCGAAGTGTGTCTGCTGCTGCAGGGGAGAGGCAAGATGAAAACTTTCAGCGTGATTATGTAGATCAACACTAAAACTAGATTTCTCCAACACGGCCAGGTTTCTGTGAACTCTCCGCCATTTCTTGCTACCTTACTGACCAGCAGCAGGGAGGTGGTCCATCTGACGGGAAATGCAGAGACTCTGTTTCATTGTTTTATCATTCGGAATAACTTTCTCCTTCATGTTTTTTGAAACTCCCACCACATAACACACTAGAAATATAATGGCAAGTGAAGGCAAGTAGTGTGTCAGTATTTGTTGTTGTAGGTCTTGGTGAAAATCACTGATAGGCCTTTCTTAAACATTCAAGTAGATATTTTTATTCATATTTGAAAAAATATATAGCAAAAACAATGTGGCTGCTTTTAAAGGGAACCAGTCACACTGTCAAATGGGCTTGTCAAGTGTCAAGCCCTCTTAAGTAAACATTAAGAACAGTTATCCTGATATTTTGTAGAAATATTAAAAGGTTTTATTATAGAGCCAACAAAGTATCAACACGACATGTGAAAAAAGATTGCTGTCTGCTATGAATAAACAAAAGTCTATCAAAGCACACCATTAGATGTCCTGGGAGGCATTGGCACTTCAATGAAAATGATTTTAAGATTTAAAGTTTAGACTTTTTAAACCGCATCAAATCCAGACTGGAACTTATTTCTTTCCGGGGCCAAAGGCCAACAAAATAACTTGAGAACTTGCGATGAGGGAGCCTGTAGTACTACTGCTGAATATGCCTTAGTGACAGAGTTATGGTGCCAGTCAGGATGGAATTTGACCCTTTTGTACTGCAAACTGAACAGTCATATTAACAGCCATAGTTTTACATTGTGCGAAACCTAAATCCTGCTTTTGTTTCCTATTGCATATTCTCAGACAGTCAAACTAGCAAAAGCTTCATAGCTGTAACCAACAATACAACTTAAGATAAGCTCTTAAGCCAGGTATAAACTAGAGCACTGTGATTGGAATGGCAGTTGTCGCTCCCTGTTCCAATGTTTTAGTGCAATGAATAATGCTTTTACTGTTAGTCAAATCATAAGAAACATGCATTGCCACTCACATTTCAGCATAGCTATTGACTGTTTAAAAGAGAGAATACAAACTTCCCATTACTTCTATTGAAGCTGTGGGGCGTTTGAGGAAACAAGTGCAGCGAGCATAAGAAATAAACGGTTTTTATTTCAACAAAACGACACTCTACGAACATAAACGGGGTCAAACACACGAAGGAGCACTCGGCAGGACGACATGAAGACATACAGCGGCAGGACAACATGAACGACGACAAAGACCAATCATTGCTAATCATTGTCTGATTATGTCCTTGGTCAGCACTATCGCAGTGATTAATAATCAAATTTTCTGAGCCTGATTTTCTGCCTTTGTTTTTTTTTTTTTTTCAGGTGTGAAAGCTGTGTTCTCTGGCCACTACCACCGCAACGCAGGGGGGTGCCACGATGGTCTGGACATGGTGGTGACCTCAGCTATTGGCTGCCAACTGGGTGAAGACACACATGGAGTCAGAGTGGTGGTGGTGACCGCTAATGAGATCATCCATCGCTACCACAGTCTGGACCAGTTAAGCGAGAAAGGCATGGATGAAGATCTTAAGCAACTCCTTGCTTGAACATAACACTTGTTGTAGGCATACCTGAGCCAATGTTAGCTTTACTGATCCTTATGCAATGATTATGGCCAGCTGGGGGTATAAAAAACTGGATTCTATACCATTGGACCACAAATTAGTGCATCAAAATGTTGCCCATGCCTGCAGAATCTGATGAAGACAATTTAAAAAAATAGTTATATTAATAAAAAAGTGAAACTCTGAACCTAATTGAATTAGCCATGACCAAGTGGCCCTTTACATTCGATGTCCATGCTGAAGCTTTAGCATTAGCTTTAGCATTTATCATCGCTAAGAAAGCTTAGTTAGTTATTAATGAACTGATAACGGATAACATTCAAGCAAAATGTCATTGGGCCAGGGTTTTGTAGCATAACGTTTTGTTATAAAGTTATAAATGGAAAGAACCATTAATACAACGTGGACCACTGTTCTAGATCAACAGGAAAAAAACTGGCAACAGTTCACCTGAACAAAAGTAGCCATTTTGTGTCAGTGTTCAAGGCAGCTGAATAAAAAGCCTCCCTGCAGTGCAGATTCCTCTGACCGTCAAGGCTCTTAAAGAGCACTACGTCTTAAAATGTCATCAGAGTGTCGTTCCCATTATGCATTCCCAGCGCTTAAGATGTAATTATGAGTTTTAGAGATTTCAGTATTTTTTGTTATTGTTGCTGTCAGAAATGAGAGGTCTCGGGTGCAATTTCAGAAAAATACAACAGCATCTCTCTTTTGATCTCGGATACTTTAATCATGAGTCTTGATGCTTTAATTACACAAATGCACCTGAGAAGCCTGTTATGCCCAAGCCCTTCACCTTATCATACTAATAAGCAAGTGGAAAGGAAAATGGCTCGTTTAACAGCACGGAGCCTTCAAACTGGTGCTTTGGTGATTTCATTCCCTGCTTCCGTGCCCATTACACTCTTCAAATTCCGAGAGGTGAGAAGAGGCGATCTCCATGGAAACCTTTGAAAGACATTGCCGTTATGACTGGGACTTGGACTCGTTCGGTCCATGGATCATCAAAAATGTTATTGCTGACCTAAACCTCACACTCATGGCTTTGTTTATTGGGGTCAGAGATGCTCTCTGATGATTTGATGCTAGAAAGATTTCTATTTTCTTTTTAAAAAAAGTTGAAGTCTACATCCCAACAAGGACCCCTGTACTCAATTAGTTCCGTCTGTCTTTTTCATGTTCAAAACTGTTCTCACATAAAGGAGGAAACTAGCAATGTGAACTGAGGGCTGAAAATGCTTATCTCCTTTAAGAGATACTCCAGCGCCTTTTAACCTGATCTGTATCTGCTGCATCTGTATTATACTGTTGATTACCTTGAATAATCATTTTGATGCGTTTGGAGAAGAACATAAAACCCAGCGACTTATAACTCACTTATAACTGAGGCCAAAGGGCAGTTGCTGAATTCCATTAATAAACATTTGAAATACCTAAATGAATGTTACTCCAATTATAAGCAGTTTTCACTAACATTACATGTCCTGGGATGAGAAAGAGAGATGTTTTACCAAATCTGTTTTTATGACATTATCCAATCACATTTAATGGGTCCTCTACGTAAAACATGGTATTCAAACACTAACACTGCACTCTGATAATAAACAAAAAGCTTGAGGCAAACAGGATTAGCAATTTAAAAAATTATGTTGATGGAATTCAGCAGCTGCCCAATGGCTCGTATTAGAAGTGAATTTTGAGTCAACATGTTTGTTATTGTTTAAGTAAAAGTAAGCTTGTCCAAATGATGCCTGTAGTAATCAACTTTTGATAAGGATGTGACTGTTAACACTAGTTTGTTGACATGCTGTACATTGTTGTGTGTTTATTTCACAGTACTTTGTACATTTGTAACAAATGTTCTTAATAAAAACTATTTTTCTGTTTATTTTTGCACAACCTTGCACTCAGAAAGTCCAGAAGTCCATTGAAATATGTACGTAATATTTGATAACCCCTCTACCAGGGCATACTTACCATTTACTCAACCCATATTTGGGTTTTGCTGTTGAAAATCATCAGAAGTTGTTTTTGTTACTGTCTTAATGATTGGACTTTAGTGGTACTGTATGTACTGAAATACAGTTTAGCTGATGACTTTGCATTTTTTGGAGCTAGGTTGGTTTTACTAGAAGAGGTTCTGTTTCTAAGGGAGATTTGCATTGCTTAGAACTACTTTCCTGCAGAGTTTGCAACCTGCATTTAGCATAATGTCCCATTTTACCTAACTCTAATGCATCAGATCCAGCTAATCAAGAACTTCTAAAGACATTTTGATTGAAGCAGGTTTGCAGATGGGGACTGGGATTAGACACTGCAGGAAGGTAGATTGGTGCTGGTGACCCCTGAGACAGAAAGTCTGTTGCTGCTGACAAACCAGGGCTAAAGCCTGGCAACAGACTGTCAGACTAGCTGCTTTGAGGTGCAATGTGAGGTTCACTCTATTTAGACTGTGTATGTTACAGGAACCAAAAGAACAAATTGAAAAAGTCAAAAAGTCTATTTCAACAATTTAATTAACATTTATCTCTCTCAACATATCTACAACAATACCTGGTTGTAAGGTTAAGACTGCTTAAGACAAAATGGCTCACTGGCTCAATTTTCTACTCTTTATGTCTCACAGAAACGGGAGTTATACCTGATGAGGCTACAAACTATTCCTTCACTTCTCATCAATTTTTTTATTTTACTGATGCCACTGAGACTCTTTATTTTTGTTGTTCTTTTGGTTTGGTTATTGCTATCTGGTCTTAGGGATTTTTTTCCTTTGCTGTTGCTCTGTTGCTTATTAATAGGGGCTCAGACCCAGATTCTGTAAAGCTGCTTTGTGACAATCCTTTGTAAAAAGCTATATATATATATATATATATATATATATATATATATATAAACCCAAATCAGAAAAAGTTGGGACGGTATGGAAAACGCATATAAAAAAAAAAAGTAGTGATTTCTAAATTTACTTTGACTTGTATTTGATTGCAGACAATATGATCATAAAATATTTCATGTTTTGTCTGGTGAACTTCATTTCATTTGTAAATATACATCCTTTTCTGTCATTCAGACCTGCAACACATTCCAAAAAAAGTTGGGACAGAAGCAATTTAGGGCTAGTAATGAGGTAAATTGGTTAAATAATGCTGTGATTCGGAAAAGGTGATTGTAATTATGATTTGGTACAAAAGCAGCATCCAAGAAAGGTCTAGTCCTTCAGGAGCAAAGGGCCGAGGATCGCCAGTTTGGCAAATTTTTTAAATTATTCAAAGAAAGATAGGAAGGGATTTGGATATTTCACCTTCAACAGTGCATAACAATTAAAAGATTCAAGGAATCTGGAGGAATTTCAGTGTGTAAAGGGCACAAGCCTAAGCTGAACAACCGTGATCTCCGATCTCTCAGGCGGCACTGCATCAAGAATCGTCATTTATCTATAAGCAATATCGCCACATGGGCTCAGGATTACGTCAGCAAACCTTTGTCAAGTACCACAATGCGTAGTTACATCCACAAATGCCAGTTAAAACTGTACTGTGTCAAAAGGAAGCCCTATGTTAACAGTTTCCAGAAGCACAGTCGACTTCTCTGGGCTCGGAGGCATCTGGGATGCAGTGGAAACATGTACTGTGGTCAGATGAATCAGTATTTCAGGTATTTTTTGGGGGAAATGGGCGCCGTGTGCTCCAGACCAAAGTAGAAAAGAATCATCCAGACTGTTCCCAAGAACAAGTCCAAAAGCCAGGATCTGTCATGGTATGGGGTTGTGTCAGTGCCCTTGGCAAAGGTAACTTGCACTTCTGTGATGGCACCATTAATGCTGAAAAGTACAGAGAGATTTTGGAGCACAATATGCTGCCTTCAAGAGGACATCTTTTCCAGGGACATCCATGCATATTTTAACAAGACAATGCAATACCACATTCTGCACACATTACAAAGTCCTGGCTGTGGAGGAAGAGGGTACGGGTACTTGACAGGCCTGCCTGCAGTCCCGACCTGTTTCCAGTAAGATAAGACCCTTTATTAGTTCCACAAGGGAAATTTGCAATAGAGAATGTATGGTGCATTTTGAAGCGCAAAAAAAAGACCCCGTACTGTTGCCCACTTTAAGACTTGTTTGCAGGGAGAATGTGACAAAATTACACCTGAAACACTTCATCATTTGGTGTCTTCAGGCCCTAAATGTCTTTTAAGTGCTGTAAAAAGGAATGGCAACATTACAAAGTGGTAAATACTTTACTGTCCCAACTTACTGTATATTTACAAATTAAATGAAATTCACCAGACAAAACATGACATATTTTGTGTTATTATTGTCTGCAATGAAATACAAGTCAAAGTAAATTTAGAAATCACTACTTTCTTTTTTATTTGCGTTTTCCATACCGTCCCAACTTTTTCTGATTTGGGGTTGTACATATAATTGAAATAAATAGTTTGTCACTCTCTAAATGTCAATTTAAAGGTCTGTGCAAGACTTTCTGGGCAGTATCCTAACATTTTCAGCTTATAACTTTTAACTGTCAAACAAGTTTTGGTTAAATCTATACACTTTACAACCATCTATATAACCGTCCGTCTAACATAATGTTGGTCCTCATTCATATACTGCCAAAACAGCTCTGACCCACTGAGGCATGGACTCTACAAGGTCTCTAAGGGGATCCTGTGGTTTCTGATACCTAGACTTTAGAAACAAGTCCTTTTAGTCCTATAAGCTATGAGGTGGAGCCATTCTAGCACATCTCACAGATGCATGATTGTATGGAGCTCTGGACAATCTGGAGGACAGGCAACACCTTGAATTCTCTGTTATATTCCTTAAACCATTCCTGAACAATGTGCAGTGTGGCAATGTGTGACAATGAAAGAAATGCCATTCGAATGAAGGGGTGTATTAACTCTCAGGCAGGTGGCATATGCCAAAGTGACATCCATGTAAATGCCCGCACCCAGTGTTTTCCAGCATTACATTGTTCAGAGCATCACACCCTCCACCAGCTTTTCTCCCTCCCAAAGTACCATCACTTCCCGACATAAATAGTGCACATATACCCAGCTGTCCAAGTTATGTAAAGTGAAAAGGGACTTCTCAGCCCAGACCACATTTCCTTTTCCTTTGGTCCTGTTACAACGTTTGCATTTCAATTGTAGGC
Source organism: Arnoldichthys spilopterus (assembly GCA_037974385.1). Lineage (NCBI taxonomy): Eukaryota > Metazoa > Chordata > Actinopteri > Characiformes > Lepidarchidae > Arnoldichthys > Arnoldichthys spilopterus. The sequence continues at coordinate 31,913,899 of JBBPDA010000105.1, forward strand.
ACTTGGACAGTGGACAGGGGTCAGCATGGACGCTCTGACCAGCCTGAGGTCACTGAACAGAGTGCGTTACCCTGTGTGTTGCAACACATTCCTGTAACCACCATTAAAAATGCTGATGCTGGCCTACAAAGCCAAAAATGATGCTGGCCTACAAAGCCAAAGCGACAAATTCCTGTAACCACCATTAAAAATGCTGATGCTGGCCTACAAAGCCAATATCTTCAATGATCAAGCCACGGATAACAGCTCGTCCTCTCAGATCATCATCTTCAGCCCGACTGGACATCCCCCTTCTCAAAAAACGAAGACAGACAGCTAGGCTCTTCTCAGTTTTGGCTCCCAAGTAGTGGAATGAACTTCCTCTTACTGTCAGAACTGCAGAGTCCCTCACTGTCTTCAAACAACGACTAAAGACTCACCTCTTCACAGAGTACTTGGGACCATAACTACAGAACAAATAAACTTACTAACATTAGGGGGAAAAAAAGAAAAAAAATTATTTTATGTTAAGGTTTTGCATGAGCTCAAGTATAATCTTGGTTGACTAGAAGCTCTTAAACCAAGCCTAAGTTTACTGGTATAAAAAGTATTCGTTGTTGACTAAAAAGCACCATGTAAGTCGTTCTGGACAAGAGCGTCTGCCAGATGCTGTAAATGTAAATTTCAGTGACTCCTGCCACAGTAGCCCTTCAGTTGGTTTGGACCAGACTAGATTACCTTCTTTGCCTTCACAAATCGATGAACCTTGGGCTTCCAGCAGGCTTTCGTAGATTTGTGATTTGTCCCTCAAGCTTGACCACTTCTGACAAAGCAAGCCTTGCTGTTTGGAAAATGCTCCAATTCTGTCATCTGGCCATAATGATTTGGACCCTTGTCAAAGTCAGTGGTCACTTTCTATGTGCAGTCTATGTAAAATAGCTGGGTTACACAACACTCTGTAATGTGGCAGCTCTGGTGTGGGGTAGCCTTTACATTACAGATGTCACACTCATTAACAGTAACAAAAATGCACAGGGCTGTGGCCATGTTCAGATTTGTCCCCTAATGACCACTGCCTAGAGTGGAATATTAAAAGAACTATATAGAATACCATTACAAGGAATGGTAATGGTCCCTTAAGGGAACAGCTCAGTGACAAAATCAAATTTACACAGTGTTTCACTTACCTCAAATGTAATCAATCAGCCAAGAAATGTTTGGTTTCCAAATTAGTTTAGACTTTAGCTACGAGGTTAACGTCCCCAATGAACACCACACATCAATAGTCACCAAATTGTAAATAAAGAAATGGTGTTATGTACATTTTACTATTCATTTCATTGCACCTTTTAAAGAATGTGTAGTAGTTGGTTTTCACCTGCAGGCATTGCCTTTAGATATTGGGCAACATACTGCAGTTCACTTTGCGATGGTAAATTAAGTAGTATTTTTTTTTCTTTTTGAGCAATTCTACAAAGCGACAAATTTTTTTATTTTGCTATTTGTTTTTAGACTTTTTTTATTTAGTACAGTTAAATATTGTGCTTTGTAGCATCTAGGGCAGAGATTGCCTCGTGTTTTTGGATTGACACAAAAGAAAAATTCACTCTGCAGGCATTAAAAAAAGTCGGATATGCAGATTCATACAACATTAACGGTAATCCAGATTAACAGGACTTAAGTGTATGACCCGTGTATGACCTGCTATCATCGTCCACTTCGTAAAGGTGAATTTGTGTGACCTTCCCGGTAGGCTCACTCCTGGAGCTTGGCATGCAGATGAAGTCTTTGCTTAGGAACAGAAGGGCGTCTGACATTTAGCAGGTTGCCATTCCTCACACAGCAGAATGAACTCCCACACTCAGAAAACCAGAGCCTTCTCCGTAACCACTCATTACAACCACCTGCCTCTGAACCAAAACTGCCTTTGTCTCCTGTGCTTGTGTAAGCGTGTGACACAGCTTACCTTTTCTTATTACCTGAAGAGCATTTTTACCTTATTACTTGTCTTATTACTAAAGACAGTGAGAAAATGTGAATTTTGGGTGAATTTTGGCCTTAGTGAGCTGTATGTAATTACTGTAGACAACTTAAAGCAACATTATGTAAACCTTAAAATTATGTTGCTCAAATATACCTCCAAAAATTATGTTGATGGTACACTGACTGGCATTCAAGAGAACAGCATCATTGTCTATACATGTCCGCTGCATAGGCTACCACTGTGTGAGTTAGGTGTCGCTTTATGGAACCACATCACACTGACGACTAGATCTTAATCAATATATTCCTCCAAATGAGCCTTAGCTTGTAGTAAATTGCACTGGCTAGTCTATAATATGTTTCATCATTTTACCAGCAACATTTTACTTAATTACACACATACTCCACATTCAAATGTATAGGAAACCTTGTAGACTGAAAACACAAGCAAAAGGCCATTTCTGCAAAATGAAACCTGTCATTTTTTTCACAATTTAAATAATGCTGACTCATATTTGTGTAAAATAACCCTTGGATGTCAGTCAACATGGCTTCTGATGTTGTCCTAGCTGATTTTGTAGCAGCTTTAGCATCTCAACAAAGGCACATGTACCTCTAAGTGTGAGGTACATGTGCACAATTGCTACTTGCAACAGTGGCATAAAGTGAAATACACTCTGCAGATGTAGGAAGTAAAAATACCAAATGACATATAATGAGGCTTAAAGTGGAGAGTAGGCTTTAACGTGACTTGTGTAAAGGACTTTTAATGCATAACTCATTTTTGTTTAAACCTTAATTATCTCACTCTAGAACTCACATCTTCGAATTTTCTAAAAAACAAAATTTTTCTCTGAGATCCACTTTTAACTCCTGGATGTCTTTTTTCTGTGCTGAAACATTGTTTATTTTTTCACATTCTTCTCTCTTCATCACACAAATTAAGCAGAATGGTTTTGTTGTTGCCTTAAAGACTGTAATATGTAAATGAACTCCATTTGGTCTCATTCATTATATTGTGCCTCTTGTAAATGTCACGATTCCGGTGGAGCAGGAGCGACACAAGGCGAGGTTAAGTTCAAATACAGGTATTTTAAATGAACTGAAGTGACAGGGAATTCAAAATACAGTCTAGAAATCCAGATCAAGGCAGTCCAGGTTCACTCTGGTGCAATCAGGGCAGGGCAGGACAGGAGATCTAGATGCAAGAACAAGGCTTGACAGGGTCAAAATACCCTGATACTGAACCTTCGGAATCGCTGCACGACACTGTGGCTTCGCGTCTCCCTCTGGTTCCCTGGAGCTTATGTGACTCCCGCAATCACCTTCCTGATCCACAGCACCTGTGGGTCATTTGAACTCGGAAGTGATGCTGGAGCTACCGGCTTCAGCCACCGGAGGGAGACAACTCCCCTAATGTCCATGAAGGGGCCCCGCCCCTTACAGTAAAGACTAGGTGGAAACACTCCTTATAACGTTAATGTGAATGGGAGGGGCTTAACTCCTTCAGGATGAAAAAAGTGAAAGTGACTATTTGTCATTGTGAACACACTCAAGTGCCACAACAAAATGTGATCTCTCCATATAACCCATTACACGTGGAGCGTGGGCAGCCATCAACATCGCCCCGGGGAGCAGTGCAGCAGGGTGGCACCTTGCGTAAAGGTACCTCAGTAGTGCCCGTGCTTGAACTTGCAACCTTCAGGTCCCAAAGGTAGTGTCCTAACCACTAGGCCACCACTGCTCACATAGAGGTATGTATGAAAATGTGTTGATCTTTGTTTCATCAGAAAAACGATCAGTGGAGCTTCTGGACTGCAGAGTGGTCTCTACACTGCACTGCTTGCATTCTTCCTTCAAACTTGCTTATTTGGTTTTCCATTCAAAACATTTGGTTTCATCCAAGAGGCCACTTAGTTCTCCTTCTTGCTGCAGTCTGCCTCTTATCAGTGAACATTTAGAAATGTCCAGTACTGCTTATGTAGACTTTGACAAGCATATACACCCCATCTGCATGCCATGACGGCGAGGCTGTATAACTACAGCGTCATTTTCAGAGTGCACTGTGCAAAGTGGAGGAGACATTAGTGGAGAATGTGAAGAACATGGGGCAGATGAAGAGGTGATGACACACAATGAGTCACTGAGATGCATCAAATGATTCATTGGATGAATATCCACGATATCATAAAACAAGAAAAGAATCCAGCTGGAAAAAAAAATGTCTGCTGTCTTTCGTTAAAAGACGGCCTGACTGTTAAGCAGACAGCGGTACTTTCAAATAGCAAAACCCCATTGCCACTGTGTATGATTCACATGGTCGAGCGCAACACTGCTGTTTGCTTTATGATAATTCTATTGTTTCTGCAAGCTGTAACAAAGCTAATGAGGATAATCTGACTGCGTTTTCTCTATCTGGACAGCTCTGACTTTCATCACTTCTCTCAATTAGATTTCCATACATAATGCAAATTTTTTAGTTAAAAGGAATTACCAGAAAGCCTCATTAAAAAAAATCAGCTTATCAGCTGCTAGGCAGCTCGCTAGGGTTCATGCTTGAAACTGCATCTGTGGTTTTAAAATAAGTAAATAAATAAATAAATAAATAAATCGAACTGTCCGGATTGTGAGTGAGAAATGAAGTGTTATGTAACTGGCAACCAGTTTGCGCTGAATGCTGGAACATGCAGTGTGCTGTACACTAGAGGCAGGTACCAGGCTTCTGCATATTAAGCTCGCATTTACTAGCAGCTTCCAGTTCTCTCATTCAAATTTCATTACCGCTCCCCAAAAGGGGTTTCGAATTTTCCCCACCAGGCTTGCTGCAAGCATTATCTGACACTCTACAAACGTGATGTCATGTTGCCGATGTTTGCAATCATTTCACTGTGTGGTTCTCATCCCACTGCAGTATGATGACGGTGTCTGCACTGCCAACTGTTCCACTGGAACACCATCTGACTGTATGTGCCAAGACAACTGTTAATGCAGCTTTAATGATTAAAATTAGCACAGAAAACAATAATAAATTAATAAAAACTGATAGAAAAAATCCTTACTGGAATTTGGCTTAATGTATGTGGGCAACCAAGCCAAGAAAAAAATGAACCCGTTTTCCCGTCGGGCCAACATAGAATTTTACAATTTTTTTATTACGTTTCAATTTATTTCTACATTTTTAATACAATCAATGAATTATAAGAGCTAAGCTGCAGCTGAGATTGCATTTTAATTGCCACTGGAATTAAAATATATGGTTCAGTGATAATAATTTAATAAAAAATTTGACCTGTAACTTTCCATTCTCATGGCAAGTCCTGTTATTTCTTAATCATTTAGGAGGGTAGAGGCTGGCACTGGGGGGAGAGAGGGTGGGCTATACTACCCTCCAAATGAAAGCACAGCCAGTTGTGCTCTCTACAGGCATCTTAGTTTTGATAACATGTTTGTTGTTAATATTGTAAGCTTCAGATAAAGTATTGAGTAGAAACATCTAAATCGCTGGATAGATTCTTTATGGTAATTACTTATCCCAGTGCATGTTGTAACAAGGTAATATTTTTGAACTGGCGTGACCATTAGAATCACAATTTATTGATTTATTGGCCAAATATGTAAGGACACACAAGGAATTTGGTTCTGCCCAACAGTGTCACTTTAGTACTACTGACAATATATAGACAATGTACATCTTATCATAAAATACAATAATATCCAATACTTACAATATATACAACTGAGAAAGGCACTATTTAAATATAATTTATTAGTATTATCATTATTTTACATTTTATATAAAAAACAATCAACTAAACTATATAATATAAAATTAAAAATATACATTATACAAGCAATGTGCATAAAGTGTGAGAGGTAGTGTAGACATATGTTTATAAGTCCAAATTTAAGTCTTATTTACTGAATATGAAACATAATTATACCTCAACCTCAGCATCAGAAACATGAAGCCCTAGAAACATAAGGATCACTCCCAAATACATTAGCTACAAGGCTAATGTAGACGAGCAATGTAATCATCTGCTGCACGTCACCACACACTTGCCTCAAACAATGATGTGTTCTTATGTAAAATCAAACACACTTGTGTGTGTGGTTTCTGACATTGTATGACATATTGTTGTCTATAAAGCCCAATCACAATGGACAGTATTCAGACTTCAAGCTTCAAGCTACCTCTGATCTCTCCCCCTGCGCGTCCAACACTGTCACACTCTCTCTACATTCAAACGCAAACTGAAAACACATCTATTTTCTCTCACTTACAGTGTTCCTCAATCTTGAATATATCCTCACTTATGTCACAGTCTCTGTATCTTCTCATCATGTACTGCCTTGTCTTCATGGTAGGTTTGAAATCCTGCAAACTCTATTGTAAGTTCACTTTAGTGCAGCCTTTCCCAAATGTAAGAATGCCACAGCTGGGTTTGCACTCTGAAACTCTACTGCAGCCCACCTGAATGGAACCACACATGATCATTCTGTAAAATATGATACCCCACCAGTGATGAGCTTCAGGATACGTTCACATATCATCACTTACGACCCTCCTGCAGTACCTTCACAACTCACCAGGAGGCAACAGCCCACACTTTGGGAAACACAACTCTATTTATTAAGGATAATGCATTCTTATTACTAGGGGTCCAAGCGAAGCTGGAGCCCTATTGTAATTGCTTCATTTTTTCTTATTGTTGTTGTTTTTATTGATGTGTTTAGCTGTGCAGTTTATTTTCTTTCTAGTTATATAGATAAAAATGTCAGACAGCATCAGAAACCACACGATAAATTCTGATTAAATTATGTCAAAATAAATTGTCGTTGGAAGCAAGTGTGTGATGATTAAGGTATGTGGTCGTCACTGGGATTTGTTATGGGGGCTTTGTGGAAATTACTGTATTTTGATATTTTTGATGTGTGTTTGTCCACGCAGGGTGGGGTGTTGACTATTTTAGTTGACCAGGAGGTGATATTTGATGATCTTTTAAAAAACTGGTTAGAAGTTTAGAAGCTGGTTAATAGCTAGATGATTTCATTGGTTACGTTAGCACAGGTCTTAGCACAGGCCTGTGCAAAATCTTTGGGCAACAAACATTTCCTGCCAGGTCAACTCTATTCAGGGTATGGGAAAACATGTGCAATTTTGTATTTTCACCAGTCTGTTCTCAGATGCTGATATCCATATTCAGACTAAGGCAGAGGTCAGTCACACCACAAAAACACAAAAGCCCATGGGGGTTAAATACCTTTTTTGCCACTTCATTCCCCACCTGTGAGTGGCTCTGGGTTTTAGATGAGATTCTGACTTGTGAATGTCCCTAAGGCCTCACACACTTCAAACGCAGTCCACCACCAAAACTGCAGTGGATGCTGGAGGAGCGTGTAGCTGCTGAGGTTACAGCTACACATCTGGGGGGAGGAGGGTTGACTACAGCCACCAGAACTGCACCTAATCTTTTAGCAGCCACTGTTTTACTGCATTATTCATCTTTGTACTTTCTGACAACTCCACACACACACACACACACATACACATGTCTGCACACACACACCTACATTCACCTACATAGCACAGCTCCACAGTGAGCTTTGTTTTTCTTTTCACATGCCCCTCTTTCTCTCTCTCTCTCTTTCTCTCTTTCTCAATCTTTCTCTGCTGCATTTTTTTCTCTCTTTATCATTCCCTCTATCTTTCTGTCTTGCTTTTTTCTCTGTCCTTATCTTTTCCTTTTGTCTCTCCATCAAATTTTTTCCTCCCTGTCTCTAACCCTCCCCGCGTTCTTTTTCTTGCTCACACTTTCTCTTTCCTTCCCTCCCCTCTCTTTTCCTTTTTTCTTTTTCATCACCAGCTCTGTGTCACCGCGGTTTTGCTAAAATGGATCTGACAGCCCAAGAGACTTCTTCATGGCTCATCTGAAAACGTTGCATTTTTGGCCGAGTGCAGGGTTTCCCTCTGCTTTTCTTCTTCCTTTCGCCAAGTAGGGCTTCTTTTCTTAAGGGTGCTCACAGATTGTCACGCCCAGTGTGCAAGAAACAGAAAAAAGGAAGGAGGAGAAGAAGAAGGAAGTAGGTCTTGTCATTTTAGTGTTTTGGCCACCTTTAATGTAGGCTTAATAAATAGAGTTGACAAGTGATGCCCCATTATATTATTCAGGGCTTTCGAGTGCTTTGACTTCGAACAGGCTGAGCATGATGCTCATTATTGTGGGTGAGTGAGGGAGTGAGCGAGGAGTGAGTGAGTGGTTGCCAAAGAAACCTACTGCAGGTGCTTTTTTCCCCCCATTTCATTCATATTTCAGCAGACAGTGAAGAAATAAGCTGAATAACTATCTAATGGAAGTCAAAAACTGAGCAGTACATGAGCAGTACATTTTAGGTTACTGTGCCTAACCTACCTTATTTTTCAAACTCTCTCTCTCTCTCTCTCTCTCTCTCTCTCTCTCTCTGTAATGTCATCAATAAATCTTCACTTGCCATGTCCTATTTAAATAAGGACCCATATCATTTTTCAAATCTATGTAATGTTTTCCCAGAGATCCATTTGCAGTCCATTTTGTGTGGGTTTATGTACTAAAAAAACATTAAACATCAGCCTCTCTTTATCCCATTAAACACTCTGTTTGTTACTGCACTGTGCCTTTAAGACTGAACTCCTATTTACATTAACTCATCCTGATCGGCTGTCCTGTATTGCGTCCCATTGATTAACTATCCCAAGTCCTTATAACTTCAGCGTGAAAGGGCCACTGTAAATGATTAAGTACAATGTATAATGTTTTTTTCAGCTATATCCACAGTAACAATAAGAAAGCAATTTATATCTAAGTGTCAACATATGCATCAATGTGGCCTAGTGGTTAGGACGTTGCCTTTGAGATCTGAAGGTCGCAGGTCCAAGTACTGGCCCAGGCATTACTGAGGTACCTTTGAGCAAGGTACCGTCCTGCTACACTGCTTCCCGGGTGCTGTTGGTAGCTGCCTGCTTGTGCATGTGTGATGGGTTAAATGCAGAGATTGTATTTTGTTGTTTGGTGCTTGAGTGTGTTCACAATGACAAATAGTCACTTTCACTAATATTTTTTTCAAGTGTTTCTTTATTTTAACTTGTATATTTCACATTTCAATACAGAACACTGACGGGAGGTCACGTGTTTCCGGTCACTTTGGCTTCCCACACCTTATGCTGGCTACAGCCAGACCCTTCTCAGACTAAAGGTCAGAGGAGACTTGAGTCCCTTAACTCTGTATTAACTTAAATCAAACTCTTTTTTCAGAAAGACAAATAAAAAACCTAAGTGGATGTTGTATGTATGTATTTAATTCTCTGAGCTGCTGTTGACTAAGTCTTTAGTCGTTTCACAGTGTTTTGGGTCTTGTTCCGCAGTATACCTGCAAGAAATGTTTCCTCTTGCCCTTCAAGCGATCCATATAAATTTCTAGTTGTTTTATCTCATGTAATCTGATATGTGCATGTTTCTAGTACAAGCCTGCATTTTTGCCTTCTCTTGGTTTGCTTAGTGAAGTGTGTGTGTTTGTACTGTACTGTATGGTTAGCTGCTTCGCTGCTCTGCGTGCTGTAGCCTACAGTAGGTGTTTATGCACTTATGAAAGCTACATAATTAGCCACTGACTACATAATTAGTGTCTGTATTTAAATCTTATGAAAGATTTAGTCATTATCCCCTTCCTGCAAACCCACAAACAGCTGAGTGGGTTAAACTGAATGTTTTAAGTTGGCCCACTTTAAACCGCACGGCAGGAGCGCTCCTGGTGGCACTTATCGCAGTGTGGCGCTCTGCTGCCCTCTACAGGTTGTCCACTGTCAGTGCAGTTCCACTTAGCTGCGGCCTGCTGGGAAGAAAGACTAGTGTTCTGTTTGAAGTTGTTGACCTGCATGAACGACTTGCAAATCAGTTGTAAATAAATGAGCATGTGATTCGTATGGTTGAGTGTTAGAGATGTATGCAGAGCCACAAAAATAGAGGAGTTTACTCTACTGCTGTATGTCATGGTGCTAGTGATAACCCCTAAATTAAATAAAGAAAAAAATAAATAAAAACAACAGACAAAAGTGTGAACAATAATATTCATAATGTAGCCTCCTTGGCTGAACATGTTGACTTGTCTTCTGGCTGAGGCCAGCCTGAATATTGTCCATGATATCCATGGCATCTTCACAAGTAAAATGTTTCGTAAGTAAAACGTTCAGTTTTAGTCTGAACCACAGCACCTGCACTCAGTCTGAGAGCCAACAGTGTTTGGCAGACTCCTTCAGCTACTTCTCCTCCGCAACCAGCAGGGGTTTCCTTCTGGCAGTGCTTCCAAATAGCTTGTTTTTCACTGAATTGTTGTAGTTTTTCCTGCCAGTTATCCATCCATCCATTTCAGAGCTGCTTATTATTACCAGTGTCGTGGATGAAAGGTGAACAAACACCCTGGACAGGTCACTAGTCCATCACAGAGGAGACACAGACAAACATATTTAAGCTTCCACACACACCTAGGGGCAATTTTGCAACTCCAGTCCACCTGATGTGCAGGGCTTTGTACTGTGGGAGTAAAACTAGAGTTTCCAGCAGACATAGGGCGAACAAGCAAACTTCACACTGAAAAGACCCTGGCCTCCCTGGACCCTGGAACCACTTCAACAGAAGATGCTGCCTCTAACTACAGTCTTTTACTGTTCCTACTGTTGAACTGTTGAGACTTACAGCCCTAGACTCTACTGAGACTCTACTGGTCTAGTGTGTTTCTGACTGTAACTTTCTACACATTTAGAATTTTTACCTTGAGATTTTATTGCTCTAGACTATTACGGAGTCTCTACTTCTCTAAACTTTAACTAACTGAGAATCTGTTGCTCTAGACGTTTGCTAACAAAGTCTTGGGTGTTCTAGATTCTACTAAGACTACCCTGCTTTAAACATTGTTCTATGAGAATCTACTGCTTTAACAGAGACTACTGCTCAAGACCTTTGTGAACTCCAAGGTTTTCCTTACTTCTGTCCTTTTGACTTGCTCACTAATGCAACAATGTCAATTATAAAAAGCTTTATATAAACAAAATTAAGTACAGATTGAAGTAAAATTATGCACAGGTGTTGTTTACATTAAGTCTATTTGATAAAATGAAAGCTGCAGGGGAGTGGCACAGTGGTGCAGTGGTTAACGCTGTCGCCTCACAGCAGGAAGGTCCTGGGTTCAATGACACAGTCCTTTCTTTTTTGTCCTGGGTGTTCCCCCGCCTTAGGCCTGTAGTCAGCTGGGATTGGCTCTGGCTTCCCCATGACCTGGAAATGGAAGAAGCGGTTTAGAAAAAGAATGGATGGATGGAATCTACAGGTTATATAAAATTATCCATAATTGGAAAAACCAAATGCAGACTAAAAACACCCTTTGTTTAATGAATGTGTCATATGTAAGTTTCATACATTTTGAAATGAAATGGCAAGCAACCTGGAGTAGTGATATATGTAAATTGATATATGACTGATATATGCAAATCATTACTGTTTGATTGGCTGCCCTGTATTTGCATGACTTGTTTACAAAAGCAGTCGAGGCTGAAACACTCCTTATAACAAGGCTAAACTGTGAAAGGCTGAATACATTAATGTGTGGTTTATGTGATCTCAACTATACAATGAATTTGGAATGGACTGTTTTTTAATATTATTTTCCATATATGGACAATATGGGGAGTTATTGGTACAGCACAATAATGTATATGTGATGTCATAATCTCAATAACAAAAAAAACAAGGACATCTAAAAAATGGGTTTCTGTAAAATGTAAAATTTTAAATAAATCTGGTTCAGATATAGAGACAGTCCAGTTATTATACATGCTGATCAATGGGATATCAATATCTCTGTATATACAGTATAGATTTGTTTGTCCTCCACCTGATATTAGCACATTTTTCATACATGACAGGTGATAAGCAATCACGCTTATTGCATTTCCATCGACTGCCTAAATGAGTTTCACTGGTGTGTGTTGCAGCAGACACCTTATAAACACTCAAAACATCAACTTCATACTGAACGTTATATAACACACACTCACACTCAAGCTGTGAAACTGCCCACCTCGCACTTTTGAAAATTCCTCTGTGTGTGTGTGTTTGTGTGTGTGTGCATGAATGGTCAAGATAGAAATATCATGGTTCAGTATTACACTTACTGCTGCTAATTCTGATTTTGGTATTTATCACAGCAAATCCCACCTAAACAAAGACCATCAGTGTGTAGGCAGTGCTTGTATACCATAAACGGATACAGATTTAGTGAACACAAACACAGATGGATGGATCAAAAGCCTGACGTGTTGAATTGTGTGCTGTTGCTGATTCACATTCGCTTTCCTCCTGCTTCCATCTCATCACTGGCAAACGCTTCTGCTGTTCATTCACTGACAGAACAGACTGACAGCATGAACCTTTACCACCTCCATTCACACCAGTGTTTACTGTTCAGAGAAGGAAATGCCTCCTCCTTCTCCTCCTCCTCCTCCTCCTCCTCCTCTTATTCCTCACTGAAAAGCCCAATATAGTGGCAACTGACAAGGGGTGGGATATATTAGGCGGCAAGTGTACAGTCATTTCTTGAAGTTGACGTGTAGGAAAAATGGGCATGCTTAAGGACCTGAATGACTTTGATAAGGGCCAGATTGTGATAACTGAGCAACTGGATCCAAGCATCAAAATGGCAGGTCTTTTGGGGTGTGCACAGTATGCAGTGTTTAATAGCTACCAAGATGCTTCATGAGCACCCAAGGATCATTGATGTGCATGTGCAGTGACAGCTAATCCATCTGGTTTGATTCCATGGAAGAGCTTCTGTAGCACAAACTGCTGAAAAGTTAATGCTGATGGAAAAGACAGAAAGGTGTCAGAACACACAGTGCATCTCTCATCTCATCACGTCTCATCATGCCATGTTCATTGTTTGTTGTGGTTTCCCATGTGCTCCCTGTCCTTATGCCTTGTGTTGGTTTATGTCCTAGCCTCACCTATGTCTCCGCCCATTGTCACCTGTTTCTTGTTTCCGGTCTCCTCCTGTTTCAGCTGTTTCTTGTTTTGTATCAGTATTTAGTATCTTGTGTTTCGTCTAGCTCTGTCGGTTATCTGATGTAACTACCCGGTCTCCAGTTGTGTTCATGTTTAGTTTTTGTAGTCTTTTTTTGCAATACCTCAGTCTTAGTGTTTGTTTGTTTACTTAAAATAAAAACTGTTTAAAAACTTAGAACTTGCATTTACTTCCTTCAAAATCCCAAAACATTACAGATTAACTGACCAAGAAGAAGGCATTGACTGAAGAAGAGCTTCATTCCAGAGGTTCTCAGTAATGACTGTAAAGTTCAGTGTTATTTAAGTGGCATTATATTTTT
>JBBPDA010000105.1:31932016-31944803 GCA_037974385.1 Arnoldichthys spilopterus
TTTTTTTTGTTTACTCTTACGTACTTTATTGTCTTTTGGGTTTACGAGTTTGGCTAGGTTTGTTATGGTGTGTAACTTAGCTAGTAGAGAATGACACCTGTTGATGGGTTTAGCCCTGGATAAGAGCTTCTGCTAAATGCTGTAAATGTAAAATGATTCTCTCTCTCTCTTTCTGCTTTTCTCTCTCTCACACATGCTCTCACTTTAACGGTTTCTCTCTGTCACTCCCTCTCTCTCTGTTTTTCTTTGTCTCACTGCCTTTCTTACTGTCTGTTTCTTTCCTTCTCTCTCTTTCTCTCTCTCTCTCTCTCTCTTGCTCTCTCTTTCTCTCTCTCTCTCTCTCTCTAACATCCTCTCTCTCTTTGTCACTCCCTCACTCTGTTTCTCTCTCTCTCTCTCTCTCTCTCTCTCTCTCTCTCTCTCTCTGTCACTTCCTCTCTCTCTCTCTGTTTCTCTTTCTTTCACTCCCTCTCTCACTGTGTTTCTCTCTCTCTCGTAGGAATGTAAACGATGGTCTGGGGTGAGTGTGCTCTTCTATAAGTGATGTTCTAATAAAGGTGTTTGGAATTGTCTCTTGCTCCTTGTAGGAGGACAAAGCGGAAGAGAGGAAAGCATGTTGTTAAAGCTAAACAGTGAGGCAATAGTGAGAGAAAAGAGCATGTGATGTGCTCCGTGTTTACTGCTCTATCATTCTCTTTTTTTCTTTTTTTTTTAATGACTCCTCCTCTTATGAGTCGTCCCTTTCCTCGCTGCTTGCACAAACAGACAGTCAGCCTGAGAAACAGCACTGAATTTACACACTGATGGCTTGTGTGTCTGCACCTCCCCACCCCACCTCAGCTATTCTTACCTGTGCCGGAGTCACAATCTCACAGGGAGTGGAATGGATTATTGAGAAATGTCTGTGCTGAACTCAGCCAGGCTGCGCTTTTTACATCTACTCAGCTCTGTTCTCTCTGCCACCCTGGCGCTGGCACTGCCTGATGGTGTTTTTAAAGGCTGTCATTATGGTTCTGAGAAACGATTCCCTCGTTCTTTCCCTCTCATGATTCACACTCCATTCACCACACCTCTGTCTTTCATTTTCCCCCTCTGCTTCAGTAAAACACAGTAGAGAGTAAAGCTGCTGCATCGCTTCTCTGCAGGCAAAATCACTGCAGATAACAGTGTGTGTGTGTGTGTGTGTGTGTCGTGTGTAGCAGCTGTGCTGTTTTCCTATGACGTAGCAGGATTGGGGGTGTGTGTGTGTGTGTGTGTGTATGTAAGTAACAAAGGATGAGGACCAATCAGACTCCACAGCACTGGGTGCATGCAGATATTAGCAAATGCTAATGTGCAGAGGACAACCACCCCACCCCACCCCACTCAGTTTAGATAAGATTAAGATGTGCTTTATTGACATGACAAATGTACATTTGAAATGTCCAAGCAGTGCAGCAAACACAGCAGAGAACAATCTCACTGTGCCTATCTCTCCCTCACTCTTTACCTTTTTCTCTTTCACAACCACTACTACTAGTACCAATAATTCTCTAATAATACTTCACTACTGTGTTTAAGTATGTTTTGGGGGAATCTGTACTTGAGGTTTTTTAGTTCTGTCTACTTTCACTTTTACTTCACTTCATTCCCTGAATTAATTGCATACTGTTACTCCAATACATTTTCAATGTGCAGTGTTACTACAAAAATCAGATGAAAACTGAAGACCTGTTCACTTTAATAAACTAATAACACCTTATTCTTATGCACACTGGAACCTTTAGGGCAGTGCACATTACTCTTATTAGAGGGAGAAAAGAAAGAAGGTGAAGAGGAAATAAAGAGAGGGAGGGAGGGTTAAATGACACTATGTAAAAAAAACAGGTTGGTGTTGTGTAAATTGTTTAGGCTTTGAAGACTTTGTTTATGAGCTGTGATGTAGGCTCCATGTTTTGAGGTGCCAGATAAGCTGGATATACTTCATAATATTCAAAATTCATACCATTCCAAAAAATGGCTTCTGTTCTTATTAATACGTACTTATACATTTTACTTTCATTACTTAAGTACATTTAGTTATAAATTACAAACAAGTCTTGCGCATTGTGCTCCAATCACAGAAGTGCAAGTTACCTTTGCCAAGGGCACTGACACAACCCCACACAATGACAGACCCTGGCTTTTGGACTTGTTGTTGGTAACAGTCTGGATAATCCTTTCCTTCTTTGGTCCAGAGCACATGGCATCCATTTCTCCCAAAAAATACCTGAAATACTGATTAATCTGTCCGTTTCCACTGTGTGATGGTCCATCCCAGATGCCTCAGAGCCCAGAGAAGTCAACCGCACTTCTGGACACTGTTAACATAGGGCTTCCTTTTGACACAGTACAGTTTTAACTGGCATTTGTGAATGAAACTACATATTGTGGTACTTGACAAAGGTTTGCCAAAGTCCTGAGCCCATGTGGTGATATTGCTCATAGATAAATAACGATTCTCAATGCAGTGCCACCTGAGGGATCGGAGATCACGGTTGTTCAGCTTAGACTTGCGCCCTTGTCCTTTATGCTCTAAAATTCCCCCAGATTCCTTGAATCTTTTAATTATGTTATGCACTATTGAAGGTGAAATATGCAAACCCCTTCCTATTTTTCTTTGAGGAACATTCTTTATAAACATTTCAATCATTTTTTCAGGTATTTGTTGGCAAACTGGTGATCCTCAGCCCATCTTTGCTCCTAAAGGGCTAGACCTTTCTTGGATGCTGCTTTTGTACCAAATCATAAATACAATCACCTGTTTCAAATCACATAATTGTTTACCTCATTACTAGCCCTAAGTTGCTCCTGATCCAACTATTTTTGGAATGTGTTGCAGGTCTGAATGACAGGAAAGGATGTTTATTTACAAATGAAATGAAGTTGACCAGACAGAACATGAAATATTTTGTGTTCATATTGTCTGCAATGAAATACAAGTCAAAGTAAATTTAGAAATCACTACTTAGTTTTTTTATTTGCATTTTCCATGCCATCCCAACTTTTTGTGATTTGGAGTTATATTATTATTATTATTGTTATTATTATTATCAAATGAACTAATTAACTAGAATTATTTTTTTTTATAAATTTTACTTTTCACTTTTTTTTCTGTCTCTCTCTCTCCCTCTCTCTCAGTAATTTAGAATGATTATTTTTAGGAATTGTGTATGACAAAATAAGTAATGATTAATATTTAAAGTGATAAAGGAAATATCAAACATATTAATAAAATACATTTATGAATGTACACACACTGTACACATCAGTGTACGTACACAGTACTGTAGAAACTCTGGGACCCCTTTCACTTACCGAGCTTCCACTCAAAACAGCCACAAAGCACAAATGTTTTTCAGCTTCTAAAAAACAAAAAGCTTTATTTAATATGACATTTTGCAAATGCTTTAACTGCTAAACATAATGTTAAAAGTTTCAGTATGTAGTGAGTCCATCCTTTGTCTTTATTACACTGTCCATTCTTTTCAGGAGATTTCCTTCATTTTTCCAGAGAAATCAGCAGGGATGTTCTTCGAGCTTCTTGTAATCTCTTCCAAGCTGTAGTTTCTGCTCCCCACAATCCAAGTAACCCTCAATTACAAATTTACAATCTTCATTCCCTAAAACCCTCCTCCACATCTCAGGAAGTAAAATTTCTGTGTTTTAGTGCAGACGTTTCCTTTTTTCAGGAACTTCTTGAACAGCTCCACATCCTTTCAGACCCACAGTGTTGAATTCTTTCATAGTGAAAGGATGGACAAAAACACCTGAATCTGGAGCCAGAGTGGAGCTCTGAGGATTTTCTCTTTTTCATTGTCCATTCAATGGGCACAGTTTTGGTGGTCTACCAGGTTTTGCATGGTTGTTAAGTTTGAGGTCTCTGTTAATTATTTTTTGTTCCAGTTTTGGAAACTCGTGGCTTTTCCCTGCTTATTTTCCATTGGCTTTCTTCTCTGCCTCATCTGAGTGAATCATCCTGGATATAATCTCATTAGAAATCTCTCCTTCAGACCTTTAAGAAACATGAGAGAGAAAGGTGTGAGGTAGCTGAGATGTGTGTGTTTAGCTGCTTGGATGAGTCTCAGTATCACTACCTAAGATCAGTGAGAGCTTTGGGAGCAGCTGTTGTTGAGAGTACACAGCTGAAACTGCGAGGTGAGGTTAAAGACTGGAAGGATGGAAGTGTTAAAATGGCAGTGGTGGGCACGAAAATTCAGAAAAGACCAATTCAGATTTGATATGATATTAGGTATTTGAAACTTGTCTTTAATATTCTGTTAAACTCATCTCAACTTTTGCATTTTTTACTGTATATTAAATTTGGTTCAGTCTATAAACGGTTAGCTGAAAACGGATGTTTGGAGGGATTGACACAAAATGAATAGACATCTAATGATACACTAGTAAATCAGAGATTCTTCCCTCTTCGCTCTGTAGTCTAGCCCCCACACCACTTCCCCTGCAGAATTTGCTGAACTTGCATTTCTGAGTGTACTTTGCGTATCCACCGGCTGTGGCAATTTTGGGTTGCCTCTGTTTATTGAGCAAACACTTATTTATTTGCGGTGACATTGTGAAACTGCTGTCTAAAGCTTAACAGCAGGAGCACAAATGGTGTTACGCGACTCTGTTAGGACTTTGAGGTTTATGTCATCAGGTACAAGATCAACCCCATTCATTGAGCAGACTCTTACTTAATTACTGTACCTGTGTCACTGTGGTGAAACCACAGAAGCTGCATATTGGTGGACTTTGTACATTTACAGTTACTGACTGAGGCCCGTCTGTTGCTGCATAATTGATCGGCTCCCCCTTTACCCCATTCATCAATGGAAAGGGACCCCCTTAGAACCACCCCTGACCAGGACTGTCATGTTTTATAAATACATAAACAGACAAACAAACAAATACATAAATGAATAACCAGTTAAATGTATTTTGCAAGTTGAATAGCAAAAAGTGAAATTAATTATTACAAAGCTGTGTTCAGCAGCCTGAATATTCTCCACAAGTGGGAGCCATTAACACTCATAGATTTGTGTGCATCATTGACAAAGTAAATTGTGAAAATAATTAAAAACGATATAATTAAAATAAAATATCAAATACTAATAAGATCAATATTGACAGCTGGACATGTTGTAGACCATGGATGGCAAACCATTTTTCACACAGTGTTGCGGTGTTTTTTGCACCTAAGTATCACCGACAGGTTGAGAACAACTCATATTTTTTTCTGCAAGGTTTAACCAAATGAGTGTTTCTAATAATGTGGCCAGTAAGGGTTAACAGCGTTGCTGCTGTTTTTAATGCACTAATAATAGCCTGACACCAACTGCCATGCCAGTGTCACTATACTGGGCTGAGAATAATCTAGTCAGCTGTGGTCTCTCTTCATCGATGGACTGGTAAAGGGGGCTGATAAACTGTGCAGTGATAAATTGGCTGGTCAGTAACTGTAAACCTACAAAGTGCAACTATATGGTGGGTGATTCTGATAAAATGGCCAAAAAGTATACATACAAGATGTACTTTGAGTGAAAACTCAACTCAGTGTATATTAGTATTAAATGCGTGAGCTAGTTCCCTGATGATGCACTCACTCTCCCTCTCATACACTATGGAGTGCAGTGACCACAGCATGTCTTCAGTCTTCCTCTAACCCACTTCCTGCTGACTCATGGTCATTCATTATGTCTGACCAACTTGCAAACACACACACACACACCGATAGGGAGACTGAAGCAGCAGCACAGTTAGAGTCTGTGTGCATGTATGTGAGTGTGTGTGTAAACCCTGCACTCTTTCTGATTCCTCCCAGCAATGCACTACAATGCCCTCCCCTCACTCACATTCAGCACAGTGTCCATTCTCACACCCACCCACACACGCTCTTGCTCCACACTGACGCAGTAACAGAGTCTTCTGCTCAGCCTCTCCGGGGCAGTGTGGAGTGTATTGTGCCTGTAGTGCAACTCCGTGCCCAGGCCAAAGAGGAAGCGGAAGGGCGAATGTCTGACTGCTTACATAACCGCGCCGCACCCTGCTTCAACCCCACTGGAACACATTGGTGTGTGTGTGTGTGTGTGTGTATGTGTGTGTGTGTGTTAGTGTGCTATTCAGCTTTTGCAGGCAAGAATGCAGAGCTCTGTATAAATGAGGAGTGTGTGAGTGAGTGCGTTTGTTGTGAGTACTCTATCATTCAAATGTTTGGAATCACGTGACATTAATAACCAATGAAACAAAGTATATTAGGTAATGTTAGGTCCATATTTGTAGAGGATTTATAGATGCACATCAGTTCATTCATATAAGCAGGTAATGTTTTGGGGCAATACAAATTAAATTGTAACTAAACCTTATTAATATTTTAATCAATAATAATAATAATATTGTGGTAGTAGTAATAACAACAACAACAATAATAATAATAATTATAATAATAATAAAAACTAGACACCAGAAGGGTTTTTCTTTTGACAAATTTGTTCAAATTGTCAATTTTCTTTTTATTAAATTTGTAAAATTTGAATTTGACAACGAATATATTAAATGCTAATTTTCTGTAACACTGTGAAAAAAAATATAAAATGTACTCCTCCCCATACCATCAATATATGCCAAAAATGCTGCCTCCATGGCTGGATTATTGGCAAATATAGCTGCAAGAACACAACGTTTTGTATTCACTGCTTTCGTGATGTCACAAGAACAAGCTCGTAGTAGCCCTGCCCCTCCAAAATACACATACAGAGCAGCCAATCAGAGCTCATATATGTATGTGTGTGTGTATGTGTGTGTGTATGTATGTATGCATGTATGTATATACACATATAGTCTGAGAAAGGCATGCAGCATCATCTAGGACCATCATCAGCCATCCAGCACACAGTCTACTCTCCCTGTTACTGCCTGGCAGATGCTACAGGAGCATGGCTGCCACACCACAAGACTCAAGGGTAGTTTTTATTATCAGGCCATCATGACTAAACTCATAACCTAACAAAACACACTGCCACCTTATAACTCTTATACTCCACTCACTGTTCTTGTGCAATATTGCACCGGTCACTTTTACACGTCACACATTACAAAGTGTTATACCTCACATTATAGGCAACTGCTTTAAAGAAACAATGTTCTCATTATTTTTATAGTCATATTAATTTTAGTTCTTACTGCTGAGTTTCCTGGGTCGTCTCGTCCACTTGAACATGATGTACATGCCTTGAAATGGGCATGTAAAATGTAGGACCATTATTAGTGAATGAAGCCCAGTCATAAGTGGACTAAGTAAAAGTAAAATGCAAAAAAATGCAGGATATGGCTATTGCTTCTTCGCTGAAACGATGCCTTGAATAAAATTAAAGGATGTTTCCTAAAACAACTTGTGTAGATGTACAAAATGAAAAGGTAACAAAAAAACTGCAGTGTAGCTTTTTCTTTTTGCACTTTTGCTCCAATATAAACGTTAAACCTCAGCCTTGAGCCATTTGCATGACAGCACTGATGTTCTCACCAGCATAACAGAATGAAAAAAATATAAAAAGGAATAAATAATTAAATAGCAACACTATTCGTGTTAGTGCGCGTGTGTGTAGGAGAAGCGCAGCAGAGTGTGTGAGATGCCCAGGCCAGGGTTCACCTGGCTCACAGTAGCCCCAGAGCCCAGCCTGGTGGAGGCATGCTTGCCAACTTGGCAACATCCCGGTTTCCAAGTCACGCCCTGAAAAACACACAAACAGTGTGCTCAGAACACACAGAACGCAGAGAGGTGTTGGGGGAAGGGGGGGGGGGGCTGGCAGGAGCTCAAATCAAAGGCTCTCTTTTGGTTTGCGTGTGCTTTTGGTGTAGGAGTGAAGTGAGGACACCCAGGGCGAGAAACCCGCTGACCCCCCATTCGCCCGTCTCAGGTCGTTTGGTGTGAATCGGCTGTGTGTTGCTCTGTCGAAACATCTGCACTTTATGTTTACACATATTCTGGGGAAGCAGAGGCTCTATTTATGATCCCTGGCTTATAAAAGACCTTCTTATCAGCATACACAGGGTGTCCTTTTTGCTTTAGGGTCCGGGCAGAATGTACAAGCCATTTCTGTCATACAAAAACCTTGCAAATCCATTTTCCTCCACATTCTTTCATTTCATTTTTTTTAAAGATAAAACTATCATTCAAGTTTGGAATCCCTTTCCAAATAATAATAATATTAATAGTAATATTAATAATATATGTATATAGTCTATTTATTATTAAAAACTGTATTATGACTAACATGTAATATTACAAAACTATTACCAACTAATTGCTAAAATATTTTAAGAGATTTTATTTAATATTTTAACAATTCCATGAACAAGAACGGGACAATGTGTATTTACATTTTGGTCATACCATCACCATCAAGATTTCATTTTTAGTTTTGAAATATAAAGTATTATGGATATTCATGTTATTGCACTTTAATTCTTGGCACTATAAATCTCCCTGGAGGGCCGGTGTCCAACACAGTTTGGTGATTTTCCGTTCTCAGACACACCTGGTTCAACTCAGCTGTTAATTGCCAGGTTTAAAGGGTGTGTTTGGGTTGGGGAACCACCAAACAGTGCAGGAAACCGGCCCTCCAGGGCTGGAGTGGTGCACCCCTGCTATACAGCTTTCTCGATCTTTTTGCAACCTTCTCTAGCTCCATTCAACATTCTGGACACATTTCCTTGTGCCAGACCATTTCAAATGTGACATCGCACAGGACTAGTATATTCCAAACTTTTAACACATTTACCTGCAACCAGGTTGTATATTTTCACAAACTTTGATAACAAACTGTTGAACAGGAGTCTGGTTAACTGTTGTTGAGAATGCTTCTTATAAAATAACCTTTTCAGAACTGTAGATTTCTTACAAAAATGACAAAATCACAAATGTTTGGGCTAAGGCTTGGAGTTTGTGCTCTACTTGTAACCATATATCTGACTGTATGAGTGATATACTGAGTTTTGCGTTCCTGAGCTGAAAGCAATCAGATCAGGGTCACTTTGTAAGTAAGTATAATGAGGATTTGTGACTGGATCCTGTCGAATCTCTGCAGATTAGTTGTGGAGAACATGCAATACTGCGCCACATGCGAGGACAACCAGAACAAACAGTAGCATAGGACATACAATATTTATTTAGGAACACAAACAATGATAAGTTAATTATCAGGTAGTCCACAAATATTGTGGGAATGGTATCAATACAGTCATACAGGGGAAAACATACATGAAAATCCATTTAGGAGCACGTGATCCCAAAAGACAATTTTGATTAGAAAACTGGTGAAAATGGCAAAAAAAAAAAACAACTGTCAAATTTAAGACGGGTTATTAGATAACCAGCTTTGCGAAAATTATTTTGTTGCTTTCATCCTAAAAGAAACAATCAAATTAACTTTAAAAATCTTTTTTTTTCTTATTTTATCCTTTTTAAATAAACAGACAATAGAAAAGTGGATGAGACCTACCCTGACTCTGAAAGTGACCATTTGTCATCCTCATTCTCATTGCTCTCTCTCGCTCACTCCCTCCTCTCTCTAATGCACCAAGAGGAGGGAAAGAGACTTCGGAAAGTTTGCAAAACAAGGAGATCATGTAGAATCCCCACCCCCCTCCCCCAAAAAGCAAGAAACTACAAAATATGATATATATTTATATATGAATACATCATGCAAAGTGGCAAGTCTGCTTACAAACGTCATATAGTAGTCTGGTTGGATGTAGTTTTTAGCAGATGGAGTTTTCTCCTTCCCAGCTAAGAAACAACAGTCTAATTAAAAGGTCTCTATGCCAGCTACCCAAAAAACACCCCCTTGATAAAAGAGTCAACCATGATTTCAAAATGGTCTGTTGGTCATCGCAGGGAGGAACAACAACAAAAAAAGAAAGTCCAGATGTATCTAGCTAGCCTAACAGAGCTTCGAGAACATCATTCATTGTGTTACTGCATCATGAGTAGAAGAGTTGAAGGGCTGATGCCCGATGTAAAATCCGCCTTTGAAAAAAATGTTCGGTGTTCAACTAGTGAGATTCCCTGATTGGCTGAGGAAAAGTCATGTGACCAGTGAGGTACAAAGTGTCCAGAGTCCCAGTATCCAATGTAGAAAGGAAAATGTCCTATTGACTTGCTGTTACCCGTGTGTGTGCGAGAACGCCACACACTGTACACATGAATGCTTGTGATGAATACTATTCAGTAACTGCAACAACATATCTCCAATCCTCATGCAATGTCAACTCTGTCATGATCAGAATACAGAAAGGACACCAGATGAAAAGCTTGAAAAGAAAAGTGTGACAAAAGTAGATGCTGCCTTATGGTATATATGTCCATCTTTGAGGAAATAGCAGAAATAATCCTTGGGCATGACCGTCATAGTCCCATTCATATTTATCTATTGAAGAAAAACAAAAGAAAAGAAAAAAACCTAGGAATATTCAGTTGCTTTCTTTCTCAGTAATACAATGTGCGTTTCTCTATGTTTTCTTATTACCTTTGCGTTGGCTTTTCTCTACCTCACCACTTCTGAATTGTCCATGTTGCTTGGTTTATTCTTGGTTGTGTTGCTCTATCCCTCCCGCCTCCTCCTGAAGGCGAAAGAGTATAGCGAGTGCCCCCTGCCCCCCGTTCCCTGGTATTGTTTCCCCAAATCCTCGCCTCACGCCTCCCCCTTTCTACCCCCTCTCCCTGATCCACCCCTGGGGGCCGTGCAGTCCAGCTCCTCATCTCTCGGCTTCCATGGCCACACTGGCCTTCTGTTCGGCGGCTGCTTGCTGGTTGACGGCCGACGGCCAGCCTGGGGGAGGGTGGGCCTGTGTGGCCGAAGGCCCCTGAGTCCATAGTCCCTGCTGGCTGGCCATGGGCGGGGTCATCCCCCAGCTGACGGGAGGTGGAGGAGGTGAGGTGGCCATGGAGGCCACGTTGGGGCTGCTGCTGTTGAAGCTTTCGGAGGCCTTGAGGCGAGAGAACATGGTGAGAGCGTCAGGGAAGTTGGGGGGAGTCGCCGGCGTGTTCGCTGGGGTACACATCTGCAGGGGTGAAGAGACATGCAATTAGACCCAGTGATGCCATGTGGTGCCATCAACACAATGCGTGTTCTAGATTAGTAAGGGAGTTGCCTAGTAAATTAATGCGTCACAGAATCGTCTGTCAATTATTTTTACACATTCACATACATCACGCTAAGCACTGGGAGGATTATTCAACTTTAGATGAATATTAGGACTTTACAGTAAATTACACAATTTACTAATCAATTAAAATGTTAGGACTCTTTCTAAACTAACTGTCTCTTGATTGCATCTGGAGTGCTTCGGCATGCTTCTGGACATAAATGCAGAATTATTAACTAGGGCTTGAGTGTATTGTGATGTTCACTTTATTAAAACGGTAGTATACTGCACAGTACTAGACCAAACCAAGGGTGTAACAATTTATTGATCCGTATCTATGCATTGAGTAAAACTGTGCACAATCGGATGCATCGATGTGTGTGGCCATTTTATTTTATTTTACTGTGTGCAGTGTTTTGTACTGAGAAGTTGCTTTTGCTTATGACTAGACTACTGTATTTTGACCTTTAATAATAAAATTATAAAATTATTATAACATTATCATTTGTCTGCATGTGTGCAGATTTTGTGAAAATTCAAATTTCGCATTGACTACAGATGCCAGAATCAAACCGGATTACATCACTGCAAATTTTAAGGTAGGGAAATTAATCTGATCATTGGCTAAAATAACTGGATCAGATCGAATTGTAATGAAACTTGTGATTTACACCTCTAGTCCGAACAGGGTTTGAAACAAAAAACAGGTATAGTCAAGCATGTTCACTGTAAAATCATGTGTTTACACTACAGTGCCAGTTGTGCAAGAGATGAACTTCATCACGTGTGTGTGTGTGTTCACTGAATATTTTTCAAACTGCACTAGTTTGGCCTGAAATGTCCATCCCTAATGTTTACAATGTAGGCAGCCAAGGAAAAAAAGGAAAAACACTTACAAATTGAGGGTACAGGGAGAATACAGTAGTTACCCAGCTTAGAAATTTCAGTGTTTGATCACAATCAGGCTTAGCTCAGCTTAGCTCAGCTCAGCTATCCCTAAAGATCACGCCGACATTCCCTCCCTTCCTACAGTGTTCCCCTCTGTTTGTTTAGACTGATGCTCTGTTCGCGGTACTATTTCCTGTTTCTGATCTGTGCCCTGGCATGGTGCACTCTGCCTTCCCCCTTGTGCATTTTCGGCTCCACCATGACCTCACGTGACCCCTCCATTGTCCTCTTTGTACCGGCTCTCCCCTCGCCACAAATCCTTCACCTACAGAGGTACACAATAGCCCTCATGGGAGCACCCCCACAATCCCACAATGCTGTGGGCCTGGAAGACATCATCATTAGCAGCAACAACAAAACAAATATCATCTCACCGGCTATCGGGAATGAATGCCAGCCAATGCTTTAACAATTGCTCTGCTTTCCCCAGGTCTGCTCCAGTCATTGTTCCAGGCATAAACAGTGCAAGTAAAAATAGACACCTCGCGTGATGCAGCATATTTGCGTTCTTTCTCAGAGTTCACCCCATAAAGCGTGCCTTCTCTGCTAAGAGCACACGTTCCTCACACACTTCCTGGTGTCCCCTTTCCGCCGGCCCTGCATAGCTATGTGAAACTTCTCCATATTATCTTACTGCTGAGGCTACATCTGCCAAGCTCAGTCACAGCCAGCACCC
>JBBPDA010000105.1:31965841-31988442 GCA_037974385.1 Arnoldichthys spilopterus
TGTACGAACTGCTGCAGTACAACAATATTCAAGTGCAGAGTGAAAAAGTGCAGAGTGAAGTACAACAATATTCAAGTCTTGTCTCCTGTTTAGTTACTAAATAAAAAACCTAAGCACATAAACACTGTCTTTTGTCAGGTACAAAGATGATGCTGAGGGCACGGCGGAGGACGTTGGAAATCCCCGAATTTTATATGGCGTGGAATTCTTTTTTGATACTGATGCCAGAGTTGCCATCACAGTATACTGTCAGGCCTTTGAGGAGTTTTCTAATGGAATGGCAGTGTAAGTTCACATAGTAAATGTCTTTGCACTTGTGATGCATTGAATTTTCACACCAATTAAACATAATACGTCTGCACAAATTTGTCTTTTTTTAGGTTATTTGTGTTGTGCTTTTATAACATGTCTTATGTAGAAATGACAAACATAACAATCAAATACATTTAGTTCATTACTTTTTGTAGTTCACAGCACTTGAATAGAAACAGAATGCAAAATTTTGGGACAGGGCTCAGACGATGGGTGGAATATGCTGCAAATGCCACAGTGGTTTTTGCAAGTTACTTGAGATTGTTACAGGTCAGAGGAAGCATGTAGATCACGTGGTTGATGAGCTAAATAGTCCCGAAGCCCTGCTTCTGTTATCCGAGTCTAAGGAAATACAACACTACTGTAACTTGACAACAGATACCTTAGCAGCTTTGTTGATGCCATGGAAACAACAGCACACATAGTACCAGGCTTTTAGTTAACACTTGGAATGGCTGCATGTCAGCTTTAGATATTACATTTGTCATCTGCTGATGGATGGTGACCTGTTGGGCCATGCACAGTTATATTTCAGTGTTGAATATCTGTGTACTGTCTAACAATTTGCACTGCTTAATGATGATCATGATGTTGTTCACTTTTAAAAGGTATACCCCTAAGACTCCAGCTCTGGCATCTGAAACGGTCCATTACAAGAGAGGGATAAATCAACACTTTTCTCTGCCATCCTTCAAAATTGATTTCACTAAATGGAAACCAGAAGAGGTGAGAATCACAAATATTGAACCATGCCAACTTCCCTAATAGCTGTGCATTTCTGTAGCTCTTTTGGTCCAAATAGCCATCACAAGTTTGGATTTTTTTGCTAAATGCGACCAGGTTCATGTAACAACCTGATTGTATTCACAGTTCAAATAGTAAACACAGCAGACTGAAAAGGCTGTGGGTTCATTAGACATTAGTAAAAATATGTTTACATTTACATTTACAGCATTTATCCAGAGCGACGAACAACTGTGCTTTGTAGTCCATGTCTGTTCTTCTGTCTGTAGGGCTAAACCCATCAACAGCGGTCATTCTACTAAGATACTACTAGCTAGTTACACACCAAACCAGACTTGTCAACTAACAAACCTTGCCAAACCTATAAACCCAATAGACAAAGTATATAAGCGTACACTATAAACAATAAAAAGTAACAATAAATGTGCAATAAATATGAGGCTAGTTAGTTTCCAAGATACTCCTTGAATTGGTGCATTATGAGTCGTCGCTGGATGACAGTGAGGGACTCCGCAGTTCTGATGACAATATTGTGTATATAATAGTGGTATAAGAAACAGTCCACTGTAGAACCAGGGGAAATGACTGAAATAAAGGATTGCTATGATTTCCAGTAGACTGATGAGTGTGTTTAGACCCAATATTATGCCCTGGGAGATATACAGCAGATGTACGGCATATATACAAGATATACAGCATTTGAAACAAAAATGCTTTACATTAAATTACAAGTAAAGAAGCTGTCTGCTGTAAAGTTAACATTTTGGAGATTTTTTTTGCACAGTGATGATATCGTGATGCACTTAGAAAATTCCATAAAATAAATTTTGATCAATGCCTGTTATAAAGTTTTTTTGGAAACGTTCCACGGACCATGAATTACATGTAGCAAATTAGGAGAGGGAAGATTCTTGACTGTTTGAAATGAGTGTCCTTTTTCTTGATTGCCAGCTGAACTTTGACTTGGACAAAGGTGTATTCCCTTTGGTGATTCAGGCAGTTGTTGACGATGGAGATGGTAGGCCTCAAGTTAACCTAAACAGAACAATTCTTACTGACAAATGCTAGGCTTAGTTCCACTGGTCCATCTAAATGCTGTTTTTTTGCTTTTGCAGATGTCATAGGACATGCTCATGTGCTGTTGGCAGCGTTTGAAAAGGTATGGGGTGTTATTCTGTGAGAACTGTTGAATCGTCCCACTTTTTGTTAATGCTGCCTTATTGACGATCTGTAGCCATTAACATTTTAATTAATGACTTGGTAAATTTCAGTGGATTACTAAAAGAGTTTGGGTCTGTGTTAGAGTTACATTTGGATTGTGAGTTAAAGTTAAGGTTAGAGTTTGAGTTTAGGGTTAAAGCACTAGGAATCTCCCATTTCATTGACCTCTTACCACTATGGTATCAATACATCAAGCTCTTATATTAGCCAGCCTCTCTTCTAAATAGTCATCAATTATGAATGAAGACATGGTCATTTTGGATTCTCCTGTTACATTTAAACAGTTTTATCACTTAATTGTTGTCCTTTTTTCACAGCATGTCGACGGCAGTTTTTCAGTGAAACCTTTGAAGCAGAAGCAAATAGTAAGTGTATACTAGGAACATCACCACAACTCTTATCATAAATATTCAGTGAGTCACATGCCTTTTTTTGCCATGGCTCTACTTTTGGAAAACGTGTAGACGCACTACTCATCAGTCTTTTCCATTCTATGAAAAGGCAATATTTAAGGCAAGTGACCAACATTGATTACAGTATTTGAGAGGGCCAGTAAGAGGTCAAGGCACAATAGATAGAGAACATGCTATTGAGCAGTATGGATGAAAATTAGGAGTGTATAGTGAATTTGAGAACATAAAGGGTTACAACAAATGAAAATGTAAGGAGGTATAAATAGAAGAAACTGACGTTATGTAACTGATTGTGATCTGCATTCATTGCGTATGAGATGTGTCGTCAGCAGAAGCGCCTCAGAGTGAACAGCAGTGGTAGGGTAGCTCGTTACTGCCAACTTCTGGTCTAAGTGTGTATAAGCTCACCTCATAGTAGCATCAAAAAAGTGGTTATTGCATAATTTATTCTTTATTTATGTTTGTTTCTAATGGCATCTGTGACCTGTTTCAATTTAAATAAGCTCATCTTATGCTGATGTTGCCATACAGGTCGACCGAGTGAGCTACCTTCTCCAGGAGATTTATGGCATTGAGAATAAGAACAACCAGGAGACTAAGGTAAATCAAGACACTGTAATAAAACAATAGCATGACGGCATATCACAAAATTAAGAAACCTGTGACTGTTACTACTACTTACTGTAACTGCTGAAATATTTGATTGCTCTCACCTTTGATATTTTCGTTCTACTTTTGTCCATGAAATACATGTTTGCGTTGTTTTTTGCGATTTTTTTTTTTTTTTTTTTTTTTTTAGCATTTGAAAAGTTTTGTATTGAGATAAAATCAGTTACATTAGATATGAATTAAGCTATAACTGCTTAAATATTTTTCTATATTCAATCCATTAACCATTGGATGTTTAGGTGGTTAGATTTTTTTGTGCTACTACTGTAGTATTGAGCTGCTGTGCTTAGGTCTTAAAATTCTGGTATTATTACAGCACGACTCCTTGGTCCTTTTGATGTATGACTGTGTTTTTTTTTCTTCCACCAGTCTCCAGAGGATGAGAACAGCGACAACAGCAGTGAGTGTGTGGTTTGTCTGTCAGACCTGCGCGATACACTCATACTCCCCTGCAGGCACCTGTGTCTCTGCAATGCGTGTGCGGACACACTGCGTTACCAGGCCAACAATTGCCCTATCTGCCGACTGCGTGAGTGTCTCATTAATCAATGCATAAATTGTCGCTGTATTGGCCCATTATTATTGAAATGGGCTTTTAATGTTTAGGAGAATAATAACAGACGGCAGACAGAGGCTTTGCAGAGTGCTGAAAGGATGAGTGATTATTTTTCTCTCCCTGCTTTCCCCGTGTAGCTTTTTATTTATTTATTTATTTATGAAATGGATGAGCGTTTTGTTTTCACTGCAGTTGACACGTGCAGCACCTCTTGTGTAACTGACCTTCGAAAAACAGTGACACCTGCTGGACAGAGTAGAATAATCTTTGGTGCAATTTGTAAAGCATGTGGGTTGTAAAGAATTAAAGGACTTATTGTTTTCTTCTAATTCCCAATTTCACTTTGTTAAAATCATGTTGGACGATCTGAAGCTATTTCAGTATCTCAGAATAAGCAGCCTGTTTTTAAAAAGGTTGTATGCTATTCTAATAACCTTTGTTAAAGATTAAGCACATAGTATTACTGATTCAGCATTAAGATTCGACCAAAATTAAAGCTGATTTATTTCTTAGCAATGACATTTACACTGATCAACCATGCTCCATACAGGTATATGCAAAAGTCAGGGTGCCTCGGTCATACATCTGCACATTTAATGCATAGCTATTGTTTATCTGATAAATGTACCATATGGGGGGGGGACGGTGGTGCAGTGGTTACCGCTGTCGCCTCACAGCAAGAAGGTCTTGGTTCGGCTGCCTTTTTGTGTGGAGTTTGCAAGCTCTCCCCGTGTTCGTTTCCTTCCGGGTGCTCCGTTTTCCTCCCACTGTCCAAGGGCTGCAGTAGGTTGATTGGATGCTCTAAATTGCCCGTTGGTGTGAGTGTGTGTATGAATGGTTGTTTGCGATGGGTTGGCCTCCTGTCCTGGGTGAACCCGGCCTTAGGCCCGCAGTCAGCTGGGATTGGCTCCAGCTTTCCCGTGACTCGAAAATGGAAGAAGCGGTTTAGAAAATGGATGGATGTATGTAACATATATGGGGGAAAATGTTACTGCACATATTTTTATGTTAATTCAGCAAATAAAATTATGGATACAAGTTTACAGGTAACCTAAACTTAATTAAATAGATCTGTTTATTTAATATTTTAGTTCTTCATAGAGGATTTTCACTTAGTAAATCAAGAAACCATGTCATTTGACCACAACTGTAAAGACTGTTAAAGGAAGGGAATTGTTTGGAACCAGAAGTGGAATTTACAGTGGTTCAGCTCACAGTGCCTGTGGTGTTAACTGCATTTTTTTTGTCTCACTGAGAGAACACACTGCTCCATGGCCCCTCAGGCTACGCAGCTATGCGCCTATTTTATATATTCCAGTAAAGGTTCATTGTGATTGTGCCACAAGGTTCTATTTGCTGTCCCATGTGTTTGTGTGATCAAGGTTAAAAGTGCATGAACCACAGTATTCTGGTTGAGGTTAAATGTGCTCAAGTCATGGAATGAAATTCTAATCCGAAGGCATTTCACTGCACACATAGCGTTTGTATTTTGCTTATATTGTAGTAATAAAAATCATAATGTTGCACGTCCTACAGTTTAATTAAAAATCTAAAGTTTAGAGTTGCTTACATTTTTCCAAACTGCATTGAAATACAGACTGAAACATGGTTCAAGATTCAATGACAGAACTGAACTGTAATAGGGCGAAACTATAGGCCAGTTCATTTCTATGTGAATGTTTCCAGCAGTATCTATTATTGCTCTTGGAACCAACACAAATATCAAAGTTTAATAATGAACAGACCACCAGAAATTGAAAACAAATATTTTTATGTAAACTTTCATAACATCTGTCAGGATGTGAGGTGTATGGAAGCAAGTGCTAGCGAGCGGGCTGAATTTAAGGGGTTTATTACAAAATAAAACGCCAAACACTAAGAAAAGAGAACTAGGAAACAGAAACATAGCAGGGAAACAAAGACAAAGCTAAGGGGGGAAAACGACCTACCACAAGGTGTTGACAACAAGGAGATAATGACAAATAACTGACGAGGACTGAACCAAACACGAGAGACTAAATAGTGACGTGAAACGAGGAACAGCTGAAGCAGGGTGGAGACAGGGAACGAGGCACAGGTGTGCAAGGCGGGACAAGGGTGTGGCTAACATAGACACGAGGCAGGGAGCACATGGAGTAACCAAAACAAGGACAGGGCACATGACTAAGGATGACGAGACGAGACAAGACGAACCCTAACAACATCTTTCCATAACCTTCCAAAAAGGTTTTGATTTGACAGTTATATTACCAAATGCAATATCTGTGGGAGGCCAAGCAGTAATACTAAAATAGCAAAACGAATTTACAGTAGCTGTGCTGAAGTTTAAGACAAAGACACAAGTTGTGGTTAATTTGATGGGTTTTTTCAATTGTTAAGTGTGTTTTAAAATTTTGTGGTTCATAAAACAATTACAGTTTTGCTTGAGTGTGCCTAATGAAGAAAAAAAGCCATCATTTTTACTGTGGAAATCCATTTTAATGCATAAGGTGAAACAATCGATAAACAAAACCCTAATAACAAACTGAAGTGTTCTTCATTTTCATCTCAGTGCGTCCCATTAAAAGATAAATGACAGACTGGAAGACTGAAGCTGACAAGCAACTAAGTGTTCAAATACACCGCAGTTTGTCAGCGGGCCCTGTGCCTACTCTTCCCTTTAGTAATAAGAACAGCTGTGGAAACGTTTAAGCCCTTTGTTGCAAAAAAATGAAGTTGGCAGCATTTGGGAAGTGGCTGTTTATGAAGACGCAACACCTGTGTTTGCTTTATTTGTAGTGCCCTAATTAGCAGTCTTCTCCTTAAATGGTCTTTCTTTGTCACCAGCTTTTCGTGCACTGCTCCAGATTCGTGCAGTGAGAAAGAAACCAACTGGCATGATCTCGTCTGTCTCCTTCAGTCCAGTGCTCTCTCAGAGCTCGGACCACACAGAGAACACGGTATATAATGCACTCACAAACGCACACTCATTATGGGAGTGAAATTCGATAAAACGGGACAGATTTTGGAATGATTTTGAATATTATGATTAGTTATATTTGTTTGTTATAATATTTATGGAACTACGTACTCGTATCTTTTGGTCAAAATAAAAATCTCACTATTTTCAAATGTAAAAATGCCCTGAATCATTGTGAATTATGAATGATGAATTATGGATTTACTTTCACCAAACATTCACATACATGTTATTGCTCACTACACTGAGCTTTTGTTTTTTAAACAAATCATTTAACTCTCTCTATGGGTTTTAGTCATGTCCCTAGTCCTTTCTCACTCCTGTGTTGAGAACACAGCATCGCTTGTCCTTTGTCGAATCATGTTGGGAACCTGGCTCCAACATAAAGTGACCAGAGTGTTTTTCCTCATCTTGTGTTTCGACCTCATATACCCCTAGAACTCCGAGAACATCCCTCCAGGGTACGAGCCGGTGTCCCTGCTGGAGGCACTGAATGGGGTGCAGGCTGTGCCTCCTGCCATCCCCTCAGCCCCTCTCTACGAAGAGATCCAGTTTTCAGGTGAGGTTGGCGACCCACTAAGCCTGAGCAGACGGCAGCAGGGCATGGTGGAGCACAGTGCAGACACGGTAGCACTAAAAGGCAAAGGCAGCAAGTCACCAGACGGGTAATGGCATCTAAAATATATTAAATATTACAATATGTTAGACTTGGGCGATGTGGGTTTTTCTTATGAGATAAGGTGGGAGCAATCTAGCCAATTACTCTCAACAAATTAGTTAGCTCACTAGCTATTCCCAGGGTTAAAATGAATAAATAATAAAATGAGTTTGAGGAAAATATCTCAGAACAAGGAGACTGTGGCAAAAAATCTTGTTTTTGTTGATAGAGTTTTAAAAGTGTGGAATTTAAAGGTTGGTAAACAGCTCTGTGTCCTTAAACTGTATATTATGTGTATATATGTAGTGTAGTATATGTTTTTCTCTGTGAAAATTGAGAGTTAGAGAATATTCGTAAAAGTCTTAGTTGTATAGTTATTGATAAGGACTGTTATCGAATGATTGGAAAAAATGATGGGTTTTTACTATAACCCTGAGCTCCACAATATATTTTACCATTGATTTTTTTGTGTTTTCTTATTTGCTGGCAAAAACGATGACCTTTTCATTTAATTGATCTTGGTGCGTTCCAGGCAGTGAATCATTGCTGTGTGTGTGGGTTGTTCTACAGGTCTGCATGCTCTCCATCATCCCCCATCCAGGAGGAGGAGGATGAGGAGAGACTCTCCGAGTTTTCTGATGCCCAGCCTCGCTCTGTGCTGCCCTATAGCCCAGCTCCTACTGAGGTTCACCTACACTATTCTGCCCATATACACGATCACACTTCTCTCACATTAGGAGTGTACGTCTTTGACCTCATAATGAGTCTGTTTTATTTCATTAGAATTCTTTAGCTTCAAAACAACAGCGTGTGTTAAAATCTCAGCGTTCCTCATGATTTCATTCAACTTGTTTTTTCAGTAAGATTCAGAATTAAAGCATTAAATACACAAATAAGACCAGAGGAACTATTTACACAGTAGTGGAATATAGACAATAAATATAGCTAAAAATATATTTTTTAAAAACACACATTTTAAAAATAGCCGAATAATTTAATATTAACTTTAAAATGAGCACATGCTTTACTGAATCATTTATAATCAATCCTGTCTTTACTTTTACATTTTTATATATTATAAACTCCAGTTCCAGAAAAGTTGGGATATTTTCCAAAATGCAGCAACAACCAAAAAAAAAAATCTGTGATAATTCATGTGAACATTTATTTAACTGACAAATGTACAAAGAAAAGATTTCCAGTAGTTTTACAGACTAACTTAATTGTGTTTTAAATATACCTACATTTTTAATTTGATGGTTACAAGACATTCAACAAACGTCGGGGCAGAGGAATGTTTACCATTGTGTTGCATCACCTTTTTACACTTTTATACCATTTGTACCATAACAGTTCTTTTTTTGTAATGCTGCTTAAGAACAATGTTAAACCCTGTTAGTTCAGTCAACCCACTGTTAACAATACATTATTGTCACAACTGTTTTCTAAAGCTCTTTTGCCTTCCCCCAACCCCACAGGCAACAGTTGATGAGGAGGTTTCTGAACCTGGCTCTCCTAACACAGGTGAGTCTGTCTACATAAAAGGACAACTGGCCTGTTTCAGTCCATCGCTCAAGCCAATTATTTTGAGTCACAATGGAAATGTGTGCGAACTACAATAAGACTCTTAAGGTGATGTTTCAGCCAAAAATCTAACTTTTTCTCATGCACAGGGATTTAATGTTCGATTTACTAAAATTACAGCTTAACTCGGGAGGTGCGGGATTTAAAAGGTGCGGATAAATGAGTCAGCGAGCGACTGTGTAATGATTTCACCCACCTTTTTTCGAGTTCTTCCCACATTTTGTTCCACCCCTTCTCAAAAGCATATGCATAATGGAGAGAAGTGCATTCGTGTTTTTCCAAACATACAGCTCATAAACTGCATGATTGGATTTATGTGGTGGTGTCGTGCATAAAACGGAGACGAAATGTGTCTGATTTGTGCCTGAACCTGGTGCAGAAGGGCCCATAGTGTCAGAAATATCCTATTTTAGTCTATTTGAGACTAAACAACTCCTTTGAGATCAGAGGAAAAAAAAATATTTATTTATTTATTTATTTATTTATGTATATATGTATGTATGTATGTCATCATGTTAAAAAATCTGAAATATGCGCTACTTGAAGCCTCATGTACAATAGCCTCTCTGGTGTCTGTATGTTTGGGGTGGTGGGTTCAGAGAGTAGAGCTCTGGGCGTGTCTGTGAGTGAGATCCTGCAAGACTGCCACAGTGCCCGCAGCAGCTTGAGCCGCACTGAGAGTGACCCCTCAGCTAACCTGGACCTGCCTGGTGAGTGAACATTGTGCCATAATTACCCCCTATTATACTCTACGCCCTACCTGTTGCACATGCTCTCATGCTCTCACACTGCTACCTTCAGCCTAACATTTTTCAACCAAGCAATGCAAGTGAGCTATACATGCAAAAGATCTCCAGTGAGCAGAGCAGTTGTTGCAATGCAGTGTGTCACTATTTCATGGTTAACAGCCTGTGTCATATAAAGATTCGGTCGACTAATGGTCTCTATAGTGAATTTACCTTTCCTTCTTTTTTTTAACAATCTCCTCATTTTATTGCTTATACCAATAGCTTTGGAAAAATATCAAATATATACATGATTGTCCCCAAATGTAGTTTTGCAGCTATAATTTTTACTTGTTGGTATGTGGCTAACATAGCTATCATTTGGTGGAAACTTATGTACACATTTACGTTCATAGCATTTAGCAGACACTCTTTTCCAGAGTGACGTACAACAGACGTACACCAAATTCAGTGTAACACTGCATGACTTAATCTTAAACTTTACTCTGCATAGATTTATTAAACCACAACTCTATCTTTTGTAAAAGGAAAGTAATTTGACATGTATAATATAGAAGCTTCAACACTTGCCAGTTGGCTTCGGTTTTAAGATTGATTAAGATTTTAAGGGTAAAGGGGTGAAAAATTATAAATAGTATGTAAACTTGAAATTTCTTCCAGCTGTTGCTTGGCTGAAGATGTCTTTAACTTCCTTTCACAGTCTGATTCTTGTCTGCTTCTATTCTACCATGTGTCCTAACTTCTTTCCTCTGTTAATCTGACCTGGCAATAATCTCAACTTGCTCAGCATCTGAGTCCTGGTCGACTGCTGTTGAGGAATGTTGACCCCTACCAATGGTAGGTGTGTCCCAGTGATCACTTTCTGCTGACTTCTGTTTTTAAAATGATGGCCTATTTGCTTACTTTCACCATAATCAAAAACACAAATATTACAAATATGAACCTGTACTGCGCTTGAAACTGCTGTGATCAGTTGTTCTTGTTTCAGACCATGTCTTACTCTGGTCCTCTTCTCAGGGTCATCAGGGTCCATTGAGAGTCTGAAGAGCCAGAGCACCAGCAGCTCCAGTCAGCCTCTGCTCTGCCTCCCTAGCAGCATACACTTGGAGGACGAGCACCTCAGTCCATAGCAGCAACATGCTTTCCTCCGCTTCCATTAGCACTCTTTCACTTCCTGATATTTATCAGCCTTCTCAGCCTTCAGCTAAGAGTGTCTCAAATACAAATACTTAGATATAAAACACAAGAGGGAGTCTGTCACCATTAATAACGTCACAGCTGTCATTTGTTCACAGTCGATCGTCACAGCTGTGGTGTTTTTTTGCAAGAACATAGAACAATCAAGTGTTCTGCTGCTTTTAAAACAAGTTTTGTGGAGTTTGAAAAAAGCAAAGCTATGTTTTCAGTATTGGCCGCCAAGTAATTCCAGTAGCAACTGATGGTCAGCAGAATGGTACAGATAAAATGCAAAAATTGTGCTGTTATAATATATAACACCATCATTTAAGCACTTTTTAACTAAGCATATTGTGTGGTTGGAAATATGATATATGATGAAATATATTAAGAATCCCTTTTTTAGAAGGGTCAGATTAATGATTTCGCTATGAGTAAAAAATATTTTTTTTTAGCTATCCCAAATCTTCCTAAACCTTGTATAAATCTTTTAATGTCTTCCAGACCAAGAATCACTAAATCTACCAGATATGATTCACAGTCCTGGGCATTGAGCATTTTTGCAGAGTTTCCATTTCTCTGCAGTAGGTGTCAGCTATGATGACACAGTGGCCAATCAGTTGCACAGATTGTTCACTTTGAGTACCGGTAATGGTAATAGGATCATATGTTCAGCAGACTAAGACCAGGATTGAGTGCCAATGCCCAAAGAGAAGAAGGTCAGTGAAGGAAATTATAAATAGGGGTGTCTTATTTTTCATGGTTGATTGTTCACTGCTGGGTGTGGATGAATAATAAGTTGTTCAGGGTCTGCTAACATGGGCATTAAACAAGTAAGCACCCTGTGGCCGGTTTCCCAGACCAAGAATAAGCCATTGTCTAGACTGAAAAATTACATTTAGTGTTGGGTAATAATGAACTGCATGTGATCTGAATTATATCATGTAATTGCAAAATCAAGAACTTCAGAACTGGACCTTTAAAAATAGGCCTGATCAGATTATAGTTCCTTGCTAACACTTTACTGTATTCATAAGGCTTACGTTAAGCTTTTATGACAGTTGACATTATCTAACCCTAGATAAACATTTATAGAGGCTTATTTCAACAGTTGTCACTGCTAATATAGGCTCATCTTGTCAGTTTTGAGGTCATTTCAATGATTACAATAATTGCTACTTGTTGGAATAAGCTTTTATGTATGTTCTCTCATTACAGTGGCACCTGTCAAGTGGTGGCATGAGGGACATTGATGTGTTTGAAGCCAGGCAAGCCAAATGATAATTGCTAGGTTACTGAGTTACTACTAAAAAGCAGGTCTTGTCGGGTGTTCCTGGTATTCAAAAATTAACCATGAAAAATGAACCAGCAACAGGGTCTGGGGGTTCCTAAGGGTACTCGTGGAGAGTGAAGCCTAGGCCCTCTGGCTCGAGCCCAAAAAGAGCTACTGTAGCACAAAAAGTTAATGCTGGCTATGATAGAAAGGTGTCAGAATACACAATGCAACACAGACCTGATGACATTCGGGGGACCTACAAAATATTATGGCTAATGGGTAAAGCTGTACTATCTATTAGTAACTTTTAATTGGTAGTGTTACTTGGACTGCATTACTTAACTGCATAACAGCCCGGTCAGCCCTGATAATAATAGTAGGGTGTAGTTTTATGAGTAAGAATGAAGGGGGAGGGGGGGTGGATATTAGGACTGTCCTCACATAGTCCAAACTTATGCAACCAAACAAGGCGGTTAGATCAGAAAAAAAACTTCAAAAGTAATCAGATTAGGTTTTTCTTTCTTTAAGTAATCTAAAGGATTCAAATCAGATAATATTTGTGGTGAGGACCGGATTAGTCTTCAGTTTTAAGCAATTTGCTCAAAGATGATGAGAGGAAACGCCTGTCCTGGCTCTACAGTTCTGGTATCTGGACTTCTGGTATGTGTCCAAAAAACTGACTCATAGTGTATTTTCTCTTCCTAGGTAGTTTTGGAGTTATGAGGGGTTTTTTTTTGCAAACATTCTGTAATTTACAATCATATTCTGTGATTTACAATCATTAACAGTTAACAGAAAGACACAGGAGAAGAAGTGACATTTACAGATGACATATACATATATACTGTATACTGCCCTTGCTGCATCTGCAATGCTCCAGGTCCGTCTTCTCTCCTAAAAACAATTTATTTTGGTATAAAAAGAAAACCTTGCTGACTAAACCATGTGAAAGTCTCTTTCAAATCTTCAGAACTGATAATCAACTGTACATTTCGACTCTTCTTTCAGTGTGATAATAGTTTTATCTGATATCAGACAGTAAATTCTTTTTCTTCTCTTGTACCATGACAGTGCAATCATGTATGGTCCATTTATTATGGTCCGGTCGTTTGCTTCGTGTTTCATTTTAAGCATTTTTGTCAGTCTGTAAGTGAGTCTTTTTCTTATTTTGTATTGATAAACACTAACATTTCAGTTGTGTAGTTTAGGTCTGAGTCTGTATATCTGTTTGTGCCTTAGAGCATATGGCTGTCCCTTCCTTTTGCCTCAGAAATGTGCAGAATGGGAAGCTGTAAGCACTTTTTAAAGCTTTAATTAGATGATCATGTGTTTCCTTTACATGGATGTCTATTTCAGAACAGAGATTAAGCCTAATCCTGAGTTTAAAAGAGGTATTTAAGCAGAACAACTCTCTAGGTGAAGTGTATGATGTAAAAGCCTAGACTTAACCCCTATCTGAAAGCCAGCCTGGATTGACATATCTGTCGCTTTTTAGTGATTCACGCTGCTAGCCACTGTAAACGTGTTGTATATTTGTATGTAGATGAATCATTTTATCATAAAGTGCTGTATGTAACTGCATTTCAATGTGGTCTTGTCTTTGCGACAGTTTGATTGCGTAGGCCTGATCTGAAAGAACAGACAAGAGCCTGAAAGGTTTTTTTTTTTTTTTATTTGGAATTGCATTTTGTGTAAATTGCTTAGTTTAAATATAGTAATATAGCACAAAAAATGGATTTAATATTCAGTATTCCAAAAATTCTGTGAATGAGAAGTGAATAAAATGATGATAAACATAATGTTTCTGTTTTGAGTAAGAGACATGATGAATTCTGGATATTCTTGATGTTTACAGCACAGTTATTTTAGAATCGTCTGTGGCTCCGCCGATCGTTCTAGACACATCTAACATTTATAGATTTTTATTTGCCTTTTCCCGCTAAAACTGATTATGCAGAACTTTGAAGTTTTACCAAACTGCCATATTAGAATTATTTATGCTCATTTGCAACCAAATTATTTTCGACTTGGTTCAAAAAAGTGATTTCAATTTTTTTATAACTCTGAATGAGTGGTTTGAAATGAAACTCAGAGATATTTACAGAGCCTGATTTGTTTACAGTGGTGGTAAATGGAACCAGACATCTGAAGAGTTCAATACTCTAAAATATACGAATGAACAATTATTTTTATATCAAAATCACAATTCGACAGAGTGCAGTTTTCAAATCACAAGGGTTGCAACTTTAATTATATAATTATATAATAATTTAATATACTCTTTAATAATTTAATATACTGTTTTAATTTGCGGTGTTTAATAATGATATTGAATAATGCAGAGCTTGTGAATTGCCTGTCTGGCACATTACATTTAGTACTCAAGCCTCTAGTCTGAGATTTTTTGTGGAAAAAGGGCCTGGGTGGAAAACTCTTAAATGCTACTTCACAAAAAGTTTTTTTTTTTTTTTTTTTACATAAAATGCCTGTGAACACCCTGCCTGATGCCTGACAGTTTGTTTAACGATGGTTAGCCATAGTTAAGCAGATAGCCCTATATTTTACCCTGATCTACATTACATAAAGATCAGAGGACATGTTCTGGATGGTAAATGAAATAAGTATTTATGTTGTAGACCATTATTTCACAATCTTGGAGTGAAACTTGTGACATGTCAGCCATTAAATTAAAAGGAAATATTTCATATTTCAATTGAACTCATCCTTAAGTACAGTAATTATGAAAACTACAGTAAGAGATTGTATAGCTTTTTTTTACATTACATTTAGCTGATGCTTTTATCCAAAGCGACTTCCAAGACGTGGAGCAGAGTAGTGGGACGGTACCTTGCTCAAGGGTACCTCAGTAGTGCCTGAGCCGGGACTTGAACCTGCAGGTCCCCAGCACAGTGCCCTAACCACTAGGCCACCACTGCCCTTTTTACTGAGCACACATTAGAGAACATACATACACTGATAGGTGAAGTGAATAAGATTTTGAAGGTGTGGGATATATCAGACAGCAAGTGGATAGTCAGTTCTTAAAGCTGATGTGTTAGAAGCAGTAAGAATAGACGAGTGTAAGGATCTGAGCTGTTTTGACAAGAGCATTATTATGATGGCTAGACTACTGAGTCAGAGCATCTCCACAACGGCAGGCCTTTCAGGTGTGCAGTAGTTAGTACCTA
Organism: Arnoldichthys spilopterus; assembly: GCA_037974385.1. Classification (NCBI taxonomy): domain Eukaryota; kingdom Metazoa; phylum Chordata; class Actinopteri; order Characiformes; family Lepidarchidae; genus Arnoldichthys; species Arnoldichthys spilopterus. Next base: position 31,981,344 of record JBBPDA010000105.1, read on the forward strand.
CAAAAAGTGACCCATGAAAGGACATCTGGTGAATCTACGACAGGGTCATGGGTACCCGAGGCTCACTGATGCAAGTGGGGAGTGAAGGCTAGCCTGTCTGTTTCAATCCCACAGAAGAGCTACTGTGGTTTTAAAAGTGATTGCTGACTCTGATAGAAAGGGGCCAGAACACACAGTGCACCCCACTCAGAGCTGTTTCAGCAGCATGAGGGACGGACATAATATTAAGCAGGTGTTCTGATTATAGAGATATTTTTTATACATGTTTACTAAACCACTAAGAAAATTAACAACTCACTAGGCAACAAAAAGTATAAACAAGACATGCCACGTTTTTAAAGATTGCAAAATAGTTTTAAATAATTTATAAACCAAATAAAGGAGGGTTGGTTATTTCTATACGTACTTTAATAAAAATGTTGTATTTGTACACATAATAATGCTTATATGAATGATATTGAGTGATATTCAATCATTTATAACCTAACAAAGCCATCTAGACATCAAACGAGTAAATGCGTAAGGAAAAATATTTTTAATATTTCGTCTCCTACGTTATAAAAGGTGCGTAAAACCACATCTGGAGCCGGATCTCCACAGCAACAGCGTGTGCCTGTGCAGTGTCGTTGTATTGCCACAAGGGTGCACTCTAACACCTGCAATTCCTATACTGGTCAGTACTGAAGAAAAATGCGTTTCTTCTCTCGTAAAGTATATGAACCTGTTTTTTTCCGTATTAGCTTAATGTAGAAACGGTTTAACTGGTCGTGTGTGTGTTTGGGTGTATTTGTGATTGTGGGTGGGTGATTTGAAAAGGCGCGTGCCGAGGCGGGACCACTGGCGCGTTTGCCACTCCAACTTTAGCGCCTTTCCACCAGTGTTGCCGCGCCATACAGCCACAACAGCACTGTCCTAAAGCGGGAACAGCCACAACAGCACTGTCCTAAAGCGGGAACAGCCACAACAGCACTGTCCTAAAGCGGGAAACCCCACCACCACCACCACCACCACCACACGTCAAACACACATCCATCTTGTAATCCACGTGAATTAACATAGGGAGTCCATCTCATTGTAAAACGCCAGACCCATGTGTAGGATGATATCCGTGTATATGTGCCACTTCCTGCCTAAGCAGGTCGTCTTTAATAAGGGAATGATGATGATGATGATGATGATCTTCAAAGTTATAGATTCAGGGCTGCTGACCTTTGGGGTAAAATTGTGGCGAAGACACGCCCCTCGGTGTGTCTCCGCCAGACTGGTGCTAAGAGCCAATCAGAGTGCGCCTGCTTTTAAAGGGCTATTAAGAGGCAGTAAAGCCTTCTCCAGTCTGCTTCAACCTCTTCCACCGTGCACCATGACATTTGGGACGCAGTAGCCTCAAGGTGGATCTTAATCTTTGCCCTTTTCACATGAGAATGGAGTGACTGAGAGTGCCGTCTCTGAGTGCACTTGTTGCTCTGCCTCTTCCTCCTCCTCCTTCTCCTCTTCCTCAGCCAACAGACTGAGACTCATCCAGGGAAGGAGGCTCAGCTCCAGCTCCACTGCATTTACTCTGCAAGCCAAGGTGAGCAAATGCTTCTTTACAGTAGCTTTACAGTACCTGTAAGGTACAGTGGTGTCTTTACGTCTTTAAGTAGACCTTTACCAACCTAAGCGTTCTGCTTTCATGCTCTTCTGCACTCACTCTCTCTGTAGGCTGGATTGAGGCACCAGTGTTGTATGGGACAAGTATGTCAGTTTCTGAAAGATTAAGGGATTATTTGGTTTATTCTCATTCACACTTGGCTTTTTTCTTTGTCAATTTCTTTCGCCAGAAAAATAGTGAGCATTTGGTTCTTCATGTGATACCTTTAAGCTCAGAATAGCTGTGTCTACTATATAATGTTTACTTCTCACCTTAATATATGCTCTGTTTTACGTTCTTGGATGCATTTTCTTTTTCTTAGTGGACCTTTTTCCTAAAGAATCATTTTTGTAAGTAAAATGTGACTGAAAAACCTCTAAAAGGCATAAAGAATCACATACTGTAAAGGTTCCTCATCAATTTAAGGGTTTTTAATGTATATCATGTGGACGTTGTTCATGCCTTTAAAAAGCTTTTCCACATTTACATGTCTCATTTACAAAATTGACTTTAAATAACCATCCATTTAAAGGTTCTTCAGGGAACCAAAAATGGTTCTATCATGGCATCATACAACAAAACCTTCCTGGCATCCCTGTGAATATGGGATAACATGTCAGATAATATGAGATGAATGACAAAACCTCTTCTTTATTAAATTTCTGACAAAAAATGTGACTTTGCTTATGTAATTAGTCTTTTCTCAGTATTTCCTCTGATATTGTCTCTTTAAGGTATAGCAATGCATGGTCTGCTTGACCTCCCAGGTTATGTTTTGGTTTTCTTTCCCTCTCTTTAATTTGCACATCTCCTAGGTCCCCACTGTGAGATCCTTTGGAGGCGTTTGGATAAGACGCTCTTTACACCACGTGCCTCCTTCTAAAATGCCAGTCCTGACAAGCCCCGAGATCGCCAACAAATTTAAGGAGAAATGGATGTTGCTTCATCCAGAGGACTGTGAAAACGTCAACGGTTCTGTGAGTTTGGACGACAGCCTCACAAGCCTGCACTGGCTGCAAAACTTCTCCATCCTCAGTGCCAACCCAGAGAGGTCACCCAATTTTGGCTGCCATCCGCAGCACTTCCCTCAACCCCAGATCCCTTTGGGAGGCTCTGACTCGCCCTCTAGCCCACCAGCCGGGGACACTGCGGCCACAGGGATGCCACAACCACCAGGGAACCCCACACCAGCCTGTGGCACCTATGGCCATCCACAAGCTGGACTCTACAGCCATGGCGAGGAGGTTGACTACAAAACGAACCCTAATGTCAAGCCCCCTTACTCATACGCCACGCTAATCTGCATGGCAATGCAGGCCAGCAAGAAGACTAAAATCACTCTGTCTGCCATCTATAGCTGGATCACTGAGAACTTCTGCTACTACAGACATGCAGAACCCAGTTGGCAGGTAATTGGAGCATTTATTCATTGAAACATCATAACGAAATCTCTGAAATGGTGACTTTATAGAAGAAGCCAAAATATATTTGAACTCTCAGTGTGTGTTAAAATGAAGAAAATTTTGGACCATTTCTATTGGTCCAAATACACATTTCGACAGGACATATGATATGATAGTGGAGATATGTAATACATGATACTGAGGCTTGTTTTAGTGGTGAGTTAGATGCAGAAGCTTATATTAATGCTGATTCTTCAAGAATAAGAAGCTTTAGTCAAAGCAACAGCCCCTGTTATTGAATTATACAGAGGAAGTGCATCAGGTGGGCAGTTACAGTTGGACACTATGTTCATGACATTGTTTATGGGGTAAAACAGTGAAATACATTCCCATAAATTTGCCACAAATATGAACCAAACCCAACCACCTGTGTCTGTCTTGTCTGTGTGAATAAATGACACCTGTTATGATAGGTAAGACCCCCTGTAGGTGTGCTATTGCTGGAAGCTGAGCCCCACATACCCAAAGGGCCATTGTGTGTCGAGGGGCCTGCCTCTTTAATGAGGGACCCTTAGAGGACGTTGCTGACAGCCCAGCACAGCTGATCATAAGAAACATGCAGTGCTGCATTACAAGAGAGCCTCATTAGGAGCACATGCTCTCCTGTACACACATCGTTCCCTTCCCCCACCTTCATTAAGCATCCCCCCCACAACACACACAAGCCAGCGAAACAGGACACCTCAACCTGCTGCACAATGGGATCTTCTAGTGGTCTTTATGTATGAAGTGAGGAGTTATACCAAATAAAACACACGTGTCAAAGAACATTTTTGAAGTACAGTATATTATGCTGTGTGTGAGGTGTGGAAAAGCTTTTACATGCTATTTAAGTGTGTGTATCTTTTTTTAGTGTATCTTGGCTGTTTATAACCCAATGATATACAGCTATATGCAAAAATTTGGGCTCATGTCCAACTCCGATACTAAAGATATACCACTCATATGTAACACACCTGATTCAGGTAATAATGATGCTCAGGATTGTCTGAATAATAAAGCCAAGTGTATCTGAACAGTTTAGTAGATCTCCAGACAGGAGTTGGGCACCCCCACTGTAAAACATGTGCTAATTTATTAGCAGCAGGAAATCAACAAAGCATGTTATTTGATCATGCATCTTTGATGTTTGACATCTCAACTATCTCAATCTCTTCTAGAATTCAATCCGCCATAACTTGTCCCTCAACAAGTGCTTCATGAAGGTGCCCAGGCAGAAGGATGAGCCAGGGAAGGGGGGCTTCTGGCAAATCGACCCCCAGTATGCCGACATGTTCGTCAATGGCGTCTTCAAGCGAAGGCGGATGCCTGCTACAAACTTCGGCACCCAGAGACAAACCAGACTGCTCACCTCTTGCTCTTCTTATAGTCCTCAGCGCAGCCAACAAGCACAGATGGGCCACTTCCAGGAACCTGTGATGGGAAACAAACGCAAGCAGGTGTTTCCCAAGCGAGGGACCAAGCTGGGGAGGGTGTCCCAGTCCCCGTTACTGGCAAGCGATCTCAAAAGCTCTGATGTGCTCCGGGGGGACTTTGACCTGGCCTCTGTTTTTGATGACGTTCTCAGTGGAAATGGCAGCACCTTTGAGGACTTGGACATCAACTCTGCTCTGAGCTCTCTGGGCTGTGAGATGGAGGTGTCCTCCCAGAGCCAGCATGTACCCAGCCTGCCCAAATGGTACAGCAATGAGGACGAGCAGGCTTGCGCGTACTTGGAGATGAACAGCATGATGGGATGCAGCATGGAGGACTTTCAGCAACAGCAGCATCAGCAGCAGCACCAGCAGCAGATACAGACCCATCCGCAATATTACGAGGGAATGGCACTGTTTTCAGATATTTCTCAGCAGCAGCAGCAGCTACAGCAACACCCCTGGGAGATCAAGGAGGAAGCCCAGACCATCCCACTGTCTCTGGACCAGGGCTATGGTCTGTGTGAAGGATTCTTCTCTGAGATGCCTCTTTGGGAGAGGGCAGAATCGTTTCTGTAAAGGTTCTGGCTCCTTCCTAGACTGCTGGTCTAAAGACCTGTTGACTTTTGTTTTGCTACATTAGCATAATGGAATGGTTCACAATGTGGAAAATACTATGTAATTGTTCTTTTTACTTCTTTCATGTTTTCTGAGAAATCTATGCTGAACATTGATGATTATCCTTGTTAATCTTTATTTGTCATTTTTTAAAAACATAATTCGTGGTTGGAGGATTTCATTTTTCGAGATGCACATGAGTATTGTGAAACATATCTAAGTAGTGGCAAATTAGTTTTTGTGTAGATTAATCACGTTAAATTTCTATTTGTTTTAGTTCACTTGATATTTTAGATGCTGTCATACAATGAATATGTGATTTTTAAAAATAATATCTTTTCAAAATAAGAAGGAAAAGGGGATGCAACAAGCAACAAGTGCTTTGCAGACATATTTTCAGAGATTAGCCCAGCACAAGCACTTTGAGGCACTGTTTAGGTTTGGTTCCTCTATCTCAGCCTTATAATTTATTTGTTATAATGTGAGAAAATATGGCTTTTTCCTTTCTTTTTTTTAGACATTTGTCCTTTTTTAAGCTGTTTAAATGCCATTGTCCTGATTAATTGTGAAATGCAATACCATACTCAAGGTAAGGACTGTTTTAGAAGTGTATTTGTATTGACTTTTTTGAAGAATGAATTCTAACATGCAACTTAAATCAAATTATATTCTTTACTTGAATAAAAAGATCGATCACCTCTGAAAGTTGTGCTTAAATTGTTGTACTTCAAAATATTCAAATCCTGTCTGACCCAAAAGGTCACTGTGGAGTATAAACAGGGCCATAACCCATAGGACCATTTTCAGAGTAAGAGTGCTGATCTAGGATCTGTTCCTGTCAGTAAGGCAGTAGTAAACCATGACTTTAAGTGCTAGACCTTGGTTATTGGCATACATGTTAAGATTCAATACCAAGAAAAGAAAGAAATACTTTCTATAAAGTAATTTCTGCTTGCAGTGTTGTGGAAAACTAGCAGTTGTTAACACATATTTTAAGCTTTTAAAAGGCATCACATTTTTATTTGAAGCTTGAAACAGCCACCAGTATGTATTTTGCAGTTTTATGAAAACTCCATGAGTAAAGAGGCCTAGTACACTTTTCCATTCCTGACTGATTAACTGACCATTAATCCTGAGCCTGTTGTTTAGACTAATACCTCCCACTAGTCAATGACAAATCTTCCAGATGGCGCAGAGTGATATTTTCTCTCATAAAATTGGCCCCATCCATTTTAAATCAAAACATGATTGGTTGATTTCACTGTCACTTCCCAATTATACTGATGGTAAAAAAACAAGACAAAAATCCATACTGGATCATTTTCTGTTGGACATTTGATATTTACAAAAACTCAAGAGATAGATAGTTGGATAACTACAACATGTGCAGTTAATTGTCCTGAATCATTAGAAGGTCGTGTGGATTTCCAACTGCAATAAGGTCTTCATAAAAAGAATGAATATTATCTGATATCAGCACGACTAGTCTGAGAAGCTTTGTGAACACAGTCCCTGAAATAAATATGCAATAACTTCTGTGATATTTTTTTCATGAAATATTTTTTTGATATTTCACCTTTGTTTTTAAGAGTGAACCACTGTTATACCTTGGAAACATGTTTTAAACTCTAAATATGGCCAGGACCAAAACTCTTACTTCACAAACATATAACCTTGGAATAACTAATTGTATTTTAGCCCATGTAGTTACTGAGTTAGTCCAGGTTTTTTAAAAAGTCAACCTACAGTGGAGGAAATAGTTATTTGACCCCTCGCTGATATTGTAAGTTTGTCCAATAACAAAGAAATGAAAAGTGTCAGAACAGTATAATTTTAATGATTCAAATGGTTCAAATACTTATTTCACTCAATGAAATGCAAATCAGTTTCTATCTTTTCTTTAAAGTTATTTTTTCAATTTTCCTTTTGATGTGCTATCTGTCACTGTTAAAATAAACCTACCATTAAAATGATAC
>JBBPDA010000105.1:31988467-32004935 GCA_037974385.1 Arnoldichthys spilopterus
TTTCATTTCTTTGTCATTGGACAAACTTACAAAATCAGCGAGGGGTCAAATAATTATTTCCTCCACTGTATATCATCCTTCATGTTTCATGAAGAAGAAATGTTCAGCACTGAATGTAGATGACAGTGTACTGGATCTCTCTGGGGCATCTGTTTGACTAAACAGTGAGTTTTTAACATTCCATTGTTCACATAAGTGTTCACATAAATGTTTGGATCCTACACACTCTGGTCGTTTCCATCGTGTTTCCTTGTCCAGAAGCTGCTCTTTTGATTTACCATCAGAACAGTTTGCTTATCGACAAAGAAAGAACAAAGACATTTGGGACAAGTCTGAACTGGCCCGACATCCCACAATTACATTCGGTTTCACTAAACAAATAACTGCAACCCAGTTTGTGTTTTCCCTTAGACCTTGGCTGGCTGTGAACTTCAACCTTTATATAAGTGTGTGTAAGTGTTGCAGAAAGTGGGAAGAATTCAGCCAGGCAAGCTCAGGCACTACTAACATTTCCAGTATTCGCTTTCATGAACAGTAGCTCCAAACACCAAGGCCATAAAAAGCAGTTTGTTTGTAAGTTCCTGAATGGGGCATTTTGTTTTTGACCATTGCTCAAGATGGACTTTTCAAAACCAGCAAGAAACAAAATGAATGAAAGGAATGCTTTATTTACTTGTTGTATTATTAGTAGTATTCTTTTAATCTTCCTTTCAGTCTCTACCCATGCTTCCCACATCGGAAAAATCCTGCCCATAAATATGTGTGAAATTCCAATGCATTTGGGGCAAAAATAATACTTTTCACACTTAAAATCTCTTTTTAATGAAAAAGAAAAAAAGCAAAGCGAGGGATTATTCAATCACGCTGGCTCTGCCTGCTTTTGCTGGAGGTCACGTTGTAGGGACCCCTCTGAATCTGCAGGATAATTCGCATTCCTAGAACGTCAGGGAGAATGTTAGCATGGGATGCTAATTCCAAACTCCCTCCAGTTGAGCTAAGCAATGCCACGGTTGACACGTGAAGCATTTGTTCCACACGTAGGTCTCTCTTCCAAGTGTCCTCTCTGCTTGTGCACAAAGAAGTGTGATGTGCAAGCCCTTGGCCTCTGTGGAGGTGACATGGCAGAAATGAGTTAAGAGCCTTGATTGTGGTGTGGGTGGGTGAGCAGGGATAGTCTCGAGGGAGGCGGCTTTTGTTTTTTTCTTTTCTTTTTTTTCTTTTTTTCTTTTTGGATGGAGGAAGGATGAGAAAACTCCTTGGCAGTGCAGATAACATTATCTCCCCAGCGGCAGGGACTCGGGCCTTATTTACACGGGCCACAGTGGCCACTCAGGCCCAGCATGCGGACCTGTCAGCAGGAACAAGGGCTGCTGTCACGGCAGGGCCACAAACACACTGCTTTATGTCCCCTCTGGCACTGCTGGCAGCCGCTGATTACAGGTGTTATGTGGGCATGCCAGCCAAATCTCACACAGAGAGACCGCTTTTGCTGCGGTAATGCTTTGCAGAAACACTGCACTCAGCATCTTCTTTATGATTAGGAAATGGGAATTAAACATAAAGCCGCCTCACTTGGTATCAGTTGAGAGGTACCATACTGTACAGCAGCACTATAGTCAAGACCACCTTTGTCAAGTTCAAGACCAGGACTACTGGAGGCCAAGTAAAGACCGAGTCCAAAGAGGTTTAAGTCCAAGTACAGATCGAATCCAGTGAGAAGGAGAGAGCTCCCCTTTATCTGCAGGAAACTAAAATAAATAACTCACTAAGAACATAAAAATAAGTGATTCCTCTACATTCTGCTTCATAATCACCATTGGTGCTGTAATGTTTTACTATGTTGAGCAAAAGCATTGAATCAACATAGATCTCGGAAGTTTATTTAGCATCGATTGTGCTTGTTGTATTGGCCTTTGATTCTGTGCTTGAAAATCGGCCGTGTTGATCCAGCACTCACTGATGGTTGAACTGCTGTTGATCTAATGTCAGTGGTGTGCAGTGTGACAGGTGCAGTGTTTAAGGACCTACCCAAAGATGTTTATTCATACATTGCAGTTCGGCCTGGGTAAGGATCAAATTTCCAATCTTCTACACGCAGGGCGATGGTGCTACCCACTGTACCCTTTTAGCTCTTTTAAGTGCCTATGAAACCTTTTATTGATTTGTGATGATATGTAGAGTTGGACTTACAGCCCAAGGCCTTACAGACAGTGTGAGTGAAAAACTGTACATTTTATTTGACCAAATTATTTTTATAAATTACTAATTATTAAGCAAAAACTGGATGCAAATGAGCCCAAATGGAGATCTTCACAAAAGGACATGTTTTCTTTTCTCTTTCTTTTGGATGACTGAATGATGGCAGAAGTGGTCTATACACTCTTGGAATCCAAGGACACATTTTTTCTTAACAAAGCAAGGTTTTTTTTTTGTTTTTTTTTTACATTTAATGCATTTTATTGTGCAGGCCTTCGAGTGTCAAAGGGAGTGAAACGTAGATCCTGTAAAGTTGTTAGTCAGACTTCAGAGAACCAGTGTTTAAAGGCTTTTGATACTGAAGCTTCATTCTTATCTCATTTGGACCTTGACTAAACCACACAAGCCCTTTCATTCCAGGCTGGATTGACCATGGGACACCCACAGGACTAGGTTAAAGGGCAAAGGTAATTTAGAACGCTCCTCTTTTAGAGAGCTGTGCTGTGGATGATGAGATTTGAGGTATATCAGATAAAATGTTGTTTATGTCCCTTGCCCCATTCACTGGCTATGTTTCCCAGAAGGACTGTGAATTATAGTTGTTGCTACTTTTAAGATGTCTCTTTCACACCTCAGGGTAATCATAAAACCACAGTGCTATTGGGAAAAATGGCCCTGCTCAACTGGTCATGTGAACAGACAGACAGACAGACAGACAGACAGACAGACAGACAGACAGACAGACAGACAGACAGACATACAGACAGACAGACAGACAGACAGACAGACAGACAGACAGACAGACAGACAGATAGATAGATAGATAGATAGACGTTTAAGTAGTCCATGTCTGTTCTTCTATCTGTAGGGCTAATCCGATCAACAGCTGTCATTCTACTAAAATACTATTTGCTAAGTTACATACCATAACAAACTCCGACAAACCTGTTAACCCAAAAGACAATAAAATATATAAGAGTAAACAATAAACAATAACAATAAATGCACAATATGAGGCTAGTTAGTTTTCAAGATATTCCTTGAATAGGTGTGTTTTGAGTTGTCGTTTGAGGACAGCAAGGGACTCTAGTAGTTCTGATGACAAGAGGAAGTTCATTCCACCACTGGGGAGCCAGGACTGAAAAGATTCTCAGTGTAGATGATCCTCTTTTGAGCATTGGAGGCTCAAGGCGAGCAGTTGTTGATGCTTGGAGATGACGGGAAGTGACATGTTGCTTGATAGGTAAGGAGGCGCAGCTCCCTTCTTGGCTTTGAAAGCAAGTGTCAGTATTTTGAACCTGATGTGAGTGGCCAATGGATCTATCTGATCTGTTACTAGGGGCAGTGCGGGTGTAATGGTTAGGGAGTTGTTCCTGTGACCTAAAGGTTGCCGGTTTAACTCCCCGACTGGTTCAAGTAGCACTGAGGTGCCCATGAGCAAGGTATAGTCCCCAAGTACTCCTCTCTGGGCAATGCCCACGTCAGCTGACCACCTCTCCTATACGGATGGTTTAAATGCAGAGGTCACATTTTGTTGTGCTGTGCTGTGTTCACGATGACAAATAATCACTCACTTATTCCATAGGGGTGGATGTAATGTTAAAAGCTGTAGTAAGCGATGTAAAGCTAATTTGTTTGGTTTCTGTGTGATTAATTATATAATTATATTTAATTTTATTTAATCATGTTGTATGATAAATCCAGTGCAGAAGACTGAATTTGGATTTCGATCATTTCTTACACAAAACACAATTCATGACTCACTTCTCTGCCAGTAGAAAACACATTATTTCTGGCCATGCTCCTCTAATCAGCTCGCTCACACATTTGAATTTTGCCTTTCCCAGAACCACCTATTTTTTGTTGCTTACACCCCTGTTAAAATTCAGAGCTTGCGCTTTGTGTGCAGTTTTTTTTGATGTGCTAATTATATTGATTGTACTGAAATTGTGCGAGTAAGTATACAAACCCATAAATTGGGCAGCATGGTGTTGTTTACGCCTCTCTGGGACAAAGTCTTTTCAAAGGTGTCTGAGAGAATGGACATGCAATTAGAGGGTGAAGAGCTCCATTGAAATGCTTCCTCACGAACAGACACCAGATAGCAGCTTCCCTCAGTTAAAAGGGGGTCTAAAATATGCTTGATGTAAACAGTGCTTTCATGAAAAATAATATTGTGGACATTGTTGGAGACTTGTCTTCTTATAAGTGTCATAAATTTCTTATTTCTTTTATTTTGAATATGGATTTTCTATCTAACAGTTATTTTAGAGGGAGCTAATTTCCCTTAGGTAGAGACAGCATTAGTATGGACTGGTCTACCCAAGCTCTGCCACGCATGTGTTCCTTCATAGCATAGGAACTTTACAGAAGGTTGACAATGTCACATTCATTGTATATAATGTATAATAATTTCAACATTAAAATGAAAAGCTGAAACAGTATATTGCTGATATGTTATTTGGCCTCTACTAGTAAGCTGTAATAAATAAGCAGTATTTGCAGATCTGCAGAATTTAGATATTTTAACACATTTAACAAGAATTGAAAATAATATCAAACTTGACAATAGGTATGCTGTTACACCTGGTGCAGATATAAGCATATTAACCTTTAAATATAAACATAAAGTGCATATTCAGGCACTGTTTATGTACTATATTAAATATATATATCATATATAGATACCATATTGTACGGAATCAGTTGCAGTGCTGTGGCTTTTTCTGATGCAGCCTTATGACGTTGGTATATATTTAACTAAGTCATTGTGTGTGCTAAATATTCAAGACAAATTTTAAAACTTTTTTTTATTTTCCCAAATGCTCAGTCATTTTAATGTTTTATTCTGTCTTGGTGCTTTTTTTTTAAAATCATATTGGTTGTTGGCTGTATCCCTTTCTCCTTTGTACTGGTTCTTATTGTTTAGTTTAAATCCTGTTCACAGTTATTGTCTCTTCCATTTATTTCTTTTAATTATCTTCCCATTAGATTCCATTATAGGATATCATAGACTGATTTTTTTACTATTAAGAGAATAAACAGTTACATTGGGTGACACCGGTTGGACCGACAGCAATCAGATAGACAGGGTTTGATATTTGATATAGTGTTTGATATTTTGATATTTGATATTTTAACTATATTCAATATATAAACAGATTTACAGGAAGAAATTAGTGTTTGTTAGATGAACTTCTGGGTTTAATCAATGAGTGTTTTAAGTGTGTGTTGTTATGGGAATGCATATCACAGTCTGATCTGTTTAACTTGCCTCATTTATATTTGTATTTGCCTTTCTTGAAAGTTGGTGTACAACACGCTTCTTCCATTTTGGGTTGCATGGAAGCTGGAGCCAATCCCAGCTGACTACAGGTCTAAGGCGGGGTTCACCCAGGACAGGAGGCCAACCCATCACAGGGCAACACATAGACAGACAACCATTCATACACACACTCACATCTACAGGCAATTTTGATAATACAATCAACCTATTGCAAGACTTTGGACAGTGGGTGAAAACCAGAGCACCCGGAAGAAACCCATGCAAACACAGGGAGAGCTTGCAAACCACATAGAAAGACCCCCGTGGCACTAATCACTGTGCCACCGTATTACTAACTTATATGCACTGTATGTCAAAAAGTTTGCAGATACATGTTCGTGCAATGTTCTTTCTGAAATCAGGGGTTTTAATAGAGAGTTGTCCTCTCTTTGTTGCAGTTACAGCTTCCTTAAGACCATACTGAGGTCAGGTACTGGTGCTGGACGATTATTGTTTTGTTATTCCAAACTCCAGTCTGGCTTTTGGATGGAGCTCCTTCACTCCAGAGAACACTGATTTTATTATTAATATGAAAAATATTTGTGTGCATGATAAAGGCTACAAGCTGGAAAATCAACATTGTATACTGAAACTAAAGATTTGTGAGTGGAGCATAGTTCAGTTGTGGGCAGACTAATGGCCATACATCAGGGCATTTCAGCAATACATAGCTTTCCAGCACAGCACACTCAGACTCAGCTGTGATGGGAATGGAGGATTAGCTCAGAGCTCTTCTAAATGTCACTCCTGCTTGCCTCTTTCATCTCCGTCTCTCTCTCTCTCTCTTTTTTTTTTTTTTTTTGCTATAAAGCAGGGGGCAAACCCGGAGCTGGCTGGCAGGGTGGCTGAAGAGCAGCATTCCTCCAGCCTCTCTCAGGTCTCTGTGGCTGGGGGAAGAGAGAGAGCAGCCAGAGGCCAGAGCGTCGAGACGAGGGACAAGAGGCACAGTCCTGGAGGCTGGCCACACACCGTCTACTATGCCAGGCAGAAGAGGGATGAGAAAAAAAGAAGAAGAAAAGCCCCTTTCTGTCTTCTTTACCACCCAAAACAGCTCATAGTACTTACTACTAGCTGCTTTCCATCAATTCAACATCAAATCAACAATTACAGCAAAATGTATAGTGATTATTTTAGTGAGAAAACAAACTTACACAATTTCCCCCTTTCCCTTATTTAATTTAGGCAATTCAGTTAATGACTTCTTTAGTTTTAGTTGCTTTTTTGGAATCCTATTACCCCCCTCATTTGCACCATGCAAACTGAATTGTCACACATTTGCAAGCATCCAAGTTCATAATAGACTTGATAATCTGGTTTCTGACACACTGTTATTCATGAAAATGTGCAATGTTGCTCACATATCACACAAAAGTCTTAGCACTAGCACTGGTTTACATGGTTTTTAAAGCAGAAATTTTAGACTTAAAGAAACATAGTCCAGGACTGAAACAGTGGAAAGCTGTGCTGTGGTCAGATGATCATTTCAGCTCGTTTTCAAGAAAAAAGATACGTTTTCCATGCCACTGAAAAAATGGACCATCCGGTCTGTTATCAGTGACAGGTGCAAAAGTCAACATCTGTCATGGAATGGGGGGGGGTTGCCCATGGTTTGGTAACTTACACGCACTTAAAGGTAACACTGATGTGGAGGCGAATGCTGGGAATTTAGAGCAACATAAATATCTTGCTATCAAGGGGACATCTTTTCTTTGAAAGGCCATTTTCAAAGTCCAGATCTGTCTCCTATTGAAAATGTATGGCATATAATTTAGACAGAAACCAGATAATGGTGACCATGAATTGTTGAGCACATCAAGCAGAAATGGGCAAAAATTCCACTTGCCAAACTTTAACAAATAGTATTCCCAGTTCCCAAATGAATAAAAGGGGTGATCAAAAGGAAAGGAGATGTAAAACAGTGGTAAACATTCCCCTGTCTCAACTTTTGTTTAGTGTATTGCATGCATCAAATTAAAAATATGTTTATTTTTCTAAATATTTTTAAATTGTTAATTGCAAAAAATTGCAGTATTATTTTTTTTGTACTTTTGTCAGTCAAATAAAGATACAGGAGAATGAACAAGATTGTACAGATTCTTTTTTTTTTTTTACAAAATGCAATAAAAAGGGTGTTGTATTTATTCTAATATTATACAGTGTTAATAGCAAGTTTTGTACAGTGCAGTATATTCAGTTTACAGCTGTTTTGCATTTCACCCATTTATATTGTGCCTTTTGTTCCACAGAACTGATTGAAAGCATTGCAGCACCACCTGAACACACATCTCTTTAAACAAAGATTATAATTATCATATTTTTCTATTTTATTTTGTTTGTTTTTGCTATTGTTTGTTTTTGCTACCAGAGGTGGATGGGTTCCCCTTCTGAGCCCTGGTTCCTCTTAAGGTTTCTTCCTACAGCTTAGCGAGTTTTTGGCTTCCTCATTAGGAGCTTGGACCTACATTCTGTAAAGTTGCTTTGTGACACTGTCAGTTGTAAAAAGCCCTATAGAAGTAAAATTTACTTGACTTGTATATATAAGTCTTAAAGGACCAGTAACAAACAATCTACTTAAAACTATATGGTACAGACAGTTTAAAAAATGCTTTGGTAAAAATAAAATTGAGACATCTCAGAAATCCTAAGTGGACACTCAGATGTCATAAGTTGATGACATGATACAGGAACAATGTAGAGTATAGCCTTAACATGGCATTCTGCTGCAGGTCTGTATAATCACATTTTTAAATTTATAATATTTGGTTGTATTTATGTATTCATGTGTAAGAGCACTTAATCTTGCCATGTATACAAGCTACAGCTCCTTTAGCTGGCACCCCCCACACACCTCTCATTCTTACTGCCTCTTATTTGATTAGCCGTGCTTTAGCTTCGTGTGGCCGTGCATTTAGTGCTTTGTGAGAGGCAATTCAACACCTCTCTTGAAGTCAGGCTTCTTCTTCCCTCATTGGCGCTCTCTTTAATCAGCCAGTTCACGGTGCTCAATCCCCCAGTCCAGTCTGCCCGTGCTCCAGTTGCCTTCGCCCACACCGTCTGGGCGAGAGAAACCTCATTAGCTTTAGCACTCACGCTAAATCAGCAGGAGAATTAGCAGCATTGTATAAGCATGACTCCACTCGGGGGAAATGGGAGCCTGGGTCCTGCATTATTGATGACTGACCTGTGTATTATGTGGACGGCTGCTGCGGGAAGGATGAGGTGTTCCAAGGCTTGGATAAGCACGAATGTGACACCTTTACTTACAAAAAAAGGTGCTTAATTTTCTCCTGTTAGTCACTGGATGTAGATTGTTTTCGCTGCCATGCTGAGATCTAAGCTGTGACATAGGCCTACTGTACCACTCAATAGGCTGTGTGCTGTCCATGGTTGCCAAGTCCATGTGACAGCAATCCAGAAGCTTATCTATGGCACTTTTCCTTATGTCTACAAAAGGATCCTTTTCTTAAGAGGTTTCTCTGGGTGGCTATTCCTATCATTACCTCCTTTGCAGCTTGTTGAATTAGTAGCTGATTTGTTTTAGCCCGCAAAGCTTGAGCGGGATGGTGGTGCCAACCAATGACTTTTGTCTAGCAGTAACCACGTCAAAGTAAAGTCATGTGTTTTACTCTTATTGTGTTCTCATCATTTTTTAACCACAAAAAAATCTCAAGAATTGAATACTCATAATTCCAGGGGGGCCTCATCCAAATCCTTGCGTCTCAAGGCCAACCCTGGCACTGCTGTCAAGCAGTCAAACAGCTCATGTCTCTTCAGCAGGGCAACTTGTTTTGACAGCTCTGTGCCAGCGTACAGTGCATGTTCTTCAAGGAGGTCTGTGAATTCCTCATTTCCATTTCTCTCCAGGGACTGGGATTTGTTTTTTGCTTTGCTGAATGGAAAGATATCCCTTTCAGCGGCAGCGGCGGAACATGAAGTGCTCTCTGGAGGTCTCCCATTTTCGTGAGCATGGCAAAGTCCCAGGACTCAGGAAGAATTCTGTGGGGGCCCCGGGAAGCTTCGGTTTGGGAGACGAGTCATGCAATTTCAGCTAACATTAGGAAACCCACTGAAAGTCACAGAAAGAATGCATTCAACTTCTGAAATGAGACGTGTTAAAGTAATAAGTCACATAATCTGTGGATTCAAAGTGATAATGATAAGCACAGCAGTTTAGACTGTATGTATTTCTTTATGTCTCATGAAGTCAGATGAGTAAGTTCTGCGATGGAAATTCAAAGAGCAGAACAATGCTACCAGAAAAAAGAGTCAGATGTGTTGTAGATAGAGTATACACATGACAGTGCTTACCTATATGAACCAATGTCATTGTCCTATAAAATTGCATCTAGAACATATTAAACTGGACATTGGCAGGACCTTAAAGCTGTTTTAGTGTTTCAGTTTCACTGTTAGTTTTGTTTTTGCTCTTGGCATTTATAGAACCCAAAAGACAAACTCTTGGTAAATTAAACCGTAATAACAGCAGTGTTTTGTGAAGGGCTGAATCATGGAGGTTGTAGATTGTAGGACGAGCAATACCTGAGAGAGAGGTGGGGGAAAGGGGGGTAAACACCACCACCAGGGCTTCATTAAAACTGATTGGGCCCGTGGGGACCACACCTGCTCTTGGCAGGTCGGGAGTCAGTGGTGCGCACATGCGCAATGCCTCCATCTTCCAGGGGAGCAAGGTTAATGTCCTTCAAATAAAAAAGGAGCACATAAGTGCTGTGGGTTTTAAGAACAAGCACATCTCTCTGGAGTTTGCACATGCGCTGATATTTCCCTAGCTGAGCATGCTTCCTGTCCATAATCCACACATTTCTGCACAGAGAACAGGTTTCCACCCCAATGCTTCCCCCAGCATTTATGGATGTGTGTGTAACAAGTCAGGGACATATCAAAGTGTGCCCATGGCTGTGCTGCAGCTTACCAAGGCACTTTTGTTTCTGAAGGTAGACTGTTTACACACTGTATTCAGATTCTTCTTAGCTTTTAGAATTGTTGCTGTGTGGAAACAGGCGAACACACACACACACATACACAAATTGGTTTAAATACTTTGTACCTTGTACCAACAACAACAACAACAACAACAATAATAAATATATAAATCTAAAACAAAATATGCTGACAAATTTCTTTTATGTTGAACTCAGCAAATACAATTTATGCAGTAATATTTGAAGAAAATTCAAAGTTTTTGCATAATGTGTGATTTATATATACTTTATATAATAATGCAACCCACTTAATATGAAAATGAACTGTATATACATATGTATCAGTGTCTGTGACAACCTGTAAATACTAAAGCAGGGCCTTCAGTTCAGTCTATAACTGTCAAAATTTCATCCAAAACAATAATAAAACATAAAAGCTACGATAATGCTAATTTCCTCCAGCATAACATTTTCAGAACTCCTATGGAATGTGTGTTTGCATTAAGCTAAAGCTGGTACACATTAACAATGTTGGCTGTTCTACATTCAAGCATTTACACTGAGTAAAAATATTATTTGTTTCATTTGTTTTTTATTTATTTAAACAGAACCTCTAAACACAGCCGATATCTATCAGCATCAGGGAATCTGGGATTGGCTTGCCATGTGCTTTTCATCTTTATTTGGGAACATTTAGGTCTTAAGAAAAGTAATAACGCTCACATAGGTGTGACCAATCAAAAAGCAGTACAAGGAGTTAACCAATGGAATGTACTAAAATTAAACCCAAAATAGGAAATAAATGTTTATAAATAATTAAAAAAATCAACTGCATAAAAAGTATGCAGACTTACAAACAGACTTAGAAATAAAAGCAGCATTAAAAAATATCAGAAAAACACAACTTAATCAAACAGTTACTACCACCTCTGGCCTGGGGTGAGCGTTTGTTGCCACAAAATTGGTCTCATTCACTGGAAATCAAAGTATGACTGTCACATTCCTTTTTTGAGTTCCATTATAACAAAATCACATAAACTAGAATAATCACTGCCTCTAAATGATGGTAAAAGAATACCTTTTCTAATGGCAGATAATGAAGAAATAATCATATATTGCTGAATTTTTAGCATATTTATAAAGATCACTACCAACAACTTGACTGAAAAAAGATACAAATGGATGAAAGTGGCTTTTTAATTTAATTTAGTTTTATAAACTCAACTCTAAACCTAACTTATTAACCACTAACCACTTTGCTGCTCCTGACATTGTAGGTTAACCCTGTTACTCCCACAACGTCAGGACATTTTCATCCTGAAAACAAACATGCATACATAGATACGCGTACATTGTACAAATGCAGTGCAGGGCAGCAGTGCACGAGTTGAAGCCTGCTAATTGGGCACAAGAGGCTTGGGGTGGGTAATAGCTCTCTACTGAGAACAACACAGTGCACACAGAGTAGGAGGTGTTGTATGAAGAAAAGTCTCTGTGTGTAGCCATGTGTTAAACATTTTACTGTTTATAATTAAATAGATGGTGTTTGACAACATGGCACACGCCACAAGTGTACTCGAGGATACATAATGAAAGAATGTGCCTTTATCTAGAGCTTCCTGTATTTCCTCACTGATTATATGAAGTATACATACCTAGCTAGTCTTACAGCTACATTACAAGATGAAATCCTCTTTTGTTATTTATCATACTGTATATATAATAAAATGTAAGAAATCTTCCTCACCATGCACCTTGTGATTACCCAACTTTATTACTGTCACTTTTATATATGTCAGTACTCTTGTAGTTAATACTATGGAAAGTTGTGGGGTAACGGTATAAGCAGCTATTTCTCCAGGGCTCCGAGAGAGCGCAATTCTATTTTCTGTTTGGCCAGAGATGCTGCAGCGTCCCTTTGGATCCAGGGGTTCTTTGGACAGGTGCTTAATGACTGCTGGAGAGGAATGGGGTGGGGGTTGGGGCAGGCGAGATACGGTGACTGGCTGTAATGATACTAGAGGTGTTGACAGTGAAGGGAGGAAAGGCCCTGTTCCGTCCTCCTACAGCTCTCTCCCTCGTTGCACAACTGAGTGGGAAACTTATTATATTGCTCACCTTGGTCAAATGATCTTTCCCACTCAGGCCGAAATAGAATAGTTAAACTGCAAAAGCACTTAGTCTGTCCAAAAGGTATCGATGTTCCAGTTAGTGGTGTCATAATTTACCGATAACCATGATCTTTAAAAAATGCAATACTAATATTGTGCTTATAATACAAAAATGATAATATTGTAAATAATACAATACAGTAACTACATGTATTATGTAAACACACCAACATAGTGGAGAGCAGTGTTGCCTCTTAACTGTGGTACCCACTTGCCATAAAATGAAAAAGAAGAAAATGTAGAAGAAGAAACAACTAGTTAATCAAGGTTCACTGTCATTGTTCACCGTCATTGCCATTGTGGCCCACCTGTACACTAATAAATACTTCCCCTATTGTACCTTTGACCAGATGACAGATCACTGGGGCTTCCTTGTCACATATCCCAGCTTAGTTTAGCTTGGATCATCTCCATATGCTTCATACGCATATGCTAGATATGTTACTCCAAGCTATAGGCCTCTAAAAAAAGTAACTCTGTTTTGTTTAGTAGTTTGCTTAAAGTTACTAGTTACTTCTATCAAAAGTAGTTACTCGCGTTACTGATTACTACATGTTATAAGTAGTTACTAGTGAAAGCAACATTTGTGAAATGTGAAGAGGCACTGGGAACACACTCAAGCACCAAACTAAATGTGACCTTTGCATTTAACCCATCACATGTGCACATGTGGAGCAGCAGGAAGATATCAACAGCACCCAGGGAGCAGTGTACTGGGACGGTACCTTGCTCAAGGGTACCTCAGTAGTGACTTGAACCTATGACCTTCAGTTCACAAGAGCAATGTCCTACTTCTAAACTAAAATTCTCATCTAACTAAATCTAACTAAAAAGTTATATTATTTCTGTGTCTTTGTGACAGTGTGGAACAAGACAACAGTCAGATTTGATCTATTATTGTGCCTATTATCACTACCACATAAAACATATTTATCTGTTTAAGTGAGGTTTTGGTCAGTTGGCAGCAAAATTGTGAAACCTTGAAATAAAGTTGTATGGAGGCTCTGTGAGCTACATCTATCTCAGTATACTACCCCAGTTATAGATATAATGCACAAAAATAGATATTCATATGGTTAGAAAGAATAATTAGGATGACCTACTTAAGGTATAAACATGCCATATGTCACAGGCTGCCGTGAGAGATTATGTCTTTTAACATAACTATTACCAGTGATTATGATGACAGATACTATAATGTTTGTATAATGTTCAGTGTCATGACCTTAAATTAGCATCTGACCTAAAGCATCATGACCCTATAGTATCTGTCATGATATCTACTTGCAATGGTGATTACAGTGTTACATTATTGGACATAATCTGTCATGACAACTCATGACAGCATACAACATGACATGTTTATGGACTGGTTATGCCAGTTTGTTTCATTTTGCATTCATTTTACAAATTATATAAGTGCAAATGAACATTTATCATAAATATAATTAACATTAATGTATGATTAAGTAATGAGACTATAATTATTATAATTAATTTTGGAATATTGTTATTGATCCAGTTATTATGAAATGTTCACATCACATAAAATGTAGCTCTTTTTTTGTATTTGTCTTTTAATGGACAGTGTGTACTTAAACTGCAATGGACTCCACAAATTTGCAAAAAAGTCTCTAATGAATAGATCAAATTCACCCAATTCAAAGGAAGGAAGGCTAAGAAAACTGGAATTTGTTTGAACTGAACACAGTCAATATCACAAATTGGCTTAAATTTGAAACACAGTGCGGAATTTGTACTGTACACTGTACATGGCTCATACATTACCTTAAATGGTGAGAAAAGTTATCAGTCTTAATTTATTAATTTTAGTGTTGTCAATATTCATTCAATTGCAATAATTACATTTTCCCATTTCCCTATGAATAATATATCGGATGTCGATATATTGAGAGTCTCTACTCAAAAGTCATGAATCCATGACCCAGTTCCAAAACAGGCCCAGTGAAAAATGAATGCAGTGGGCAGCATTACAATGCCTTTAAGAGTTTTTGATTAGAGGCTGTCCAAATAGCTGTCTTCAGAACAGCACCACAGCGGTTGTTCCCCACTTTCGTGCTGAAAAGGTGCATTAAAAACGCTTGTGACATTTGGAAGTTTTTGAATGTCTGACTGAGGGAAAAAAGCAAAATGCACAGAGCAGCTATTGGCTGAGACTCTCTTTTGTTGCTCTGTCAAGAAGGTTTGTCCCTCTTGTTCCACTGAAGCAGCTGGTGTAAAAAAAAAAAAAAGCCTGAAAAAAAGCCTTCTCGTTTCACTCTCTGATCATTCCAAGACTTTTGTAACTCCCATTTGAATTCGCATAATTGCCAGTTTGGGCCTGGCTGAGGAGAGAGTCCCGTTCTTCGTAATGAGCCGGGCTGACTCAGTGCCAGATTACAGCTACTCTGTCTCTTAGTGCCAATTATGTACTGCCTCAAAAGCACGAGGCCTTTTACGAAAGAACAAATGATACAATGTATAGTTCACATGCCAAATATATCACATATATAAGGCCTTGTTTGGCCATAGGTTAACTTGATCTGTGATGGTTGGCAAATATACAAAAAAAGAGCTTTTTTTAAAGGAGTTGACAAAAAGGTAAAAGAAAACCCTCCTGAAGTGATCTGATGGTGAGCCTTTATGAAGTTCGACCTGTATTAGAAGAGTAATTACTCATTGAGTTTGCTGAAGTTGATGGATGGGAGGACTCCCATGTATCTGCAATGAATGCCTTGTCTCTTGTCTACATGCACTCATTGTTTTTGTGTGGTAGACAGTGCAATAGATGTGTGGGGAATTTTAACTCTGTCTGTTGTTCAGGAACGCCGCCCCATTGGGATTTGTGACAGGCCTGGCCAGGCTGCGCTCTTTAATCTGACCAAAAAGGAGGCCACAGCCACCAAACAAGTTAAACATTTCTACACTAGGTTACTGTACTACACTGGATGCCTCCTGTGTTGGCTCATGAACATGTTTGCAATATAGTGGCTATAAATCAAAAATCAGACGTCCCTTTCTACAGACATTGGTCAACCAGTATTGAATGTCCAAAATGTGCTTTTTTATAGCATTTTTATAGCTTTATAGCTTTATTTTTTTTTTTAAATGTGTCCATTTTTATAGTTACTGTAGGTGTCTAATGATACTCTGAGCACACGATTCACAATACCAGGGTCACGACTCATGATTCTCATGATTTTTTTAAACAAAATGTGAATGAAGAAAAGTGATGACTGCATCCATTCTGTAGCATCACCTGCTAATGACACTAGAGCTGGGAAATAGTGGTAAGGAGTATGGCGTATGGGTTAGGCATCAATGAGCTGGACTAGGATGCTGATTGATCAAACATTGAACTTGCATTTGATATCAATTATCATAATTAATAGAAGGTCATTTCTCCAGAATGCATTAGCACATCTCTATGATGCAGATTGTCATGATTTGGAGAACCGGAGAGCCTTGGCCCGGATGGTCAATACTGCACAGAGAATTGTTGGTGCCAAGCTCCCAGACCTTGACACAGTTTATGCCAACCGCCTACGTTGGAGGGCTGGCAACATCATCAAGGACCCCACCCACCCAGGTCACAAACTGTTTGTCCCCCTTCCATCAGGCAAAAGATTTGGATCCATCAAATCACGAACAAATAGACTGAGGAACAGCTTCTTCCCAAGAGCTGTGGCCTCCATTACATTACATCCCCTCCCGCCACACAGCACTGAAGACTTTACAAAAAAAATCACTTCCTGACCACTCACACTGTAATATACACCTGTAAATAACCTGTCCCAACTGTAAACAACCGGTAAACTGTGAATATCTCTCACCCA
>JBBPDA010000105.1:32013359-32030697 GCA_037974385.1 Arnoldichthys spilopterus
AATAAGGTTCAAATGGGTTGCAACTCTATTTAAAGAGATTCAGTAGGCGTATTTTCATCACATGCTCATCATCATGACGACCGTCATTAGCTACACAGTCATTTCGGAAAGCTGTGGGACAATGCCCACTTTTGTGACATTGCAAAGGCACCAAATGCTTCTTGTTTTGGATAGACGATAACCAAATTATGGATAAAGTCTATAATCCATCGCTAAATGATTCAATTTTTTGTTTCACTTTAAATTGTAAAGGACTCAACTTATCATTGCACCATTTAAGGTGGAACAGAGAACTGGAAAAAGAAAGCTGCCTCCAGCTTTAGAGATTACATTTGAACTTCAACAGCCAATTTACCTGACAAATAATTGTAATTATAGTTCGTTTTATAATAATTTAGTAATAACAATACAGATTTAGCTTTTAGATGTGCCTGTCTTGGTCTCTCGCTCTTAGTCTTGACTTGGACTTGACTCCAGCTCTGGTATGTCATGTCATATAATTTTAAATATTTATAATCTTCACAGTTTGCACAATGCTAATTACGCCTATAAGCTTCCCTGACTTGTTAGTTACATTAGCCTTTTAGCTTCAGTGCAGAAGCAAACTGCTCTACTATACGTATTTGAAATAAGGGTAAAATGATTTTTCACTTATCCTTAACATTTTCCAGAATTAATGCAAACATGTATTGCTGAAATAAAGGGCTTAGTTCAAAACTGTTTGGATCAGGCTGTTGTCTTCATCAGGTGTGTGAAGATTTAGAAGCTAATAACCAAAAACACTGTAATCTGCATGCGAGATGCAGAACCTCCTCTGCTGCATCGAGGTCACTCTGGTTTCTGAGACTGGCCATTGTGTGGGCTTTGAAGGACCTCATTAAGCTCATGTCTAACGAGCAGACGTGTGCGGTGCTGTAATTAGCAGACGGACAGCCAGGGCTGAGGATGATGGGGCTCCGAGGGCTCTGGGGGCTGGGGAGCAGAACTGCTGGGGCAGACAGGGCTAAAGCAGCCTAAGGCCTGGAGCTGACAGCTGAGGAGTGCAGTGACAGAGCCGTGGGGCAGAAAGTGGCCGTTAAACTCTCCATAAACCCTAAGCAGAGAAATGACAGGGCTTTCAAAAACAATGGGTTAAAATTGCAGGGTTGGAACTGGTTCGTGAAGTTTTGTATTCAACACGACATCTGAGAGAGGTGGCAATGTTGAAACAGGAGAAATCAAACCTGCCCCAACTCAATGAATCAGTTCCAGTGTTAAATACATGTTAAATGTTTTGACACCATAAATGATGAAAAAAGATTATAATGCCACTCAAACTATATAGGTATGATAGATTTATATTACTGCAGTGGCTTCAGTTTTTTTTTTTGTTATTTTTTTGGTGCAGGGATATTGTTGCCTGTGGTCATGAACTTGTCACATTTTAGGGGAGGGGGGTGCCGGGGGGCAGGAAAGGGACAAGGTTGACCTGCCCCCCCCCCCCCCCTCCAAGCCCCCCTATTCAATAATGTCCAGTCATAAAGTTTACTGTGATCTTTGAAGATGAATAAACACATTTTTTAACAGAAAAAATGTTTAACCTCTCTTTATCCCTTATAATTACACAGGCAGTTTGTGTTACTCCATCTTTAAGACTAGTAGGACTACCTTTAAGACTGTTGTAAATGACGTCTGTTCTGATTGGCTGCCCTGTATTGTGCCTCACTCAAGAAGCAGTTTGGGCTCAAACAGCCATTATAACCTCAGTGTGAACAGGCAGCGCTTAACTGATGTAGGTGGATACATATAATTGCTTTGGTTTCTGTTATATAACAAAACACAATTCAAAATTGGCTGTTGCAGATTTGTTTTAATTTGTGGAGTGTATGGACTGGGGAGTGGATGGCAGGTTTTGGAATTTTAACAATGCTGAAATACTAAATCAATGTTATTTATTAAGAAAAAAAGGCAAATTTGGGTTTTGATTACATGGGCCCTTTAAAACCACAAGTAGTGTGCTATTTTTGAAGACACTTGCCTAATTAAGGACATTTTGTGTTGTTTTGTGTTCACAAGGCTCTGTTACAAAATCAGTGTCAAAGATGTTTTCCTTGGCCGGACACAAAATATGTAAAACACACGTAAGTACATAAATGTTTCAGTGATAACACAAAACGCATGCTGTTAATGAACACGTCATAACCTAGAAATGTACCTACAACCAACCCATAGCATAAGTTATTATGACAAACAAGACCTTTTTAGTACTTTATTGTGACACTGGCAAAAAGAAACAATCATTAGTCCTAGTTAACTTCTATTATGTGAGGTAACAGAGATTAATACCACTAATAGCCCACATAATGCACTCATATTGGGGTCAGTGCACCACATTCATTGTACTTTGACTAATGCCTACTGAAAAGTCGTCTATCTGATGCACTCTCCCCTTCAGTATGACAGGAAAGTAGTGCACAGGTGGCTGATAAGTCGCATGTTGGGACTGAGGCTGCTCTGTCTCCACTCAGCCATGACTGTGGTGGCTGGAGCAGGTGTGCTGTGACAGACACACACGCACACACATGCATACGTAGACCCCTGCTCATTTACCTGGAAGGCCCATGTCTGTTGCGGCTCCAGGGGAGCCTGTCGCCCCCATCTGAGGGACAATGAGGAGAGACGGCCTGCCACTGACCACCTGCTGTGCAGCTGCCTGGGTCCAGTTTCAGGGTCAGCTTTCAGCAGCTCCCCCATCTTTCCCTCAGCATCAGTCTCCATGCCATGGATGGGATGCTAAATGGACCTTTAACTGGTGGTTTTCTCTAACTTTACATACTGTATATGTATTGCTTACTACTGTACACATCTGTGATTTTTAGGATTCTTTACACTCACAGCACATCTATATATGTATTGGATATATTTAAAATGATTGGTATTTCTGATGTGGTTTTTTTTTACGGTTGAAATTTTACCACAATTTGTAATGGGTCCATACCTCAGAGATTTGATTTAGCTAATTAATAATCAATATTAAAACAAATAAAACTATTCATAGAGCCTTTGTGAGCTAGTCTTAATATAAAATGACACCCAAACAAACACTAATACAGTGAAAAGTAACAAGTAAGATTAGTTTGCTGACTCCTTCATTCCCGTTCCGACCCACTGCAAAGTTAAAGAAAACACAGAAAAGATCAGATAGAGTTAAAAATATAGCTTTCACATTAGGAACACGAAGACCATTACTGATGACAAAATCCAGTGTGTGACCTCGGATGTAAAAAAGTTTTTTTTTTTTTAAAGAAACACTGTCATTAATGGTATCAGTATGTATATTAAAATCACTAGTTATGATTAAATAATTAAGGTCTGTGGAAATGATTG
Organism: Arnoldichthys spilopterus; assembly: GCA_037974385.1. NCBI lineage: Eukaryota > Metazoa > Chordata > Actinopteri > Characiformes > Lepidarchidae > Arnoldichthys > Arnoldichthys spilopterus. The sequence continues at coordinate 32,016,726 of JBBPDA010000105.1, forward strand.
ACAGCATTTCACAGAATTCATCAATATGGTGTGGGCTGTATTGTATGCATATGAAGAGGAGAATCAGACAGCAATGACCACATACTGTTGAGCAGATAAAGTGTTGTATAAATAAGAATGGGCATAAATTCCAGTGGCAAAACTGCAACAATAAGTCTCCTCAGTCTTCAAACTTTTTAAAAAGTGTTGTTAAAAATAAATGTGATATAACTGCTTTACAGGCATCAGACTTTAAAATTGTTAATGTTTATGCCGGTCAGTGAACAACACTGGAAATCTTTTCTTTGTAGTTTTCTTAGTTGAAGACAAATGAACAAATCTTCTTCTCAAAGATTCTTATTTTTATTGCATTTTACAAAATGTCCTAATCCCCAACTGGGATTTATATTCATGATTAATGAAAAATGCTTAGTTTTAAATCCTAACAACAGAATAACATTTTTTTTTCAGCTTTTTAAAACATAATTTTTATATTACTTGTACTATATAACACATGCCTATTCCCTATAACACTATTTAAATAAATATCCTGTTTAGTTTTTTAACTTCTTCAGCCTTTGGTTCTTAGCAGAAAGTCTGCAAATTATGGATGTTTTATTTGAGTGCCCCTCACAGGGGAGCTTTGGTTAATCTTCATGCTTGGAAGAAAAAATGTCCCCCCTCCCTGTGACCAAAGAGGTCAACTGTAAAACTCCTAACCTGTTCATGTTCATCCAAAAGCCATTATTTTTTAACCAACACAATATTCTTTTAAACAACAAGTCCTACTGCACAGAGAATGCAACAAGTGGTTACAGAAGCGATGATGGTATAATGTTAAAGGCTGGGAAGCTAAAGAAGAATGTGAACCTGTAAAAAAATATATGTAGTATGCATAATAGAACTTAAGGTGCTTGTAGCCCTAAAAAGAACATGCATTACTTCAACATGTGGGTGATTTTAATGACAGAATAACAAAACAGATGCAGGTTTAATCCTATATATAAGAACAAAGAAAAAAAGCAAAAGAAAAAGGAAAACAGAGCTGAGAAGCATAGTGTCTTGATGTAAACCTTGGCTAATCAGCGAATGGCTGTTGTAGCAGTGTGTGGGGGGATTAGAAGAGCTGATTTGATGCTGATCAATGATTTGCGATATGGCCCACTTACCCTAAAATTACCATCTCTATAGGGCAGTGTGTGGAGAGGGTGGGGGTTGGGGAAGAGACTAGGCTAATTTCCTCTGTAGTGCCGGGGTGGGTTTGATGTATAGAGGCGCAAAAAAAACCCCTGCTATGATTGCACTGGCTGCCTCTCTCAGCTGTTCCATTGTTCTTAAGCACAAGAGAGGAAAGGAGACAACAGAGCAGAATAGGAACAAGGAGAGGAGAACCAGAAAAACAACAAAGAATGGGACAACCAGTGGAGAATATAGCAACTTGTTGCTTATGAGAAATTTTAGACCTTGAAGTAGGGTTGCCCAATATACTGCTTGTTGATCATTATCAGCCTTCCCAATACTCAACTCACAGAAACCCAAAATATGCAAATAAACCCTCTAACTAATCTGAACCTCTATGTTTAGGAGTTAATCTCAAGGTGAAATTAGAATGCAAGGTGTTTTTAATCCATGGGATGTCAGTCAGGTGTTAGTCTACATCCTGATATATTTAAAGAACAGGGATCTACCAAAGTCCGATCTTCACAATGCATGTTTGTACAAGTGTATCATGACACAAACAAAAAGTTGTTGATGCTTAACTAGGAAAGGTTACAAAACCATCTCTAAAAAGTCTGGACTCCACCAATCCATTGTCAGACAGATTGTGTACACGTAGAAGAAATTTTAAACATCATTGATACTCTCCCCAGGAGTGCTTGACCAACTAAGATCACTCCAAGAGCAGTGTGTAATAAACTGCGAGGTCACAAAGGAACCCAGGGTACCTTCTTAGCAACTAGAAGTTTTGGGGATGGATGAGACCAATTTTGGTTCAATGAGAAGCACTGAATTCCAGCACTAAAGCCTTATCCCATCTTTGAAACATGGTGGTAGTAGTATCATAGTTTGGGCCTGATTTGCTGCATCTGTATCAGGTAAGTTTGCCACTAACGATAGAGCAATTAATGCTGAATCATACAACCAAATTTTACAAGAAAACGTCAGAACATCTGTTTGTGACCTGAATATCAAAAGAAAGTATACACGACAGCCAAATAACACAATCTGTTCAACCTAAGAATGATTAAAGAAGACTAAAGTTCATGTTTTGGAATGGCCAAGTCAACTCACTGACCTCTTCCCAGTAGAAATGGTAAGCATCACTGTATGTGGTCTTAATACAAGATACCACATCAGATACAAGTTCAATTATCAATGCAACCTCTGTCTAAACACTCACTGGATTTCATGTTACTTTTATGTCACATGATGTTTGTTACAATTCTGTGCTGGTGGTAATCAATCTGCAAAAATAAGAGAAACCTAGCTAAGATGGAGGCAGTCATGTGGATGGACACTGAGGAATTAGAAATTGTAAGCATCAGAGGTGACAGATATAGTTAAAAGTACATCATGAATTTTAGATCAAATCTGTTTCAGAGAATTTCACAATCTCATGATTACTGGCTCCAACTCCACAATCACAGATGCCTCCATACAATGTAGGTAAGTTCAGGACCATGACCAGTTCACACTGTCACAAAAGTTGAGATGAAAATATATTTGAAATAAAAATAATTTAAAAAAAATTCTTTCATAGTGGAAATGTATGTGTAGGACGTTTGTTGGCACAATAGTATTCAAACCTATTTTTTCAGACAGTATATACAAATTTACTGGTTGTTTCAGTTAATGCACACATTGTGACATGTGGTTCCTGTCACCATTACTGTAAAGAAGCACAAGTTGGTAAATGTCTCTATCATCAACTTTTTACCAAACCAAATATTTCAAACCATCCGAATTTTTTACAGTGCATCTTGTAAAAGGTTCTATAGGGAATCAAAAACTGCATGTCAACATGTTAATCTTAATTTTTCCTAAATTCCTTTTTTTACTTTATTATATATATATATATATATATATAAAATGCACAATGTCTCAGGAACGATCAGGGTACATTTCACTACATGTTGTACTTGTATAACCAACAAATGACAAATAAACCTCTTGAATCAGGCAAATAGCAAATAAAGAATATATTGTCTTTGTTGCCCGTTCCCTTCAAAAAACACACTGTGATTGGGATAACCTAGCCAAAATTCAACATATTTGGTTATAAAGAAGCTGGAATTTCACCATAAAATGGTGCATCGATAGTTTTAGTATACTGCAATATTTAGCACTACAATAGTATTTTGTCTATATTGTGCAGCCCTAGACTGCAAACTAACAGGGGCATTGTTGTGACCAGTATGTGATCAGCACAAGAGCACTTGAGCGACTTCAGCCCAACACACACATTCATTTCCCTACTCTTAATTACCATCTCAGCTAAACCAACACAGGCTCTGTTGTGTTGGGTTTGCTACATTAGGGTTTGGGAGGGGCGTATAATTAACATAGCCCACAATAGAGAGGGGCTTTTTTGGAGGAGGAGGAGGCAGGAAAGGGAAATAGTGAGGATGAATCTTCATTAATGCACTGATGCACCGATGATCACCAGATTACTATGAGATCCTTCTGCCTGCAGCAGACAGCACAACACACCCAAAACACACACTACATAAAGAAAGGCACTCACATCAGAAAGCTGCAGCTGCACCATCTCTGCACCTGTCAAACCACCACCTCAGGCACTGTGTGAGAAATCAGTCTGTCTCTTACCACCAAATTTTAGAATCACATGCAGAAGCCAGACTGGATGAAGGTCATTAGTAATCTTTATTATCATTGATTGTCTACATTTTTATGATTTGTTTCTACACTGAAGCCTCTATTTCTTACTGCATGACTCATGATTTCCTCTTGAAGACCCATTTATTCATCTATCCATCCACACTTTCACCTTTCACCATCTACACTCTTAAAAACAAAGATGCCCAAAAGGATGCTTTGGGATGATCACATTTAAGAATCACCTTTTGTTCCCCAAAGAACCTTTTAAATGGACTGGTTGCGTGTTTTTTAAATAGCTTTCAGTTAAAAGGTACTTTAGTGAACCACAAGTGTTTATTCTATGGCATTACTGTGAATAGCCCTTTTTGGTACCTTGATTCTTAAAGGGGAATTTCACCAATTTAAAAAAAAGTAATTAAAGGGCAATTCTACCTTTTTCTACATAATGCTATAACTGAAAATTAAAGTCAATCAATTTTTTTTTGTGTGAAACTGTTAAACTGTTTGTAGTTTGTTTCACTGCCACTGTGAACAATTCTGACTGAGAGGTGACAATGTCGAGTGACACTGCCTGTATCCTAATCATTTTCAAAGTGTATCTAAATGTCCATCCATCCATCCTACTATTCCACCCTCTTAAAAGATGTGACCAATAAAGGTTCTTTGTTGAGATCACACACACAGTGGTGCTTGGAAATTTGTGAACCCTTTAGAAATTGCTTTACTTCTGCAAAAATATGGTCTAAAACATAATCAGATTTTTATGCAAGTCCTAAAAGTAGACAAATAGAACCCAATTAACAAAATGAATGAACAAAATATACTGTAAGTGGCAAAGCATGTGAATTTCTTAGGATTACAGTCATCTCTAAAAAGTTTGGACTCCACCAATCCACAGCCACACAGACTGTGTACAAATGGAGAAAATTGAAGACCAATGTTAGTCGTCCATAACTGGATGACCAACAAAGACATTTTTTGCTAATGGGAAGCTTTATGTTAGAAGAAAGGAAAACACTGAATCTCAGCACAAGAACTTTAACCCATTTAATGGTACTATCATGGTTTAGGCCTGTTTTTTTTTTTGCATTTGGGCCAGGACAGTTTGTTGTCATTGATGGAACTTTGAATTCTGAAATATAACAGCAAATTCTAAAGGAAAATGTCAGGATATCTGTCTATAAACTGAATCTCAAGAGAAAGTGTGTCGTACTGCAGGAAATTGATGCAAAGCATACTAGTCGTCCTACCAAATGATAAAAAAAGAATAGTTAATGTTTTTAAAATGGCCAAATCAAGGCCCTTTAGCAAATAGAAAGGTTATGAAAGGATCTAAAGTATTGAAGTTTACGTGAGCAAACCCACCAACATCCCTGAGCTAAAGTTTTTTCATATGGAGGAGCGGACCAAAAATCCTTAAAGTTGATGTGGATTACTGATCAACAGTTAATGGAATGTTTAGGGAGTTATTGCTGAACAAGGGATTCACACCAGATGCTGAAACAAAGATTAGCATATTTTGCCACTTACTATAATAAAGGATACATATCCTTAATAAAAAAGTATCCAAGTTTAAATGTTTGCTTCACTTTCTTTAACTGGGTTCTCTTTATCTACTTTTAGGACTTATCCATTTAGGTCTAATGGATACACAAACTTTTAAGCACTACTGCTAGAAGCAATATGATGAGATTGGAATATCACCATACCTGTTTCTTCTTATTTTCTGACAAAAATAGGGGGTAACACAAACAGAGCATTAGTTGTACTCTCATTGTATTCTTTATTACAAGTGAGCAGGCAGCTAAAACGCTACCAAAACATTTACCACTTCAGCAGCAGCATACATAATATTACAGGTTAATAACAAAAGTGCTCAGCGTTAATGCAACACAGAGATGGCAGCTGTTGGTATTGATCAGTAAGGCACTCAAGGCATTTAAGTCACCTCTCCCTCCTGGGGAGGGCATTTCTCTGAGCCTGTCCTTGATCTTCTCCAAAGAGTGCATAACAGATACAGATTTCACTGATCTACAAGCAGTTCATTAAAAAAGACTGAAAGCCATTTCATAGGTCTCCACTCCCGTCCTCTGGCTTTCAGCACCTTCAGCCCAGAGCACATCCAAAGTTCTACAATAAACACCAACAAACGAAATCATTGGGCTGGTGTGCCATAACTGTTTGTAATTGTTAGAATGTCCTCATTTTCAGAATGTGCCAATTTGCATTATTCTAGATTGTTCCTGTCTATTCACACAGCTCTAGAATGTTCCTATTTATTCACACTGTTCTAGAATGTTGTTATTCACCTATACTGTTCCACAATGTGTAGGGTAATTTGCATGGTTCTAGAATGTTCAGGGTTCCCATTCTTTTCTATAGGTCATTTTTTTCAGGATTTTCCCAGGATGGTTTTGGGGAGGTGGGGCATGTTGTAAGCTTTCTTTATTGACTAATTGCTAGCTGTTTTTTACAACATGATGATGACAACATTCTAACCTAGACAACCCAGCTATGTTGCAATGGTTGTCAACTTTGCGTGTATGTGTGTAGCGGGTTGGGAACCTGTAAAATAATTATCTAGATAACAATTTTTTAGAATTGTCCTGAAAAACACCAACTGTTTTTGAACAAATTCTCATTTTTGAAAGCTAGGCTAATTAGGCTAATGGTAAGATATGGTAAGGCAGTTAGTAATCTAGCAGGTGTTAAGAATTGTAATAAGTAATCTAGAAGGTGTAGTTACAAAGAATATTTCAAAGAGTTTTGATCCATCTCCAGGTCATTGTGGTTGGATTCAGATTCCAAATGTGGCACTTTTAGTTTGGGTCAGACTCACCTGAAATGTACTTTAAGGAAGCTTCTTTTGAGGAACAGGTAATACTCTGTTCACAGTGAAAACAATAAAATGCTGGTGTTTGTTGGAGAATGTTTGGTCAGTGTGCTCTGGCCTCTATAAGGCCTCAGTGGAGGTGAGCATTTAGGTCATATTTCTCGCAGAATTTGTCCGTTAGAGGGATACAGGTGAGTAATTCACACCACTCACACTTCAGGGGGTACACATAGAAGAGTACCACAAAGCCAGAGAAGATGCCCAGGAAGAAGGTAAGCGAGAGCAATATCTGGCAGCGCTTGCGGTACATGTCCATGCGGCCAAAGCTGATGTAGGGCAGGAAGGCAAAAGACAGGAAAAAGCCTGAGACGAAGCCACAGATGTGGGCGAAGTTGTCGATCCATGGCAGCAGACCAAAGGCAAAGAGGAAGAGCACCACGCACAACAGCTTGAGGAAGGCCCGCCATGGACGAGCCAGGATCTGCCAGCTCTGGAACAGCTCCACAAACAGACATGCCAGGATCCCAAACTGAGATCCTGCTGGGCCCACCTGATGGAACAGGTGAAAAATATTAAGCCCATTCAATTTGAGACATAAAGAAATTGTTTAATCAGATTTTCACAACTTTCTATTTAGCCCAGTTATAGTTGGTTTAGAACTGGGGCTATGATGCTAAAGTATCTAACAAACAATAGTGGTCATATTTAAAGTACATTTGCATGTAGGCACTGGACGGGAAAATGGCAACTGTGTCTGTCTGAAACTAGCAGGTACTTTGCACCAGATTTAAGATAGGGCTCTAGAAGTCAATAGTCACTTAAATATTTTTACGTAACCCATTTAAACTGCATTCAGCTCTTCAATGAAATGGCACAAACTTGTGGACATGTTTAAGGACACAGTATGACTTACTGTAAGATATAAAATGAACAAAACAAACAGCCATTTTTACTGTTCTGGGATCAGATTGTATTTATGGCCAGTGTCACAAAAAGTGATTCCAAAACAGTACTTATACGCCTGAGGTGGTTTGCTGTCTAAAGTGACTGCTTGCAAAATTCAGCCACACTGAAGAGTTTTGATAACTGTTATAACTCACAGTAAGTCATACTATGTCCTAAACCACACTGACAAGTTTGTGCCACCTTAATGAAGATCTGACTGAGAGTTTTGATGGTGCATTTTTATGAAAATTATTGTGACTACTGACTTCTGTTTTCTGTGTTGTTAGTAATTTTAACTTTGCAGCTTTATTTCTAAGCTAAGGAAACAAAATCCTGACTGGAAAACTGTTTATATTTCCACAATTTTTATTTTATCTTCAAAGAAATTAAGAGAGGCTGTAAAATGGCATGCACAAATTAAATACCACTATTGTTGATATGTAAACCTCAGAGGAAAAATGGAAGAAATATATAAGAAAAAAAAACGGTACCTTTAAAAATTTTATTAAGCAGTTATTTATTAGCTACTATCACACTAGTACATAAGGAAGTAATGATTAATATTTTAAAATGTGGGCCCTGGTAGTTTTTAGGTTATTTAGGTTGAGTTGAGTCATCAGCTCAGTCATATGTTGAAGTTTTAAGACAAAGCCTGCACCTCAGCTCTGTAGGGTAGAAAGATAGCACTGGCCAAGTTGCCTGTGATGCCACTGAGAATGTAAATGATGGATATTCGTAGCCAGCCAGCTAGCTTTTCCAAATCCCTCAGGATGGTCATCTGGAAGCACACAGACACCAGGCAATGCAGGATCCTGAGCAGAAGAACAAAAAGGAAATCTTTGGATGCAGTTCTCCACAAAATATGGGCTTTATTTTCTGCTACTGAGCTGAAATACTGATGATCTGAGTGACATTTCGAGGAGTTTAGAGGACTGACATGGCTGGACTTTAATGAAACCTTCTGCTTACCCAGCATGAAGGAAGAGAGAGAGCCACAGCCGATAAACCTGATCCGGCACCTCCGGGTTGAGAAAAGGCAGCAAGCCACACACATCATCCATGCAGTGCACCTGTTGGATGTCACATTTAGAGTGCCTTCTTTACCCATGAGTTTTGAGCTCCATCTAGTGGGGAACCTACATATATGATTCATTCTGCTAAAAAGAAAGGAAATCAGTATATCTGAAACACTACACTCCCTTTACTGGTTGGGGTTACTTTAAACTTTGTATGGGATGATTTACCAGTGAAATAAATGCCATTTATTCATTTAAAAATTCCACATGTATGATGATCCCCTTTATAAACAGCCTACCTGCAAAGCATGTACCACATACTGCATTAAATCTGAACAATTCCACAAAAATGTCAAAAACATGTCATTTTAGTCACTAATATCATAACAGGAAGTTCCAAATAGCCCCATTTCTTCTAACACCATAACTAAGTGAACCTCAACTTTATTCCTGAAGCAATGATGATGCAATTGCGTCTGCAAATTTACCTGGGAGCAAAGTGTGGCCTCTTCATGGAAATAGCCCTTCATAAAGTCACAGTACTCTCTGGATGTGATTTCACACCTGCAAAATAAAAATCACCTTAAATTATCCACCAAAACATTATACCCTGAAAATGACAGCATATTAATGTGTAATATCTCTGGCAGACTGTGCTGTTCTACAGTTTTGTCTCACCTTCCTTTGGTTCCGATGCAGCATGGCCTGCCTGTGATGACACAGTCTATATGTGGTAGGTTGGTATGATTTCCAGTGCTGTATCTAGTGCATATCTGAAAGAGGATTGGTAGTAGTGACCCTTACTGTGACCACTTCAGTCTTCACTGACTGCCATGTATTCAGAACACTCAGAACTAAGCATTCCCGAGACATCTTGCACAGTGTAATCCAAATTCAGAGCTTTTTCTTCAAACAAATACTCTGACTTTTAATACTTTCAGTATTTATTTAAATAGGTGTGGTATTCTGCCCATAAGCAAATTAACTTTCATTAAATTCAGATGGCCAGACACACTCATGAGGATATCTAAAACAAACAGGTAATAAATGTTTTATTCAGTTGCATACGTGACCTTATACTTGTAGAAAACAATCAGCCTAAGGTAAAACCAATTTTCATTACATTTGTTTTAAATTCACTGTGATTAATGTTGGGTGATCTTCCCAAAAATCATAGCATGTTTTTTTAGCACACAATCATTCTTCTTTTCTCCTTTCTGGATTATTCTTCCTAATTTTGAAATGTGCTGTCGAGAACATCCACAATCAAACAAGGCTGCTGACCTCTTAATTCATCAATTTATTATTTAACTAAGTTGTACTCAGTGGTAATAGAAAACACCACCACTGAACATGACAAGTATTCGAACATTTTGTTGGTAATTATCACTGACAATCAAAGTTTTATAGAAAGCCTGAAAACATTAGTAAGATGACTTAAACGGTAACAGTCTGCAGTGAAAGGTAGATTGTGGACATCTTCAAGACTGATCACGTTATAAAATCTTCTGCCCACTCCCCTGTTCAAAACTAAATACTAAAATGCAAAAATCCCTCGGTTCTGTTAATGAGTCATACTCACTGGCCACTTGGTGATGTCATCAGGCCACTCATGAGGTGAGACAGAGGCTGGCTCCAGACATGTCCTGATATTATAAAACACACAGCCATCAGTCACATGCCTGTAACACACTAAGGCTGGATATAAGTGGCGTAATGCTTTACCTGGGGTCTTGATGACAAACTGAGCCATAAGTACGCAATTTACCATCTATATATGGAACACTTGGGTGCTCAGGCCATTTTACCCACACAGCCAATGTACTCTAAGAGAGAGAGAGAGAGAGAGAGATGATATGTACGTGGAACAAAGACACCTACATAAGCAGCAGTACCTAAGTCAGCCAAAGAATTGTTTTATTGAAATTATTATATTACTATATTGTGAAAATCTGACTGCATTATATTTGCAAAGTATTTTAGCCTGAGAAATAATATTTTACTCCCCAACTAAGTAGCTTTAAATACATTCCTCAGGTCATAGGAAGTCCAGTATTTTATGTAATGAAGTGAGTGGCACTGACTGAACACTCTTCCTGAGAGGTCTGTACGCAGCCTGATTGGTCATTTCGGACACAGCAGGCTGAGTTACGCTCCTTTTGTTTCTTCTCCTGCATCAGATCATACACCTGCTGGTCCTGCCGCATGCAGGGCGAAAACTTTGCCCCTAGATGTATTAATGCCTCCTAGAGCATAGGACATCAAGCTGCAGTAAATCAACTGAGCTCCTTTATATACCTTTAATATAACCAGAGGATGTGGCAAGAAATCATAACTTACTGAGTTTGGTCCGACCCAGAAGTTCTCCTGCTGCACAAATTTGACATTTTCATAAACACCTTTATTTCTCAAGACCTAGAACATAAAAGTATGTATTATTATTATTATAACTGGAACCCAAGTAAACAGTTATTTCATTGGTGTCATAAGTAACTTTCTCCAGTATGTTAACTTTATATGAAAAAAAAAGACAATATTCACAATATTGTGTGTGACAACATTTTGAGTAATTTTGACCTGTAGCCATTGGTCCATTCATTGGTGTAAAGAGCAGCTGGCATTGACATAAAAAAAAAAAAAAAAATTACATTTTCAGGATCAACTCACAGAATCTACTGTTTCATGTTGGGAGAACCCAACAGGCGCAATGCCATAGATGGAAACTGAGAGGACGGTGATAAGCAAGTGGACGAATGTTATCCAGTATGTGAAGAAAGGTCTGTGGAAAAACAGCTTGTTGTTATGGACAAATTTAACATAAAATACACATGGATAGATGTGAATACTTAATATAAATATTTATTTTGTAACATGATTACTTTAATGATCATTCTCTATACTCTTAAAAAGCCGCCATAAAAGGTTTATAAACAATGCAATAAAAGAAAAAATTTTATTTCATAAATTTCATTTTTGTAAATGAGAACTTTTTACAAGTTTGAAAAACCTTTACACCATTTAAAGGTTTTTTACTGTAATATAATGGTCTTTGCATTAAATGGAGGATCTTCATTTACAAAAAGGAAACACACATTGACAGGTTCATGTAAAAATGTTTCATGTAAGGCTTCACACTAAGGCATCCCTTTTTTTTAATAAGAGTGTAGCTTGAATTTTGAGAATTTTGATAGAGACCTGTGGTCATTCATGTCCTCTATCTGTCTCTTCACGTAGCTGTCGATTCGCTTGCGGTAGGTACGATTGGTCAGCCTACCCACCATACCCAGACCATACGGACGTTTCTCACGGGAAAAGAGCTTCTTTACTGGAACAGTGATGCGCTGACCACGCCGTTGAGCGCTCACACTCACCACCTCCTGCCGTAAACGCACTTTTGGCTGTATCAGTGTACCATCCCTCACTTTTCTCCAGCCCCTCTCCAAAGGTCTATTGAGATAGAGGGAAAAGGAAGCATTGAAAGCATTTAGTTTTAAGCATGTTCAACTGTTTTGTTGACCTTTTCTGAAGTCTAAAGTTTACTTCATGCTGGTTCTGTAAGTGCCTAGATTCCCCTTTTGTTTATATCTGTATGATGACTAACTTTGAACTAGTGGCTATGAGTAAATTTCAGTAACCTAAACATATATAAATAACTGACCAGGAGTCATTACATGTGTGTATACACAACAGTCCAAACATTTGGCATCAGCATTTTCAATAAAATTACCAATTTTGTTGAAGATACATGTATTAAATGATTGCAACAGGATTTGTAGTAGGCTGTAAAAACACTGTCACAACACAATGAGAACTACTACTTTAAGCACTTCATAAGAAATGTATAAGCACCGATTAATGTATTTAAGGGTTAAGTGAGCATTTATGAACAACTAAGGCTCTTAAAGGCCTGAATGACAGTTGTATCAATGTGTAATTTTATTTTAAGGGTTTTTATATAAACACAATGTCATTTACTTTATAAAACATCTGATGCAAGTCATGTATTGGTTTTATTGCTTTTTACATGTTATTCAATTCTTAAGCCTATGTCATTAAACCTGTATGTAGGAATCTTTAAAATAAGCTTTAAAACAAATAGTTCCTGATATTTTCAAAAATGATTCAGAAAATTATTAGAGCTGTAGATGATTTAGTAATGCCAAAAAGATGCATCAAAAATGGAGTTATTACAAAACATTTGCAGTCCAAACATTTGAAAAGTGGCAATCAGATCATAGACAGAACGTCACAAACAATTCTTATAGATATTTATAGTTTAATAATACATATAATACATTCATGCAACATTAATTTATTATTTATGTTGCCAATACATGCATAATGCAGTCACATTTGTAGAATTTCAGTCTTACCGAATAAAATATCAACTACTATTTTACAAAGTGGTTACAAAATTTGCAATAAGAGTGAATATATATATATGTATATATGTATATATATATGTGTGTGTGTGTGTGTGTGTTTGTGTGTGTGTTTTAGTGAAGATTACAGCATTAAGTGGCTCCTCTCTAAGTCAGTCTTGCCCAGAGCACTGCCAGTCAGGTCCATGTCATCGGCTACTTTGTTTGAGTCATTCTCACGAATGGCGGCTTCAGAAGGCGACTCAAATACTTCGTCTGCATATGTGGACAGTTCTTCTTGTACCAGCCCATCCTACACAAACAGAAAGATCCAACTCAGAGTGAATGCACACCCATGTAACTATTAGTCTGTCCAGTTTTGAATACTACATTTTTGCAGTCATAAATCAATCTTCTTCAGTAGTCATTGGTTCCCAATCATCACATCACGGTTTGCCTGCCTTGTACTCTTCTCTCAGTTAATATTCTAATAATAAGCTCAAAACTGCTCTAAATTTAAAATTAAAATAATGTGCTTAGCCCTCTTGGATAGTGAATAGTGGTTTTAATTATTAAGAAAATGATTGAATCTAGGTAAGAAATGATAAAATACCTTACAATAAAACCACCCCCACACCCAGAAAGGTCTACTTATCACTGTTTGTGTGGTTTTATGTACCAACAGCACCCCTATTTCCTTGTTACAGGACAGTTGTCCAACCTGTCTTTATTATGATTAAACAGGCTGTTTGTTGTTTTAGTGCCTTTAAGACTGATATATGTAAATAGCATCTGGTTGCGCTATATTATCCTTAATTCAAAATGCAGTCTTGGCTAAAACACTCCTATTAACTTCAGTATGACTGGATGGGGCTAAACTGTAGAATAAGCAATAGGTAAATAAATGTGTTGATTTTGAAAACAATGATAAAGACAAAATGTTAATTTACGTTATGTGAAAATACACCCTTTGAATCTCTGATGACGAATACAGTTGT
>JBBPDA010000105.1:32035958-32047645 GCA_037974385.1 Arnoldichthys spilopterus
ACACACACACTTAATTCGTTCTTATCTTTTCTATTCATTACTGATGTTTAAAATTACGCTGCTACATTCTTCCTACTTCCTGTGTCATGTTTGCATCTTTCTTCTCCATAACGTTATTGCATCTTTGCACAACCTGCTACTTTGCACCTGGTAGAACCATAACTGTGCACTGGTCTCTGCTGGTCTGTGTTTGTATCTGTCTGTCTTTGCCCTGTCCTGCAATGTTTGCAAATGTTTGCACACAATGCACTTTATGTTGTTAGTTGTGTAGTGTTTGTGGTCCTGTGATTTCATGTAGCACCGTGGTCCTGGAGGAATGTTATTTCCTTTTACTGTGTACTGTGTGAACTGTATATGGTCGGAATGACAATAAAAGTCTAATTCACTTGACTTCACTTGACTTGACTAGAGCATTCAGTACACATAAGACTTCATTATACAAATACACTGAAATTCCTGCTCGACATCACTTATTCTTACACAAGAATCGATTCTCAATATGAAATGGCAGGATTTAAAAACACAGTAATTCAGCATCAATCTGTACATCCCTAATGCAGATCAACAGATACAGAGTTTTGTTGACTTCTAAAGTGAAACTAAGTACACACTGATAAAACTGTGCAGAAGTCTTATTTGTAGAAGTAAATGTACTTTAATTACAATTAAAAATTAACCAAAACGTGTTATTTGACTTTGGGTGCACACGCACACTAACAGAGGCAAACAAGTTTTATTTCAGTTTTCCCACAAGCACTGCATCTCTGTTCTCTTCCACTAGATGGTGGTGATTTCCCTGGTACTTCATTATTCAACTTACAAAGTCTTTTTGGTGTCAGACACTACATAGGGAGAGCTCCTGCAGCTAGGGCTGCACAGTAAATGGTTTGTAAATTGTTTACTGTTATATCAACCATTACAAAAAAAATACGAGATGGCCACAAATAGGGAAAAGCCTTAACAAATTGCAGTTATGTTTGATTGGTTGCTGACCAGCCTCAATTGTTCTATTGTCTCCTCTTACTAAACTTACTGTTGAACTATAAATACATACAATGACATTCTTTCTGCACGTTATTCACTCTTAATTTTAGAGGTGCAGTATAGTCAAGTATAATATTTAGCTGCTTTATTGTATTGTATTATTTTATATTATTGCACAATAAATACATGTCCAAGAGCAATTACTCATTAGCTATATTACATTGTATGGTTGTTCTTTCTTTGATGTGTATTGTATTATAGTATAGTTAAATGTTCTCATCTACTTTTATAGTATATTGTGCTTTTACATTTTTAATTATGTCTATTATTTGTAATTGCACCTTAGGATTGCTACAAATTGTATTGTACCTCATGCAATGACAGCAAATCTAATAAATCAATAAATCAATAAATCTGATCTAATCTAATCTTATCTAATCTAATCTAATCTAAACCTGACATCCAGGCTCTGGTGTTCTAGTGTATGGCCCCTCCAGCAAATTTAGCCTGTGAGCAGACTGTTTGATGTGAAAAGAAGTCCCCAAGAACTCTATAGACTATAATCACAGGATTGGCAGGTAACCGTTGCGTGAAACTGTTGGATAAATATGGACAAAATATAAGATTTGTAGATATTTCCTATTTACAGCCCAGATGTGAGCCCCACGGAAATGTTGTGGAGAATTTGAAAAGGGAAATACATGCAAGAACTCGTAAACATATGCTGCTGACGGATCTGTGCATGGAAAAGTGGCCAAAATATTCAGCAAGAGAATGTCAGGTTCTGGTGAACGATTATGCAACATGTCAACAAGAAGTTTTTTTCTGCTAAAGCAGGCAGCACTACTGTTTATTTATTTATTTTTGTTTAACTGAAAAGTAAAGCACTTTGAATTTGCACTCAGATTGCTTTGTGTCAGTCAATGAATAAAAAGGACCCCAGACCAGCATGATCTCATTTATGTCCTTAGACTTGAATTTCATGAAGTAAAAAATTAAATGTTTGCTATCTATGTTTGCTAAATGGCATATGTACGATTACCTGATTAAACATCAAAATGATCCTTAGATCACTCACTTGCCAAGAAAATCAATTGTTTCATCGCTAATCACAATGTATAGTGAGCTATAATGGGAAGTATAATGAAAATGTATCTGTGGAAAATGATCTCACACGGAAATATGAGGAAAAAACTAAATTCTTATTTTGAGTGAATTTAGCCTCTGTATCACCTCATATTTAGGAAAGTCCTGAAAACTCAGATACACTTAAAAAGTGAAATATGTATTATAGATATAGATAAGGCCTTATTTGCCTTGTGTTACAGTTAATCTTAGGGTGTTCTAGATTGTGACACATGGTTTTGTTAATGAGTTCTGATTTTCTTTAATAAATTTACTTCAGTTTAAGCTTTTCCTTTTTTACTCAACATCAGGGTGCCAATAATTATTGTGCAGACTGAAACAATATATTCCCAGTATAATCTCATTACAGTATTCTGTCCATATTGTCTAGGCCTACCCACAATGACGGCCATGCCTTTCAAGAGCTCTGTGTGAGTGGTCTGCCCAAAACAAGGATGATCACAACTGACGCATTTATGTTTTTATGAGGCATGCTTTTCTGTTTTTATGCAGACTTCGAGCTGTAATGACTGGAACCTTCAGCACCATACAAAGAACCGCAAAACTGCACAGTTGACTGACAAAGTCAAGGAACAATTTGCTAATGACTCCATTTGAGCTCAGATATTTCACTATTTCAAGGAAACCAGCCGTGGATGTCAAAATATAACGCACAACAGACCCAAGACACATTCAGTGCCCATCTGTCAGCATCATAATGAACAATTGAGCATTTCTCTGAATACCAGACACACTTAGTAATGGCCACTCATCTCTCTTGCTTTGCTCAATAGGCCCAAAATCTCATCTTTACTATGATGAAAGAGAGCAGTCACAGAGCACTCAATGCCATGTGGAGCATAGTGAATAGACGGATGATGAGAGAGAGGTTACTGACTAAAGTGCCACACACACAGCTCCAGGACGGTATGGAAATATGCACGGGGTTAAACTACACACATGGAAGCCCTTTGTTTCTAAAGGAAACACATCTGATAGAGTGCTGTATGGATGAGTTTTTTTCTAATCAGGCAGATGGACCCAGTCCAAATAAAAGGCTCATTTTGAAATTCAAGTGAACAGTCTGCCTTGGAGGAAACGTGGAGCAGTCTGTATCATTACTGGAGCCATTGTCTTGCTTTGAACTCACTTGGTCCAAGTACCAAAAGGTCCAAGTGCTCCAGCCAAGGCCAACAAGCTATTCGCCATTCAACACCAGCTGCCTCACCAGCCAGGCTTCCTGACTACACTGAGCTATTTCCAGCCTTGAGGAGAATGGAACATGGAACCAAATGCACAAACGGGTCAGGATAGCACAAATTGTCCTCTCACCAACTTTGCTTTGATGTAAAGGCGTGCTGAAGAAATAAGAAACCGTGTATTTTTTTCTTTTTTTTCAGGAAGTAAAAACACAAGCCTTGAAATAGTGTCCCATGGCAACAGTTCCTCCACATCCAACTGCAAACCACATCTTCCCCACAAAGAAACACATAAAAATCAGTGGTTAGAGAATCTCATGTTTAGAGCACAGCAGCAGAAGCTTTTCTTTATTATGCCCATAAAGAGCTCACAAAAGCAAACTTTTAATCTTCTTTTAATGCTCATAAACTCTGACCTTTGCAATTTATCATGGTTGGCCTGTCCATGCTCTACCCACAAATCCCATTGATCCTAATGAACAATTATAGTGTACAAAATATGTTAAATACCTGAATTTAGAGTACATTGTTATTTTCAACTGATACACAATATCTTGTTTATTTTAGATTATATCATTAAAACACAATATCTTGTTTATTTTAGATTATATCATTACATTATTCTCAAAACTTTAAAATATAGATTACATTTTAAAATGAAATAATACATTTCTGTACTCATTTCTGAATTGGCTTAGTGATTATAGCAGAAGTAGCAGAAAATAATGTTACTTCATATACTTTAGGAGTGTATGGGTCCTTAAGGTTAGGCGTCCTTGTTAATTGCCAGGATTAGTGGGCATGTTTGAGTCAGATAACTACCAGATATGAGTAAACAAATAAGAGTAACAATAATACACAATAGGTTTTCAGATTTTTGTCTACATCTGCAGCACACCAGTACCAATATCCCACAGTACATGGTGACAATGGGTGTGTTACTGCGATATTACAACAGTTTGAATATTGCTATTTATTATTAGATTTGAAGGCAACACAAACACTGATCGACAAGAACGTTTATTTACACACGAAAATAACTATGAAAACAGGTCCAATACACAGCTGCATATACAAGCTGCTAATGTAGTAACGAATTGGTTTGTAAAAACGTCAGATGTCTACATCAAAAATGTGAAATGAAAATAGGGAAACAAGCTGTGGACCAGTCATTAGCTGAAGGTACTTGAAGAAGTTTCATTCTACATTGGTCTTACATATTTAAAGCATCATCTGTTTTTGTTAGTATATAAATATCAGAGAATACACAGCTCAGTTTTCTCCAGCTGATTGATCGGTTTCTCTTTGTGCCTTTTGTGGCTAATGTAACAATTTGTCAACAAAAGCAGTTTTAGTCAATCACAATTTAAAACTCATGTTTTATAATGGTCATTATAAAGCTGTGTTTAGGAGGATGATGTTTCTCTACAAGAAGAAGTACTTACTTAATAATTATTAAGAAGCCATTTTAATAATGTAGTATTTTATAATATTATTTAATAATCAGGGCTGCATTAGACCAGTTGTGGAAGACTGGTATCTAACACAATCTGGAAGTTCTCTGACTCAAACATGCCCACTAATCCTGGCAATTAACACAAGATTGAGCAGCGAAATCACAGAACTGCTGGACACCGGACCTTGAGGACCCATACACTCCTAAAATATATAAAGTAATATTATTTTCTTCTACTGATTATGTTAATAATTACTCAAATAATGTTTTGCAACAGTGAGTGCAGAGTGTGGGTCCATTTACACATCTAATAGACTCAAAATACACCATCAATAACCCAATCCTTCAATAATTCATTGCATTCAATGTCCTGACCCAATGACCCAAATTATGTCCTGTAAAGCTTGTCCAACCTTACAAATGTAATAATGAAAGGACAGATAGACCAGATCTCTGATATCCAAGTGAATGCCACAAAGCTTTTACAGCAAGGCACATGATTAATCTGAACTCGCCACAGTCTCCATGACCGACACACAAGTGTACTTTCACACAAATAACAGCTCCCTCCTTCTGACCAGAAATGGCAGGCTATGCCTAAACACATGCCACACTCCAGGTCCACAACCAGCATCCAGCCATAATTTCGGAGTATGGGAACTATCATTGAAAAAACACTGCTTTTAAAGGGAACATAACATTTCCCAGAAATGCACTTGCAGCTGGTATCTGAAAAGGAAACAGACAACACCATGTAAAAGGTCTGTGACAGTGACACGTACAGCAATAAGCAGGATCTAAGTATATCTAACTTCCAGAAAATCAACTTACAGATTTTAATTACACACACATGTTACATGCACAGAATATACAAAAACATGTTAGATACAAGGTAATATGTAACACATGCCTGCCCACAAGCCCTCCCTCTTCTCCTGCCCCATTAAGATGTTTTGTCATGCAAATGCTCTCAGCTGAAGTGTGAAGTGTGAAAGGTGGTTTGGAATGTGTGTGTAAGAAATTTTACACAATTTTACATATTTCAGGTTCAGTTTTTCCAAAATGTTTGCTATAATAAATGTATCCATTTGCTCTGTAACAATCCATGTTCATCTATTATTTCAAAATGATTACATTTTATTCATTTTAATTATTTTAATAAACATTATAAAATGTTTAAATTATAAAATAAATTGTTTGTATTTTATTTAATGTTTATGTATAGTTCTGAACCAGTTAATTCACACACACATACACACGCACGCACGCACGCACACACACACAAACATTCCAACGCACAGACCAATTCAACTGAGGCAACTCTTAAAATTTGTTTTACAAACCACTATTTGTATGTGTGTGTGTGTTTCTGTACATGTGTGAGAGAGAAATATAACGAAATAGCCAGAAAAGTAATATTAATATTAATATTAAGAAATCACACTTTGTACAGAGTTAAATGAAATTCGATGGCTGCTCTGTTTCTTATTCTTTTTGGGCTGGGGGTTCTTGCTCCCACAATAATTCACAACATGGGAAAAACACCTGTGAAAAATCCATATAGGAAATTCCTACATAGTAAAATGGTACAGGCTTAATTAGGAGTGCATGGGTCCTCAAGGTCCACCGTCCAGTTTGGTGATTTCCATGCTCAAACTCATCTGTTAAACGCCAGGATTAGTGGGTATGTTTGAGGTGGGGAACTACTATATTGTGTCAGATACTGGTCTTCCAGGACTGCTCTCATGCAGCCCGAATGTATACAAAGTAATGATAAATGTTTTCTGCTAGAAATAGTTTCTTTATTATTACTCAGATTATGTCCTGTAAAGCTTGTCCAACCTTACAAAAGTAAGTATGTAAGGACACTGATATACAAATTCAGTTGATTTACAGTTTATGAATCATTCCCAGATACTACTGTTAATACTTAAATGAAAATTTCCATTGATTTATTTATTCTTGTTTCGTACCACAGATAAATTATTTTTTCAACTCCAAAATCAAAATGAAACTTCGATAGAGTTAAATGACTGGGGCTTCTTGCTTCCATAATGCAATGTGTAATTCAAAACATGGGTAACACCTGTGAAAAATTCATACAGGAAACTCCTACATATTCATATTAACATGTTACAACATGTTTTCTTAAAGTATAATATCCAGTAAAACACTAGCAATGCGTGGGTCAAACCATTCAGGTCAGCTTATTAGAAGATTTGGTGGATGCGATTAGAAAAGTGCTCTGACTAAGTTATAAAAAAGAATAAAAAATAAGAATATAAATAAAGAATGGGCTCAGGTCATTGATTAACAAATATTTTTGCAAGTTAAGCAGGGCAGGTTGGCTCTCATAATGGTTTGGGCAGGTGCAAGTCATAAATCTGTAAAAGATAATAATTTTTGAGCAAAATGAGATTCTTGACATTTTTTCGAATATATAAAAAATTGTTTTCAGTCCTCAAAAAAAAAAACAAAAAAAAACCCACCAGTGCACCTTTTCAGTCTGTCGTTGCAATGTGCTTGGGGAAAACTAACTTCCAATTCTGCTGCATCAGCAGACAGATATTTACATTGCACTTAGTGATGAGGAAGAAGGAGGGCCATGCTACCTACATAGAGAGAGACTCCCAGACAGAGATGTCTATGGCATCACCACGAATTGAACTAGACATGTTGAAATGACATGGCCAACACTTTTGATGAGCCACAGTTGAGCCTCTCAAGAGCTCAGTTCATGTTTTTTTAAACCCTTCTCAATTGTGCCCGAATAAAATAACTGAACTGAACTTTATACCCGGTAGAAATTATTGCTCAGTAAGGCTCATATTCCTAACTGCTCTATACTGGCCAGGATGTTTATACAGATCAGAAAAGAGTAACAGCCCAGATACAGTCCTATTTACAACACCCATACTTTCTCTTATATTGGGGTGAAAAAATATGTATAATATCAAAGGCTAGTCATGTTTGGCCCCTCAGGTCCAGGATCTGAATGCTCTGGGTAAAAACCTGAACACCCCATAATAATCCCTGATTAGTCACAATGCGGACTTGACTTGTGTCCCAACTTGCAACCCTCCGTCCCAACGGAAGAAGCCTGCAATGTGTTGAAATGCAAACATGGCCAGATGTTGGGCCAGTCCGTTTGAACGGGGATTTTGAGTGGGCAGATGCTTCGCATGTTTCTGGACAGTGATGGATGACCTCATTTGCCAAACACTTCCTTCCTGTGAGTGTGAACCTCTCCCTGGGTTTCTCAGCGTCCTTTAGTCACACTTTAAACTTTCACTCTCACCTTTTGACCTCCTCACAATCACTCTGAACCGAAACCAATGCAAAAAAAGTTGCTTATTGATTGTTAAAGAAATCTTGCCATGTAAAACTGTGGTGTGAAGATTAGCAGAAATAAGTATCTTCACTTAAGTGAATTTAGTATAAAACTTTGCAATCACTTCCTGATGTGCTCACCCACAGCACTTGCAATTGAATTTATGGAGCTGAAGGTGTCTTCACAACTTCACAGCATGGTAGAAAATATCCAGAAACAAACACTGCCAGATATTTTAACAATCTCAATGTTTTAAAAAAAATTCATAAGCAAATTGAAATACCTGATTCTTTTTCAACCTGTCCAATAACCAAAAGCAAAGTGAATCAAGCTGATACGTGCAGAAGGTTATAATTATACCTTCTCAAATTATATACTGTGTGCATGACTAATAATTTTTGAGTTTAGTTTGAGTTTGAGTTTACATAGGCACATAGGCACGTAGGCATATAGTTTATCTGGGAGTTGAAAAAGTTCATGAAAACAATAAGAGATAGTTTTCTCAGGTTTCTGCTCTGAGTTGATCAAATTTAAAATGTCATAATTTGGTTTTTGATTGAGATTTCCTAGAAATGTAAGAAGTAACATGTTTATGAGAGTTTTTAAAGTCTTAATGTTTTTTTTTTCTCAATTTTTACCATGGCTGCCACACATTTAGAAACATTTTATGTCAAATTGCCTCAAGATTTGACCACCATTTTTAAAATGTATTCCAAGGTTTAAATTTACATATAATTTTACTGTTACTGTTATGCAGTTTTCTCAGTCATTCACTTCAGCTCTGTTCATCATCTTAGTCATAACTAAAATGTCTTTTTTGGAATATGTGGTTTATCCAATTGCACAGAAAGACATGAATATATTTGGCCTGAGTTCTCTTCTCTCAAGGAGTCCAAAGAATCGATCTGTTCAAGCTTAGAGGCTTGTTGCTTCGTTCTTGGTTTGGACAATAACCCATGACTGTCCCATGGTGCGCACACCGTCTGGCACATCTCAGAAACAATGAGCACACATTCTTCTAGAATGTACCCATACACACATCCACCTACACACACACAGAGGCCAAATTGAGTCAAATTCATTCCATGAGTTGCTAGAGATACAACTAGAGGGAGGATATCACCCATATTATGTAAAAAGAAACCTTAGAAGAACCAGATTTGACTCGACTTGTTTTTTAAAATGTCCTAATAGAAAATGTGGTTTTAAAAGTTTTAAAAACATTTGTTTTAAGGCTAAGGGAGCTATGCATTGTTAGGCTGTAGATGACAATACACTTTAGGACATTACACTTGATCATGCCATTCCGAAACCACTATTATGGAGCTGGAGATGCTTTGACCAAGTCATTTAGCCATCCTTTGTCTTAGTTTGTCAGTGTTTATGCCTTTCCATTATTCTGGCTTCCAAAACATTATCTTAATGTATACTGCACTTGCCTAAATCTTGAGAACAGCACCAGACCATTATCTTTCATCCACCAAACTTTACTGCTGGCACTATGCACTGTACAGATGCTGCCTTCAGAGGCAGCCTGTAATGGGAGGAAGGAAGGATGATTTTTTTACACATCACACGCTTTAGCACTTGGCAGTCCTATTCTTTGTTTGTCTTTTCACAGCTGTAGACTTTAAAACATATAAGACCTACATGTCTTACTTTGTACTTTGCAGTTTCCCAGTGAAACCTTCAGTCAATATATAAAATTAAAGACTAACTGTGAATATCATGGGAACAGTTTTACACCTAGGTGCAGTTATCTGTATGTATTTCTTTATAATTGAGCTCATCTCTAGTTCATGTTCTTTGCAAGTGTTCTCTGCAATTCACACATGTAAATGTGCAGAAGTTGATGCACTTGCACCATATCTAATACTACCCAGACAATGTGGGTGGATGCAGCTATAGTCAGTCAAAAGGTGGTAATGAATATCCATCTTCCCCCATCACCTAATGTGTGTTGATTAACAGCACGGGCATGCATTAGCCAAAGTATCAGAATTATCATTCAGCATTCTCGAAACACATTTAACTGTCCAGTGATGTTACATTAGCAGCAGGTGGAATGTATGGGCCTTATGTTGGCTAGTAGCACAGAAGTTCAAAGAGAAGTAGTTTAAGTAGTTCCACAGCTGCAGAACCATGATACTATCTCAGCCTCTCCTGCGGCCTCAGCCTCTGCTTTTTGTTAGATGTAGCACAACAGTTTTCAGAAAATTGTCACAAAATTTTGTTTTGGATGGTCAAGTTGTGAGCTCTATTGGTTCAAATTTGTAAAATGCAGCATTTATAAAAATCACAAACATGTCAGTCGCTGACTTATACAATAAATTTTGTTTTGTCGCAATATAAACATATTCTAATAAACATATGATTTCTCTTCAGCATATTTTAAACAGTGTAAACAGAAAGTAGTGCAGTTGTTTAAAAGTTTCTTATACTGTCCCATTCAGAAGTCAAGAAAGAGAGAGTCCTAAAGAGAGGCTCATAAATGTAGAAAACAACCTCAATAAGCAAATCATTTATTTTTAATGAATAGCAGGAGCATGGAGTTGTTGCTTTATGGTAACAGTGATTCAAATTAGCTTAGCCCTCATGGGTCTTAGACAAAAAACTAAATTAATTAACAAAAAAGTAATTAGCATTTATTAATAAACAATAGTTTAATAAGACACCTTGTTAAATGGCATGGTGCTTCTGGACACAATCACTAAACCCTGTACTGCAGATATGTATTGATATACCAATAGTTTTGACAGCATTGCCAAGTTTTATGATACCTATATGTTTCATATTACACAGATAGACTGTTAAATCCATTTGACCATAAGGTGGCAAAGCTGGTAACATTGACTTCAGAGGGAATACCTTACATAAACAAGCACTATTCAAGGGACGCATAAGATGTGAAAGATGGCAAGAAGCAGGGGACATCCACCAGCTACAGACAAATATAATGACACATTTGGCAGCACTACCAGCTACTTGGCTGTTGATGAAAAACTTACATGTTCCTCCAGGAACCAACTGAGTGGCCACTGAAATAGATTTTCATCAGACCTGCTTGCTAGTCTGGGCACACAGCCTGGCAGAGTGTTCTGCATGCATGCTAGAAAATGCCTCACATGCTTCTCCACAGCCAGAGTTGTTCCACACCATTTCATCCCCTTTCTTCCAGCATACTGATAGTGGAACTGGGCACTATCCACTCACCCAGCTGGCCTGTGTGTACAAGGTCAAGCAGCTCTTGCTGAGTTGTTCTGTTCACACGCTCTGCTGATAGAAGCCTTTCATCTCACCAGTTGAGTTTGATTGATTTAGACAGTTAAAAGGCCTGCTGTTCAGGTACTATATGGGGCCAAGTCTTTAACTGTAGTCTTTTCTCTCTGACCCGCTGTAATTTAAAAAAAGTGACTTTAAACCTTCACTGGAGCTAATACAGTTACAGAAAGTAACAAAAGGTAACTGTTAATATCATTGTCCAAGCAGTATGCCTAAATCATTACACTTGTCTCAAACTGTGCTGTGTTATGGAGTCATTTTAAATACAATTTTATAAAATAAAACCCCGTAAAAACAGCAAATAAAAAAT
>JBBPDA010000105.1:32054379-32078124 GCA_037974385.1 Arnoldichthys spilopterus
GTCCTGTGTTTCATGTAGCACTGTGGTCCTGGAGGAACGTTGTTTCGTTTCACTGTGTACTGTGTGAACTGTATATGATTGAAATGACAATAAAAGCCGACTTGACCTGACTTGACTTGATTGCAGGAGACTAAATCAGTAATTGTTGATAACTTTCAAAAAGGCACAATGTTCAAAAAGCATATCAAAGATATCTAAGTCAGGTATGCATTTATATGCAACACTAACAGATCATTAAAACGGCACTACCGTACTACATACCTGTCTGGTATGCCGTGACACACCACATTGTTTACAGAGGTACAGACGGATTTTGGGAATCCACCGTAAAGCAGAGGAGAGGGGTAGGCGTTGTGTCTGATTGCCTCCTGGTGTACAATGAAGTCAATTTCATCTGTCGTCATGCCAGCCTGGGACCAAAACAAGTGAACTGTCATATTCAAACATATGACAAACACATACAAAGACTGTCTTTCAAATCCACAGACTGACCTCTAACTGGTCTAATAACAATTCTACTATCAAGCCAAATTCATGTTTAATATGTTCTCAAACATGAAAACAGACTATTACAGTAAAAACTTAACTCCTGTGAGATCACACAGCAGTGGCGGGTAAAACATAGCAGGACCACATAAAAATGTGAGCCCCAAAAGCTTTCATTATTGGCCTTACTGTGATTACACAATGTTACATATTTTTGTTGCTGGCCTCTAAGTGTTATATTTCAACTGCTTGTGTCTAAAACCTGTGTAAAAACAGCTTCATTCATCTCTAACTCAAAAGTTTCCTATTTATAGTGACAAAATAGGGCAAATTATTATCTTTTTCTGGATAGTCCCAGAACGATCTAGAAAGTTCTAAAAGATTCCAGAAAGTAGAAAAATTCTGAAAAATTCTTGAAACTTCTGGACAGTTCTTACAGTTCCAGAGTATTTTGGAAGTCTACTGAGCATCTAAAATGAATGGAGAATGGTCTTATAAACAGATACATTTTAAAATGTCATTGTCCTGAGAACAGAAGCAAAGTTTTTGTGGAACAACAGCCACTTTCTATTGATTTAAGGAATAAGGAACTGGGATAAAAGACACTTTGTACTCAGGAACATAGATAAAATTAAAATCTGATACAGAATTCTGCCATTAGCACAAGAAGCAAATCCAAATAAAAAAATTGTACTGTGAAAAGTTTTTTAAACTCTGACAATTAAAATTGTGAAGTTATTTTAATCTGGTTTAAACTGGAAGTATGCAACGTTTTAATTGTGGCTAAAGAAGTTCCAAAAAAAATGGGGCATTGTGTAAGAACAAAAAAATCATATAAAGTGTTTCTTTGGAAGTTATTATTTAGAATTTGATGCCAGCAACATGTTTCAAAAATGACGTATTTCCTATATTTCTCACCAGACTCTGTCAACGTGTGGGAACTGAGGAGAACAACTGCTGTAATTTTGAAAATGAAATGTTATATTGATGCCTGATATAGGATTTCAGCTTCTCAACAGTCTCCTGCATCAACATTTTTGTTTCATTACGCAAATGTTTTCAATGGGCAATATTTGGACTGCAGGCAGGCCAGTTCAACATCCAGACTCCTCTACAACGAAGCCATGCTTATATGTGCATGTGAAGGTGGTTTTTAGTTTGTTTTTAGTTTTGTTTTTTTAAAAGCAGGGCCTCCCCTGAAAAGGACATCATGTGTCCGGCAGCATATGTTCCTCCCAAACCTACTCATACCATGTGTACTAATGCAACCTATGCCATAATGACCGCTTTTGTACTGTGTGCTGATGAGATGGATGGTTCTTCTCCTCTTTAGCCTGGGGGATGCATCATTCATGATTTCCAATTTAATTAGTCGGACTGTAAATTTCCACTTCACCTCAGTCCATCTTAAATGAGCTCAGGCCCAGAGAAGGTGGTGACATTTCTGGATCATGCTTATGTATGGTTTCTTCTTGCATGGTAAAGTTTTAACTTGCATTTGTGGATGCAGTGCCAACTTGTGCCCACAGAAAATAGTGTTCAGAAGTGTTCCTGAGCCCATGCAGTGATTTCCACTACAGAATTGTGAGTGTTTTTAATGCATCTGAGGGCTCAAGGATCAAGGCCGCGCACTATTTTTAAACCACGGTCTTTGGTCTTGTACCTTGCACACAGATTTCTCTGGATTCATTGATTCTTTTAATGACATTATGTACCATAGATTACAAAATCTACAGATGATGAGCAGTGCAGTCTTTCACAGGATGGTAAACCCACCCCCATCTTTAGCATTACACATTACACGATTTGCTGTCTTTGTTCTATATTCAATTAAAATAGGGTTTACATGATTTGGAAATGATAACATTGTTCTTATTCACATTTTACACAGGGTCACAACTTTTTTGGAAACATGGTTGAAAAACTTACATTTAATAACAAGACTTGCACAATGGTGCAATGTGCTGTTACTGCCTGCCAACTAATGCAGCCATGTATATCTTGGCTATATTTCAGTTAAGGCTGTGTGTGGTAATTTGGGGGAAAATCATGTTTAGAAGTCAAACCAGTGCACAGCCTTACATAATCTCCCCTGGTAAAAGTAATTCAGCTCAAATAGGGCTTAAAAATAGATCTAAAATTGAGCACATCCAGGTGTTACACAGCTCTATGGTCTGGAAAACCACACTCCAAAATGTTAAGGAATGTCATTCAGTGTTCGGGATGTTTGTAGGAGAATGTACCTTGAGGCTGTTTCCAGCAAGCAGGAGAATGTGTCTGGCGAGCTGGCAGGCTCTCCCCAAACCCTGAATCTGCTCTTCATCTTTAATCTCAATATAATCAGGCCATTCAGGCACTGTGCTGGATGAAATGTAGTCAGGCTTCTGGATGTGCTGAGAGAGAGAGAGAGACAAAGAGACAGACAGAAAGAGATATAGATAGATAGAGACAGAGAGGGAGAGAGAGAGAGAGAGAGAGAGAGAGAGAGAGAGAGAGAGAGAGAGAGAGAGAGAGAGAGAGAGAGAGAGAGATAAAGAAATAGAGAAACAGAGAGAGAGAAAAAGACAAAGAAATAAAGAGAGAGAGACAGAGAATGAGAAAAGTCCCGACCTGTGTTTACAATGACAAGTCACTCTCACTTCACTAATCCTACCACTAATAATCTACTACTCACTATAACTAATGAAATACTGTTTATATATCATAAGATTATATAATTATACATTACATGACTGCTCTGTGATTTTTTTATAGGACATGAAGATGTACATTTGCATACACAATGTATACAGTCCTGTGTTGTGTGTGGGATTAATAATATACTGGGGATGTCACAATACACTTTTTATTGTTATAAGATTTTTTGAGTTTATTGTTCAGTTTTAATGAGATTTTCTATATTTTGTCAAAAAGTGTCTTAGTTCTATTGAGCTCCAATATGTTTTTTTGTTGTTGTTGTTTTTTTTTATACTCTATAAACCCTACCACCTCCTGTAGAGTGTACTTTTAATAGGATAAACCCAGTTTTGCACTGCGACGATGAGGCAAATGCAGATAACAAGGAATGAAGTGAAAGTGAAGTGAAAGTGACTATTTGTCATTGTGAACACACTAAAGCTCTACAACGAAATGCAACCTCAACCAAGCATTTAATCCATCATACGTTCACACGTGGAGCAGCGGGCAGCTACCAACAGCGCCCGGGGAGCAGTGTAGTGGGATGGTACCTTGCTCAAGGGTACCTCAGTAGTGCGCGGGCTGGGACTCGAACCTGCGACCTTCAGGTCCCAAAGGCAGTGTCCTAACCACTAGGCCAACACTGCCCACTGTAGTATTCATCAATGACCGTGATTTCCAGGGTTTAAATGAATAAGAATATTTGCATGTCTTGTTAACACTGAAACTTAAAATGGTTACAGCTCATATGGTAATTAAAAAATGTAGGAGGTTCAAAAGCAATGCATTTACCTTAATGGCGTTATTTGTTTAGTTCAGTGGACATTAATACAAATGAAACCAGGGCTTTTTCATCACTGGCTACCTTTGGGTTGATTGCGTACAGTTTTTGATCCACTAATGAAAACACAGGTACAGTAAAAGCAAGTACTTTCAGTCTTTGTGATCCACACTTCAGTAAGTCACTAGATTTATAGTCCATCCTGTTTGGAGACGTAAATAATAGAGGGTGTAGCATGCTCCATATAAACCCATCTGCGATTCCAGCGCATTACAACATCCTAATAAATGGTCTGTATCAGGTTTCAAACAGGACAATAAAGGGAAAAAGGAAGCCAAGTTCATGTACTGCTAATAAATCTGGGGTCATTAGTAGTTTATGTCATACAGATACAGTCATATGCAAGAGTTTTAATAACCTGGGTGAAACTGCACATCTACTATGGAGAACAAATGTAAATGTTCATTATTATCACCAGCTGCCTTATATGTAGTGTGTCCCTCCTGCTGCTGAAACAGCCCTGACTCTTGTGCACTGTGTTCTGACCCCTTTCTATCAGAGTTCGTTTTTCAGACATCCCAACCTGCAAAAACTAATTTCAGGGAGGTCTCTTAACCTCTTGTCAAAGTGGCTTACTCTTGCCTCTTTTTCCTGCTTCCAGAAACTGACTGTTCACTTGCTGCCTAATACATCACACCCTCCTGACAGGTGTCAATGTACTGAAATAACTAGACAGTCCTAGTTATTCACTTTACCTGTCCGTGGTGTTAATGATATGGACAACTGTTGTTTTTCTCATATTTGTCAATGTTGGGGTGGATTGTGGTAAAAAAGACATGACTGGGGACTAAATTAGCAGTAATATGCTAACATGCTAAATTGTGACTGAAACCCGTTTCTCATGCTACTGTGCTTACAAAATAGTCTACACAGAAAAGTAAAAGTGTACATGAAATAATGACTGCATTTGTAATTTAAAAAAGGCTTACACAAAACTATTGACCATATATGCTATGCTAACATGGCTAACAATGAATTAAGGATAGCAATTATCAGTTATAATGTTGTCAGCTGAATAATGCTAATTCTCAGCTGTTTATAATGCTAGAATTTCAACCACAATTTTACTTCAACCATTTTTATGTTGTTATATATGCTATAGATTAAATTTCAATTATATAATCATCTGTGTGTTATTAAATAATTAAACCTCTAGAATGTTAGCCTAAAAGTCCTCTTATATAAAATATCTATATACTTATATTAACTGTAATTTGATGATGTATTACACTATTATGTGACCTATACACTGATTCAACACAAAACTCAACGTTCCAGTGCAACTTTTCAATAGACAAAAGGATTTAACGCATCACATGCGCACACGTGGAGCAGCGAGCAGCTACGAACAGTGCTCGGGAAACAGTGGAGCAGGACGGTACCTTGCTCAAGGGAACTCAGTGGTATCTGGGTTGGGACTTGAATCTGTGACCTTCTGTTCCCAAGGGCAGGGCCCTAACCACTGGGCTATCACTGACCGTTACATAGTAAATTAAATTTAAATCTGATTTAAAGATTCAACCAGTGCCACAAATGTGAAATGAAATGCTGTTCTGCAAAGCAAGACCATAATCTACAACACTGTAGACATTTATCTCCTTTTTATACCTTTGATCACACTAAAATCAACATAAAATATATCCTCCTCTACTTACAAATACTAATGTGGACAGGACTCCATGTCCAATAAAATACTCCTTCTGTCTGAAACAATTGTGACATGAATAACACTATGTTTGGGTATTACCTTAGGTACTGCATAAGAAGGGCGCACCACTGCAGGCCGAACAATGCTGTGTGAACTCGTCCATTTCCTCCAGAAGAAGCATCGGTGCGGCTGGCACTGGTCTGCTGCTGTGCACCGCTGACATCTGGGCATCCGTGCTGCTCTTTGTAACAGCCCCAAGCCGGCTGACCGCAAACCCAACCAAAAAGCAATCATGACACAAATGTTACATGGACATTTTACAGACTTGCATGGCTTATATTCTTCACTGGTCTTGTATTTTTTCCCCTGAGGTCCACTCCAAACATCGGTGTGGTTTTATGTACCAAAACAGTCATAATTCATGTTTACATGACCATTTCCAAACTTTCTGCATACTTTAAATTTAAACAGCCATTTTTTTTATTTGCTGTGCCCTTTAGACTAATATATATATATAAAGATCTCTGTTCTGAGTACTTGCCCTGCATCGTGCCTCATTGAAAAAGTAGACGGAACAAAAAAGTTCAGAAATAAATCTTCAGGGACATCTAAAAAAAAAACCTCAGTCACTCCTCTCGGATGTGTGGATCCTTTGAGGGATTTAATGATACATTTGCTTCCCGACAGCAAGAAATAGCACAGCATTTAATTGTTGAAACCTCCATTCTAATAAATCTGCTATAAGCTGGCAGCAGTAACAACACTGCATATTACATCAGTGTGAATACTGTGGGCTGAATGGGACATTTTTTTTTTCCAGGTTGTAAGTTTAGCAGTTTGGTTTTGATAATGTGGTACTTGGAATGTTCTATATTTCTGCATAAATATGACCTAAAACTTTATCTTAATCCCAATTAAACAAATGAGAAAAAATATTATTTTAAATTATATTTAATATGTATAATATTAATCAGATTATCATAAATAATTGTATTAATATATTATACTTGGCCATTTCTTTATTGAGGAAATGATTCAATATTATGGCAAAAGTAAGTGAACGCTTGTACCAGTATCTGGTATAATCCCCTTGTGCAGCAATAGTTGCAACTAAATGTTTCCACATACTTTTGCCATTCACAGAAATGTAACATTTACTCAATAATTAAATTACCAAGAATGTCGTCATGTAAAAAGTATAATCCATTGAATTGTTGATTTTTAAACATAACAAGCACAATTTGCACCCCCTTTAATACAGCACCTACAAGGAAAGTTAATACACTCTTTGATTTTTAATAATTTAATGGCAATTTGATTATCATAAATCATGACCCAATCACAGCTAAAGCTTTATTTTTTATTTATTTGTTACTTTTTTCATATTTTAATTTGTGAATGCAATTGAAACACATTTACATGTTTTACTTTTTGGATCAATGTTTATGTTTGCACAGCTATCAAGATTGTAAAAAATTTGATTTAATATTGTGATATAATTTATATAAGGTCAAATTATTATACACATTAAGGTCTATATCAACAATTCCAGTTCGTAGCCCAAAACTTTAGAACTGTCTATTGGATTAAAAAGAACATTTCTTAATGCAAAATTTCAAAGAACTGAGGTCTTTCACATACAAGTCTTTATCTACAGTACAAAGTATGTAAAAGGATTCTGGAGAAATCTCAGCTGATGACAACGGTAACCACGGACAGCACGTTTTGCATCAAGCAAGAATAGGCAAAAGTTCCAAAACTGCAGCAATTAGCCTCCTCAGTCCCCAAATGATTAAAAAAGGTCCTTAAAATGAAAGGTGATGTGATACAGTGGTAAACATGCCTCTATCCGTCTTTGAGCGTGTTGCAAGCATCATCTCCTAAATTTGTTCATATTTGCAAAACACAAATATTTGAGGCTTTTTTGGAAATGGATTTGTACTATGTTAACACTGTTCAAAAGTCTCAAAACATATATTGCCCTGCTCTATTCAATCCATATATAGAAACTAAGCTGAAGTAACAGCCCATTGAGAATTCACTGTTTTTGTGAGGTCACTAAAACAACACATATACACCCTACAGCAGTGTAGCCCTGCCCATTCACTTTGAAGTTATAAGGATTTGTTTCAGCTTAGACTGCTTTTGAATGAGGCATAGCACAGAGCAGCCAAACCAAATGGAACTCATTTATGTAAGTCTTAAAGACACAGAAAAAAAGCCTGTTAAATAAAGAGAGATTGGAAAACGCTGATGTAGAAATGAGTTATGAATGGTTAGTTTATAAAAACCACGTTAAGGTTTAAATAGTCATCAGGGGAAGTAATATAAGAAAAAGCCAAGATATGAACTGTTTAATGAAAGAATGTTTCAGCTATTCAACAAAAAAGGCAAAACCGAGTCAGGCTGCATAGGGTCCTGTAAAAACAACGATGATGCTTAGGATGTGAACCACAAAGTTAGAATATGTTCAGAGGAGAATGTAGAGGCCAAAAGCCACAGACCCAGAATAGATCTCCAATTTTACATGAAAGAGAGAGGGAGAGAGAGAGACAGAGATACAGACAGAGGAAAAAAAGAGAGAAGGAGGAAAGAGAGCGAGAGAGAGAGAAAGAGAGAGAGAGAGAGAGAGAAAGAGAGAGAGAGAGAGAAAGAGAGAGAGAGAGAGAGAGAGAAAGCGCAAGTGAAATCCCCTTAAATTGTATCTATGTCAAATTAGGTTTTATCTAGTAATGTAATTGATATAATAATTATAATAATAATAATAAATAAATATATCTAATATTTCTTAATCATTTTGTTATGAGCTGCTGTAAGAATTGTATAACTTTATCCAACCTTTTTAAATTATGGTTTTGGCAGATGGTTTTGCTTGGTGTAAGATGTTCATGTGTGTATATACAGCCTTGAGAAAGCTAAAGGTGAAAAACTGCTTGCTCCCGCTTTTCCTGCTGCAATGTGCACAGTGAAGTGAAAAATGACTATTCGTCATTGCAAAAACACACAAGCACCACAACGATATGTGACCTCTGCATTTAACCCATCACACATGCACACATGGAGCAGTGGGCAGCTACCAACGGCTCCCCGGGAGCAGTGAAGCGGGTCGGTACCTTGCTCAGGGGTATCTCAGAAGTGCTCTGAGAGACTAACAGTAAGAGCAGAAAGTGCTTTTCATTATATTATTTTCAAAATAATAACATTACAGGAAACTGTCATTTTATGAGTCATTGTGTTTACTTAACCATTTCCAGAGATCTCCTCATGGAAGCTTGTAGTTCTCATCAGACACCTGCTTTTCAGTCCTTCCTTAGATTAAATCAGGTGAACCACACATCCAAGCAATGCTTGGAGGCACTGAGGAGAAATCTGGAATGAAGCCTGTTCTTCTAGCCAGCTCACACAATACCAACTATGTTTACACAAAATAACAAATCTTCATTCTTTTCTCTGATTTTTTGTATTTATTCTAATGTTAGTCTTATGTTTTTAACTGGCAAAAAGACACTCACTGCTCAGATCAACGGCATTAAACTATTTGCACAGTACTGTATATACCCTGAGTACAATTACTGACTTTTATAGTGAGATTACATTATTCAAATGACATGTCCAAGAATACCCAAAACTGTTCACAACAGTCTCATAATGAGAAACATTAGATATGTTGGCTAGATTTAAGATGATTTTCACTTGCCAAGATAGCATTTTTTTGCAGTGTATCAGACATTAGCAACACACATGAGGGATCCTCACAGATAACAGCCTTATCATTTTAATATGATACGGGTCTTCTTGTCACCCATCAATAACCTAGAAGAGAGAACAGAGAAAGAATTTTATACATATAGCTAACTATATGGAGCTAACTGTACATATGTATGTTGAAGAAATTTTCATTTTAAAAATTATAATCATATATAAGCTAAGCAAATTCCTATATACACTGATCAGTCACAACATTACAACCACTGACAGGTAAAGTGAATAATATTGATTATCTTGTTATAGTCGTACTTGCACAAGGGTAGAATATATATTAACCACCAAGTGAGCAGTCAGTTCTTGAAGTTAATGTGCTTAAAAACAGCGAAAATGGGAGAGCATACGGATCAGAGTTAGAGAATCTCTGAAACAGCAGGTCTTGAAGAGTGTTCCTGGTAATGCAGTAGTTAGTACCAACCAAACGTGATCCAAGGACGGACAAACGGTGAATCTGCAACA
Source organism: Arnoldichthys spilopterus (assembly GCA_037974385.1). NCBI lineage: Eukaryota > Metazoa > Chordata > Actinopteri > Characiformes > Lepidarchidae > Arnoldichthys > Arnoldichthys spilopterus. Next base: position 32,064,255 of record JBBPDA010000105.1, read on the forward strand.
GGGTCATGGGCACCAAAGGCCCACTGATGCATGTGGGGAGCGAAAGCTAGCCTGTCTGTTCTGACTCACAGAACAGCTACTGCTGCACAAAATGTTAATGGTAAATATGATAGATGTCAGAGCACACAGTGCACCACAGTCAGAGTTGTTTGGCTGTTTGGGGGGACCTACTCAATATTATGCACAATGTTATGGATGATCAGTTTATATAAGCTAAGCTAAACTAGAACAATGTAGTATGTTTTAAAACTAATGAATCAAGTTAACTGGAACTAAAACATTCTTTTTATGTATTACACTAATGAACTAAGACACATAATTGACACTTGACAAATACCTTTGATCTGTACAACAAAATCAGTCACAATCAAAAATATTGGGATAAGTGAATAAATGTATAAGCAGGTGTATCGTACAATAATACAATAATACCTAACAATGCTGACAGTCAGCAGAGCACCAGCCAAAGGTCCAACCCAGTATACCCAGTGGTAGTCCCAGTGACCAACGACTACTGCTGGCCCGAACGCTCGAGCTGGATTCATACAGGCTCCAGAGATCATACCACTGTGACGAAAGTACCAGACAATTGGCCATATTATACATTCAATTATTCAGGGTCATGTATTTACATTCAGGTACAATATTATTCAAGGCCACATTATTTGACATCTCAGGTATGTATCAGATATGGGTTCATAGCCCAGAATACACTTCATCCCCCTCATTCAATGTGTACATTTCAGTATAAATTAAACACATAAAACACTGTGGTGTAATTTGTTTTTAGTTAAATTAAGTCAGTTGAAAGATTTACACTTCTGAATCAAGGGCAGTCAAGCACAAATGTTTGCATACACCTGGTCAAATAACATTGAAAAATTGTGTATTTTTTCCAGTATGTTAAATTCTGTAAATAAACAGTGACTGTCTATTACAATGTGCAAAAGTATGTTCCCTGCACAGTGTGTGTTCGTATTTTCTTATTATCTCATTTGACCTGGGGTATGCAAATATTTGCACTCTACTGCACATTTAGTTCATTTTTTCAGGGTGCTATTGATCTGCTGTAGCAACCTTAAGTCGAGACCATGAGGATTTATACTCCTTTTGGTACCTCTGCACTCCACAGTGTAGTGTTGGCCTAACCTGTCAACTAATTGCCACACTCTTCATCAGGTTAAAATGAGTTAGGCAGAGAAATGACTTGAATGTTGAAGTGCTTAAGTGGAATGTTGGAGTGTTGAAGGCGGAACAAACACTGCTTTATTAGAACAGTTATAGGCAGAAGTTCTGTACTGGATTAGTGTCTCTCACCCAGCTAGAATGTTGGCAGTCACTGTAAGGCCGATGCAGAATGGAGCCAGCTGGCTTTTGGTCCTGCCATTCACAGCACCCATACTGACCACCATGGTCAAGAAGAGGGTCATCACCATCTCGGCCACAGTCACAGGCCCAAGGTCACTGCTGGACTTGACGGCATTGAAAGCAGCACCAGAAGCATTATGAAACTCAGCTGATGGAGAGATTGCCTTTACAGAAAGAAAGAAAGAAAGAAAGAAAGAAAGAAAGAAAGAAAGAAAGAAAGAAAGAAAGTTAGTGCTGTGTTTTCATTACAAACAAGAAAAAAAATACAAATTTTGTTAATTTATTTTAGGAGATATGCTAGTATAGATACTTTTTTACAGCACAAACTATAATAATATAATAATCCATCTTACTTTGACAAGGCCAGCCGCTATCATCCCACCAAACATTTGAGCAAGTACATATGGACCTAGCAGGACCAGCTCCATCCCCCCCAGCAGGTACACACACACAGACACAGCTGGGTTAAAGTGACCCCCACTGCAGAAACAAGCGATAATAAGCATGTCTTACTATGACGTAGTAGTTTGACGTACATTGCGTTTCATTAGCCTCACTTTTGAAAAAAGACCCCCAGTCTTATTCCTATCATTAATACACAGGGAGATTAACCCCTTAGTTCCAGTTCCTAGACATGGATGAATCCTAAGCTCAGACCTGTCACAATTACTACATAATCTCATGATCATAGTTATTTGTGGTAATTGCTGTAATTTAAGTTGATCACAATAATTTTTTCACCTTATTATTATTGTATTATTTCATGTTGGGCTGAGACAAATGTATGTAAATAAAAAAAATAGGAGAAAATGTACTGAAACCTCTGGTCTTGCAAAAACAATTAAAAACTACATGCTATTTTTAATAAATGTGGTGTTGTTAAACTTTTAGCAGCCAGTGAGTAATGCTTAATTATCTGGTGTTTAAGACCACTAAAGAGCTAACGAGCAAGCAGCATAATGTTTATTTTAAAAAGACTTTAAACTTTAAATTAACTTGTTTATGTATATGATCAATTAATCGTTAGTTAAATGTCATGATCGTGACGGGCCAAGCTATTCAGTGCAGGCAAAGAATTGTTTAGTGGAAGGAATATTTACTGTCCTGTGATTTGCCACCGACATAAAATGTGACGTTTTATGGGCCAGTGACATATACCAATCTTCCAGTGACGTGTGAATTTGTATATGAAAAATCTGAGACATAGCTGCATATTCCACAGTAAAGTCGGCATGTGTACCCTGTTTAATGAGCATGAAATGTGGCATTTTACATTTATACATTTTAACCTTTCTGGGGTTAATGCCACTGAGACCAGTGGCCTGTAAAATGTATGACTGTAAATAAATATGGACTATAATGTTTAATAATAGCATAATAAAGCATGTTAAAATCATTATATACCTCTCCAAATTATCCTCACTGACATATTAGTAGTGTAATCTCACAATGAAACTGGCATATGCCACTGGCCTGTAAAACATCCCCTCCTGTTATGCCAATGGCAGATCACAGTCAATGCAAAAGGGCTAATCATCATCCCATCCTTTCTTCTTATGCTATGAATAATTTATTATATTGTACTTTGCACTTTTATATTGTTATTTTTCTATTTTTTGTATATGCCTTTTTCTTTTAAGTATACTTTCTTCTGCTGCTGGTACCTGAGAGCTACCAAACAAATTTCGTTGTATCCTGATACAATGACAATAAAAATCTCTTATCTCTTAAATTCCAAGGCCTATATGATGATCAGGAATGCATACATAGATGTCAAATGTCCTGACCTGATCTCTCCAAACACGGAGACCGCGATGGCCAGTGCCAATCCATGTGCCAGTGCGGGCTGGATGCTGCCTGTGATGCCCACATTGCTGATGACGGAGATGCAACCCACGAAGATGAAGAGTGTTGTGCCCAGGAGTTCAGCCAGGCAGGGCTGCAAGTAGTGCTCAAAGAATCCCATGGATCTGGCCTGGTCTTTCTGGCTCTGAGCTGTGTCTGCACTGGTTATGGTGAAGAGCTCAGACTTGCTCTCAGTGGTAGTCATGTTGTCGCCAATGCGCGAAGTGTGCACCGCTCCGGCTGATAAAAATGTATATTTGGGGGGGTGGAGATAGAAGGGGAGGGGAGGAAGGAGGACAAGACAGGCCCACTCTTTACCCGACTGTGGCCCATTCAAAGGCTAAAGGATACAGCCAACAGCAGAGGGTGGGTGTTTGGGGGCAATGAGCTTATGATAGCTTATCTGATAACAGATGGAATTGGACCATAAAATTTGTTTAAGAGACCACATGTATCATCCACATGCAGTTCATATAGCAGCCACTGACACGTAGGACTTCATAACTATAAATCTTTCCTATCTATCAGTGATGATTCATATCAACTAATAACAATGCTGATTTTAAACAACTCTGGCACATTTCTAACTTTAGACTTCAATTACAGATTTTGGGAACTGCACATTGAACTATAAGCTGGGCCCCTGTGACAGAACAAGACCGCGCAAGGTCATGCTGGGTTAATATTTCCCCTGAAATACTCACACACAAACATGAGAAAGAAACTGTCAATGTCCGGGTCCACTATTCACCGTGAACCCCTGTTGATACAAACTTAGAAATGCATTTAAAGACACATCAAGGCAGAAATAACACACACTGCAATATATAGTACCTATGCATATTTGACTTGTTTCCTATTGTTCTAAGTTTGAGTCTTAGTATGTTAATTTCAGGACAAAATTAAAAAAAAAAAAAAAAGTCAAAAGTTAACCTTTAAAACAAATATATATAAATGTGACGTGCACATAACTAAAGAGACAAGTCATCATTTTAAAAAATCTGCCATATAATTGTACTAATGAGCCCATTACCCTTAGAAATTAGTGCCTACTACCAAGCAGTGGAAAGTTTACTAACAGATTGCCAGTTTCATACCACTAGAAACCTAAGCCCTAATACATGACCAGACAATCCATGTTTGAATTTTTCTTTCAAATTATTGAAACCTTTACTCATTATTGAATAAAGCTAAATATGCAAGCACACAATGATCATTGCTTAATAATCATAATTTAATAGCTCACACTGAAAATAGATTACAGTTTCACAGAACGCACGAGGGAAATACAAGGGAAACATGCAAAACAATTTACAAAAATACAGTGTCTCATTTTTTATTGACGTCACAGGAAAAATCAGCTGACATGACTTCCTCTGATTCTTTTCAGCCTTGGCAGAGAAGACGTTTCCCAACCAAGTCAATATCGTGCTCAAAAGCCAATTTGTGAAAGGCCTAGAAAAGTGAGAAGATGTGTCAGTTGCAACATCTAAACTTATAGTATAAATTATCATAAAATATTTAGACTATCACTGACTTTTGCTTCTGTTAAAGTTAACCTCACCCAAACTGAGTGCATCCTTTATGGCCCAGCAGATGGTGTAGTGTTGCAGAAGCTGTTGAAGCAGCTCTTTTTCATCTAAAAATTCCAGTCGTTCAATTCTGTGAATGAAATGAGAGTTAAAGTAGCTCTGAATCCAAACAATGGTGTTTACAGTTTATTAGGTACACCTACCTTGACTCTGCACTCATGGGGTATTCTATTAGAAATCCCTAACATATGGGTACAATTTGTTGGTTTACAGTTACTGATTACAGCATTTCATTCGCTGAACGGCCTACTTATATCCAGTACAACAACAGAAAGAGACCAACAGGACCAGCACTGATTTTATGAACCGTTCTCGGCACAGCAGTAACACTGACACAGTCATGACAGTGCATGTTGCCCTTCTATGAGTGTATCAGACACATCAACACTGTGCAAATGGTGTACACTCCATTGGTGTAGTTCCATTTATTAAATGCATTTAATGCAATTTATAAAGAGTCCTCTATCCCTTCATCTGTGATCTGGCAAAAAATATATCACAATACTTGAAGACAACACATGCCATCACAACACTGAGTTTTTCCAATATTTAGGTTTGATATATCAGAATAGGGAAAAAAACACATCAGCATCTATTTAAAAACACTAACAAAAACTACAAATATAGAGGTGCAATGATCATCATGTTTTATGGCCAATTCGGATTCTGACTTCTTTACAGCCATATGTGTATTAACCTTTTTAATTAGGCTTATTGTATTACATAAGTGAGTCATATCCAGTTCCACCCACTAGATAGTACTCCTCCCATCACACAGTACCATCGAAACTAGGAGGTGAACGCTAGCATGTGCATATGAAGCTCTACCTCGTCTTCTGAACTGCTGCTAATGCAACATAACTGGACAGCTTAACGTGCCTGTCAATTCTATGTCAACTAGCAGATGTCCACACACCTATAGTGGATGTAAACGAACATATGATTCATCAGACCAGGCTGCCTTATTCTATTGCTCCTTGGTCAAGTTCTGATGCTAACATGCTCATTTCTGGTGGACAGGATCAGCATGGACACTCTGATAGCTCTGTGGCTATGCAATGCCAAACACAACAAGCTATGGTGTGTTCTGACACCTTTCCATCATAGCCAGCACTAACTTTTTCAGCAATTTGTGCTGCAATAGCTCTTCTTTGGGATCAAACTAGATAGGTTAGCCTTTTATCTAAACACACATCAATGAGCTAGTTCACTGGCCACCCTTCCTTTGACCATTTTCAGCAGGTGCTAACCATTGCATTTTACGAAGACCCCATAAGACCTGCCATTTGGAGATGCTTTGACTCAGCTGTCTAGTCATCACAATATGACCCTTGTCAAAGTCACTCACGTTCTTCCACTCTCTGATTTTTTCTGCTTCCAAATCATCAACCTTCATAACCGACTGTTTACCTGCTTTCTAATATATTCCAACCCCCTGACAGGTGCCACAGTAATGAGAAAATCAATGTTATTCGCTTCACCTGACAGTGGTTTTAATGTTGTGGCTGATCAGTGTTTATGTTAGGAGTTTCTAACAAAATCGCCAGATGAGTGAATGTTACCTGATGAACTGTAAAGCCAGAGTGTTTCTCTATATACTTGCTGTTTCTTGTTAGTATCCTGTACCTGTTTATATCATCCTGAGGAAGCAGGCTGTAGACCGCCATCATGTCCAGTGCATTCACACTCTCCCACCCTGTTGACAGGAAGCGTTCTTTCTGCACACAAATATTACACTTTGTAATTGTCAACTCTGTCTGACCATAATAAATCATTCAAGATACATATCTTAGAACATGTAGATCATTCCGTGTCAAATCAGACAGAGTAAGAAAAATGGATGCAGCGCCATTTCAGATTTAGTTCAGTTTGTCTATATGTTTGGGTCCCAAAATTAAGGAGTGTGAAATTTGCTTAAAAACAGTCAATTTTTTTTTATATGTTGCTGGCCATTGATTTTTTTTTTTTACATTCTTAAAAACGCTTTATCTGGAAAGCCATGTTTGGGAATTAATACCTTGAAATAGTTATTATTACTACAAGCCTCACCAAACTTTATACTGTGGAGGAGAAACATGTTCTCAGTTCACTTTCTTCCATTGCTGCATAGTCCATTTCTGATACTTATGTGCCCACTGTAGGCGCCTTTGGCGTTCTGACACCTTTCTATTATAGCCAGCATGAACTTTTTTAGCCATTTCTGCTACAATAGCTCTTCTCTAGAACCAGACCAGACAGGTTTGCCTCGCTCCTCACGTCCACTAGTGAGCCTTGGATGTGCATACCAGGAACACCACACAAGTCCTGCAGTTTTGCACATCCTCTGACCCAGTTGTCTAGCATTAAAAATTGGCCTTCAACTTCAAAACCTGACTGTTCCGTTTGTATTATTTTAGTTTTTAAATTTTGCAAGTGTTTAAAAATCTAGGGCCTAAAAAACAAAAACATTTTTAAATGGTTTTGTCATACAGAACATATGTTTGACTGCCAGCCTCCTAAGTGTGGGGAAGCTATGAACAGTACTTGTCAAGACATTAATATCCAAATAAGCATTACCGGATAAAGTGTTTTTGGGGCTATAAAAAGAAAATATCAAGAGCTGGAAAAAAATATAAAAATATTTTACAGGCCTTGTGTAAGGTAGGGCGTGCCATAGCCCCGCCTCTCAGCTGAACGGGATCTGGGGCTCAGCTGGGGGCAAATATCAAACGGGATAAAGGCTCCCGTGCACGTCCCTTCCCTCGTCGGTCTTTGTTTGTACCTCTTGTCTTTTAGTGTCTGTCTTTTGAGTTTGTGTTGTTTAATAAACCCCATCTTCCACAATCGTCCTGCCTGCATTTGCTTTCAAACACCCCTGATCGTTACACCTTGTTTTTGGGACCCATTCAAGATGTTGACATATCTGAACAAAATCTGAGACAGCGCTGCAATCTTATCTGATTTTACACAGAATCACCCATGAAGGACACATGAATATGCTTTTGTACACTCATGCATGTTATCAGCAGCTCCTGCCTATACTGCCTCTGGGAAAGCTGCCTTTCACTTTCAGGCATTTTCACTGAAACTGCCAGTGTGGGATTTACTGACTTCGCACCAGCTGCTGCAGCCCAACATCTACATATGAGTTTTTCTGAACTTGTTGACCACTTGTTGTGAACTTCACAGGTTAACATACAAGCCCCACCTTTCTGGTTTTAATGTTAAGGCCACGTTTGCAGTTGTTACTGTGTAAACTGTATGCTGAGTAATTGTTGTTGTCCACTAAAAGGTAATAGATTTAAAAAAAAATGTTTTCTTTTACCTGAGAATCCAAAGACCGACACACATCAACTCCAGCCAGAATACACTGACGTCTTTGCAGATTCTCAATCATAATCTGACCAAAGCGGTCTGCCATGTTCACCTGCAAAAAAAAAAGTTCTTAGCTCTTTTATCCAGTAGTAGAATCAAATAATAAACTATGGCCATGATTACCAAAATATACTCTCTCAATGAATTGTTGGCTGTTGTTTATTTCTTTTTTGGGGGTATTTTCTGAATGATACATGAACATATGATTTGTCATTGTTTATTCCAAACACACTGTTTGAGCAGATTAGTTCACTGCAGTTATAAACAGAAGTCCTTGCAGTGAACTAATCTGCTCAAACACATATGTTACAAGATCCTTCTCGTTATACTTTATACCTGTTCATAGTTGATGAACATGGCAGTGTGGAAAGTGTCTGCTGCCCAGTGCACCAGTCTGGATGACTGCTCAGGGGTCATGTACACCAGTACACATTCAGACACAAACAGTGTGGGCAACCTAATTGGAGAGAACATAAGGCAGAATAGAGTTCAACAAACAGCTGAGCATGCAGAAAAGATCAGAGGATGAGCCAAGAGAAGATAAGGCATTTTAAAAGCACATAAAACGCCTAGTTATGACTCGTTACTGGGTTAACACTGCTGTGGAAAACAAACAGAGTGTTTGTGATAAAGAGGTACTAAGTAGTTTTAAGCGTTATGTAAACACTTCACTTTCATGAGGGCTGTGAAAAGAGTGTGCTTTACATGCAGACAACACTAAGAGATGCTTGTGAATAATTAGCACCTCTACTGTACAGTACATAAGAAATCACTGTGTGGAATAAGCAATGCTGACCTACTTTTTATAAATGATGGGACAATAAAGAAGCTTCCTAAGTAGACACACATTGAAGCCATGTTCCAAAGAACATAATGAGGCCTAGAGGGTGGGCTGCACTTCAAAGGAAGTTTAAAAAAAGGCATTTAAAGAGACTTTGAAACCGAGGACACAGATATCGTAGAAATTCTAAGTTTAAAAACTTTTCCAAGACTCATCAGAGAAGATGAGTATTTTTGACGCACATATGACCACCCTAATAATTCCCAAGTGCGTTTTTGTTGTCAAGGCTATCAGCAGGGAGAGGTTTCACCAAACAATAAATGCACAAAAATTATATTAAGAAGATGTAGGCAGCCAAGCACAGGGTGTTTATGGTGCCAGACATCCTAAATTCATTGTTTGTACTCAAACAACACAATAATTTGAAACCTGATTCAGTCATGCAATGTGAATGTGAAGTGAAATTGATGTTTTGTCAATGTGAACACACTCAAGCAACACACAAAAACTGATCTCTCCATTTAATCCATCACACGTGCACACATGGAGCAGCAGGTAGCTATCAACAGCGCCCAGGGAGCAGAATAGGGGACGGTACCTTGCTCAAGGGTACCTCAGTGGTGCCCAGGCCGGGACTTAAACCTGCGACCTTCAGTTCACAAGGGCAATGTCCTAACTAGGCCACCACTGCCCACTTGTACCATCTATAGTTTAGTCATAAGCATGTGTTACAGGTGTCAAAGTGCAGCTAGTGCTAAATCAGGATTTGTCATGCAGGAGGCTCTGTGGTATCAGGGTTGCCATAGGTTCACGTGTACACACTGACTACAAAATCTGAATGATACTATTTGACAAACTGTAAATAATAAATAGCACGGTGAGACAACCCTCCATGTTAAACACCAACATACAAATCAAAGTCATTCTCTCCAGCTGGAATCCACCAGCATGCACAGAGTGTACAAGATGTGGGTGTTTTGATGATTGCTAGCGTGCCAGCAAACGACGGCCAGTTCCCCCAGTTAAGGACTTTGGTTCTCTGTACTGGCCCATGAAGCCCATCAGGTTGCTATATTAGGAAATGATCAAACTGGCTGCATCACCTAGCCATGATGTAATTCGTTTAGTTGTTTTAAAATCCTGCTTAAACCAAAACCACCATTGTCCTGACAACTATAATTTAGTAAAACTGAAAGTTGCAGAAATGTAAAATATCTAAATAATTTACATTTTGCATTAAACATATAGCTTTCGGACACATTTTTCTCCCTACCTTGACACCCACCAATCGCTATGCCTTATTTGCTGTCTGACTGAGCGTAAAGATTGCTGGATAGCTAGCAAGGAAACCCACTGACAGAAAAAAGTAACAATGTGAAAGTTTTGATGGTGACAAGTTCTTACATGAAGTTCTTACATTGGTGGCTGAGCAGCCCCTGAGGACACAGAACGTTCACCCCAATCATAAAATGTCATATCTTTCATATAACATAAGAAATTACACTCATATTCAAGACTGGCTTCCATAAGCATACACAAAACGACTGTTGTGGTGTGCCCACGTTCCAGAAAGGACTAAATACACCAATTATATTCCGAAACAACTTACTCTGTATTTATCTGGAATTTTCGGAGTTTCTCCTCTAAACTTGCAAGGTCTCTGAGATCAGCGCCAATGATACAATATCTGTCTGAGTCCAAGCTGTGACCATCTGTTAAAATGATAAAAAATCTTGAAAGCAGGTCTAGTGAAAACAAATTTGCATTAAAAACAACAATCCTGTAATAAACTTTAAGCTACTTATTTTTTTTAAATTACCTAACAGAAGAGAATCAGCTGAATGGGTCTCAATCAAGGGCTTTGACAATGGAGGCTTCGTCCTGTAAAAAAAAACAAAACTTTGTTATCCAGAAATGTTCACTTAAAGTAAGATACAAAACACTTGATGGCAAAAAAACCCCCCACTTTAACTGTAAAAATGAAAAACAAGGCCAAGCAGCATATGTACCGCACTGCCACAGTGTGCCACTCCATATGCCATAAGCACATTAAGACATCTGAATAGGAAGCTGCTAGAACAATGTTTTTAGCAGTGAGGAGGCATTCTGAAAATAAAATAATCAGACAAGAACTTCATTATGACACCCTGGCCAGCCTAGAGCTTGACACAGAGAGTGCTCGTAGTGCACTGGGCCAAAACTCTGAATGGTCAAGGAGCCTGCATCATGAATTCTAGACAGTTAACATGAAAGTGACTATTTGTCATTGTGAACACACTCAAGCACCACAAAGACATGTGACCTCTGCATTTAACCCATCACACGTGCACACGTGGAGCAACGGGCAGCTACCAACAGCACCTGGAGAGCAGTGTAGTGGGATGATACCTTGCTCAAGGGTACCTCAGTAGTAGGACTCAAACCTGCAACCTTCAGGTCCCAAAGGCAGTGTCCTAACCTCTGGGCCACCACTGCCCACACCTTAACAAGTCTAATAAGGGAGAGACTGTTGGTTGAAGTTGCTGAAAACATCCTCAACTCTTCAAGTTCACAGATTCAACACCATATATAGGTAGCTATGCAAGACAATATGATCACATTAGCTTCCTACATACTAAAAGACTGCTGACTGACAGGGAAGAGGCTACTGTTGCTTGGTAACAGGAAAAGCATGGCCAGAATTATCCTTCAAATACCATAATGTGAACCCCTAAGGGAAAAAAGAGCGACAGTGACAGAAAAACCTCCACAAGGGCATGAGGAAGAAACCTTTTCTGGTCAACCCAGGATACAACAGCAAACAACAGAAAAACAATAGCTATGAGAGTTTTGAGAATTCTGAATAAAGAAACAGGGTGAACCTGAGCAGCATTTTAATGACTAATTTCTAAAGTCTATGGGAAAATTTTGACTCTTAGTTACTTCACATGTAATCCTTTGAGATAAACAAAATCATAATGCAGGATTCAAGACGTTTATTTGTCACACAGTTATACTAGTACAAAGTGCAATGAAATGTATCCCTAAAGACCCCAACGACAGTGTAAAGTATAAAAAACAAGAAATATTAGTAAACAGTATGAGAAAACAGTATATACACACACGCTTAACAATATATTACAAATTTTATATAATATAATAAAATACATTTGTAAAATTATTAAAGGAAATTTGAAGGTTAGATCTAGAAATGTCATTTACATAGATACAGAATGTGCAGTTGAATCCTATATGATTGTAGGTTTCTTGAACTTTCATTGGAGAAAGGGACATGATTTGATCTCAGACACCTGGGAGTCCTACTATACACTGCATACTGACATTGGACTTTTGAATAAGACATCAAGTAGCGAAAGTGTTATTAAAGCAATAATTTCCATCTGCATATGTATTGTATGGTGATACACCACAGTCAAAAACACTGACAAGCTTCCCTGTACTGAAGAGTGCAGAAAATCTCAAAACAATTACAGTAGAAGCTGGAGTCATTTCAAAATCTTCTCTGAATAAGTAAACGCCCTCTGCATACAATCTTACTAGAATGATAATTTCAGTAGTTCCTATAATATACTAATTCTGCATTAAAACATTCTTGTTTATGTTTATTAGTGGTTTTTCTTGAAACAATTTGAAACTCATAAGCATAATGGGGAAATTAAACCAATTTAAGAAGACAGTATTTATTCAAACCAGGTATTATGAACAAAGCGTTTACCCCAGCTGCTAAAGAATTACAATCATAATTTGTACTCAATGGTCACAGTATAGTCATTTACTACAGCAATCATAAAACAAGCTATGATAACTTGAGTATATTTGAGGTATTACCTAGTTTTACTAGAAGCCATTTGGCAGTTATTGAATTCAGTATGTTTGTATGAAACATGCACTTTTATACACCACTTTAATTCTTCAACCCAAGGTTTTTGGGTTATCTGTAAATCTGTATAATACAATATATAATTTATATAATTGTAATAATAATAATAATAGTATGTATTATAGTATGTAGAATTTTTCAGAATTGGGATTATGGGAGCTCTTTAACAGTGACCACCACATACACCAAAAAGCTTCAGAGAAAGTGAGAGTAACCAGAACTTCTTTCTGTGCTTCTCCATTGTTTAAACTTCATAAGATCAGCTTTGGTAGGACATTCTCTCAAGTCAAAAAGCAAAACTTTTTGTCTATGGCAATCAACAGCAGAAGCAGCAGATAGATATTAAACTGAAAACCACAAAAGATTTTCTTTCAAATCAAGCCCCATCAGGAAGAATGTAAAAATATACTATCCAGGTTGTTACCCCATAGCAAGTTACAAGGAAAGTAAAACGTGCCAATACACAGTTTGAAATTTATTTTAAATTCTATACTTACATTTTTTATACACAGTTTTTGCTAGTGCATACAAATGCAAGCAGTGACACAAGAAGCATGCATCTGTAATTAAACTGAGGTTTTGCTTCCCTCTACAGGCATTTGACCAACATAACATCTCTTAGTATGGGGATAATCAAAATTTAAGCCATTAATTATGACAAAATTATGACAAAAACATAAAAAACAGAGAGTTTACACCTTACTTGATATGATGTATTTTCCTGGCAACAATCATGGGGAAGTCCACTTCAAAGTACTTTTTCGGCAAAGTGTTCTCAGTCTAAGGATTAAAAAAAGAACGTTACAACAGTTGACAGCTGGAAACAGATAAATCTAAATAGTGATATAAAAGCTACCTCCCTCTCTCTCTCTCTCTCTCTCTCTCTCTCTCTCTCTCATATATATATATACACACATGGACAAAATTGTTGGTACCCTTCAGTCAATGAAAGAAAAACTCAAAATGGTCACAGAAATAACTTTAATCAGACAAAAGTAATAATAAATAAAAATTCTATGAAATGTAACTAATAAAAGTCAGACATTGCTT
>JBBPDA010000105.1:32078224-32091214 GCA_037974385.1 Arnoldichthys spilopterus
AGTCATCACATATGATCTATTGCTTCCCGATAACCAACCAGATGTCTATAGCACTTGTCAACTGTTATAATGTAGTAGTTTGTTGTAAGCACTTGGCACATGTATACATTGTTGTAGCGGTTCTCTGTAGTTAGTGTAAGCACTTGGCATATGTATGTATTTATTGTTGCTCTCTGCAAGTATAGGAACTTGGTGTATGTATTTGTTGCAGTAGTTGCTGTCTGTAGTAGTATAAGCACTTGGCTTATGCATTATAGTAATTGCGTTTGTTATTTTTAATAACTACAAGCAATGCGTTGGTCTTCTTGTGGCATCACCTTCAGTGGTACTCTATGCAATGCGAACACTTGATTGTTTCCTCTGTCCTGGAAGTCAGCCAAATGAATAAATGTAAATGTAAATGATTGTAAGCCTGTAGTTGGAATTCTTATGAATTAATCCAAAATCTCCTTATATGTAAATGGCATCTAGCCATTTGAGGAAGGGGAGGAGGTCAAACACAAAACCCCTACATGGTGCTAAAGGAGGTTCTGATAATGCCCTGCCATAACTTTGTTAACTCCTGCTGCAGAAAACATCCCCAAACCATGATGCGTCCTCCTCCAAATTTACTGATTTTTTATGCACTTTGGGTTCAGTCTTTGTTCAGTTTGAGGCAGAATATTGTGAACACACTCAACCAGAACAAAGAAATGTGACCTCTGCATTTAACCCATCACATGTGCACATGCGGAGCAGCGGGCAGCTACCAACAGCGCACGGGAAGAAACGTAGTAGGACGGTACCTTGCTCAAGGGTACCTCAGTGGTGCCTGGGCCGGGACTTGAGCTTACGACCTTCTGGGCAAAGTCCTAACCACTAGGCCACAACTGCCTATAATGTTTTCTATCAGAACCAAATAGTTTAAACTGATCTCATCTCTAAAGTGAACTCTATGGTTCTCAGCAAAGGTAAGTACAGCCTTTTGATTCTTTCTTCTGATAAGAGGCTTGGTCATTGCAGAGTGGGCTTTCAGTCTAAATTGTCAAACAGCTAGACACTGCATACCAAGACAGATTCTTACCCCATTCACTGCTGAACTGGCAGGTATCTGAGAATGTTCTGTAATTTTGATCAAGGTTCTTCTTCAGTTTTCTTATTTAATTTTTTTCATATTGTGCTTCAGAATATATTTGAATTATGAAATATGCCTAAAAACAGCCCTTTTATTCCAGTTATGGAAACTTCTAATGGATATTAACAGTGATTTTGAAATTTAGAAAGTTGGAAGTAAGTCTCTAATTTTACTCACCACTGTATATATACACACCAGAGGTGCCCAATCCTGGTCCTGATGATTGGCCAGTGTGGAGACACCAAAACACAAGGCTCTAATATTCAGATGCCTCCAAAGGCTTTCAAAGCCTGGATCAGGTCCATTAGATAGGGCTTAAAGCTAAACTCCACAGATAGTTAGATCTCCAGGACCAGGACTGGGCACCCATATATCTTTACAGCAAGGTGCACCATTCTGTGGTTAACGTCTTTTTTATCTTTTGCATAGCATTATTATTTGCCAGGGCTAGGAAAGCTTTTCTCTAAAAATATAATACTTATTACAACCCACTTTAAATTAACTTTTCTTTTAAGTGTACCTTCAGTCTCCAGAAAGTGGTGTCCAGTCCTGCTCCTAGACTGACCACCTGACAGTCACACTGTGTCTTCTTGAGGAAAGCATCCAGCAGATAATTCACTCCTTGTACACGGGCGTAATATCCTACAGCAGGATTCAAATCAAAGAGAAAAACTTATTAAACTAAATTGCCTGACATGAACTGAGCTCTAAAAAAGGGAACACATTTTTACCTTGAACAATGAAATCTGAACCATGTAAGTAATGCATAAAACAACAAAAGGTACTTTACCTCTGTTGATCTCAGGTGCCTTGCGTTCACCTGTTTGCCTCACAAAATACTGTATGTAAGGGTCTGTCCAATACCCTTTGCTAGTTGCAAACCTGGAAAAAATGATAAAAAAATAAAGAAAATAAAAAGAAAGGTCAAGAACC
This sequence comes from Arnoldichthys spilopterus, assembly GCA_037974385.1. Lineage (NCBI taxonomy): Eukaryota > Metazoa > Chordata > Actinopteri > Characiformes > Lepidarchidae > Arnoldichthys > Arnoldichthys spilopterus. The sequence goes on from JBBPDA010000105.1 coordinate 32,080,272, forward strand.
AGGTTGTTCATTACAAACCTCAAAAGGTGGGAATAAAAATTCATCATTCATCATTATTGTGTTTATAGTGAAGCTGGATATGCTTAATAAGTAATATTTTGTGTGAAATAATTCCTCACTGGATTAATGATAAGACAATTGTGTATATTTTGAACATGCATGTTGCTATAACCTCAATAACCACAACTGTCTGAAAGGACCATTTAAATTAAATTAGCTAAACAAACCATACCAGGTTATTCCTTAAACAAACAGGACACCAGTAAAAGCACCACTGCTCTTTAGGATCACAACATAGCAAGTGTATATCATACGCTATATATCTGTGGTTTATGAAGGTGTAAGGATTTTAGTCCAAAATCGAAACATCTGAAAAAACTAGCTCTGAAAATAATTTTTTTTTTACCTTCTGAGGGTCTCTGATCTGCCATTAAACCACTTAAAATGAAAAACCTAAAGAATAACTTACTCATGATGCACCAAAGTGGGATTTGTAGGCTGATGCCAATATTTTTCATGTACATATCTGTCAACGCAGATACCAATGTCCATAGGAAAATATTTGTTTAAAAATGCAGAAATTTGGAGATCTACATAGATTAGAAAAAAACAACTTTTCTGGGACTTAGATTTATTATTATATTATTATTTTACAACCTAAACATTTTCAGCATGACGTCAAATATTTCATTAAAAAAAATCAGTCAAACATCTGCTTGATTGGTTTTTTTTTCAGAAAAATAACTGCTGATACTCATATCATCATGCACTTATGTGGGATTTTGTGCGCAAATTTGCCAAGGCGTATGACTCTTTCCAGTAAATATCTCCTTATAGCGACAGGTTTCCGATATCATCATGCATCCCTATTGGTTACAGTTAAGCTTGGTCTCAGACTTCTCAGACATATGCTTTAACTGTGCTTTGGTGTCCTGATGATGCTTATATTTCCGTTTGGGGCGGCGTTGAAACGTGCTAAGGTTTTAGATAAGACAGCTCAGTTTTTGCGTGTTTTCTAACTCTGCTAACTTGTTTTATAAGATTTATATATATATATATATATCACAATGACATTCTATTCCATCTTTTGTTTTAAAGCAAAACCTACTTTTTTTCTGAAGCAACATTCTAGCAGATAATCAAAAAATGACATACATTTGAAAAAATGAACCCAGCTCAGAATACACAGTGGTGTGAATCTGAACACTCGTATGGTTTTATTAGTTCATGAAGGTCGAGCAGTATTTATGTCCATATCCAGTCAGACATACGATCTACCTTTTGCATGTCGATGCATCGTCGCAGGTTGTTCTGACTGCTTCGTCAGCAGTATCAGAATCAGTGAAAGGTGCAGGGGACGCCATGAATTCTTACTGATTTAACGTGTAACCCAAATTCTTCTTTACTTTTGAAAAACAATTCTGCATGGGTGAGCACACGAAACACGAAGCTAACCAGCTACGTTTGTACTTAAAATGCTGCGATCCAACGTAAAGTTTCGCACTATTAATTAAACAGATTGCATGAATCCACAAAACACTACTCAAAAATAACCCATAATTCTGAATATTAGCTGAACTTCACATATTTTTCCACTGTTGTCCTATCATATACTACCCGTCTTTCCCGTATGCGCCTCGTTCTCTTCTTTATGTGTTTCTGGTGAGCTCATCAGGACAGAAGCCCTCCCTATCGCCATCTACCGTATGTTTGTATTAATGCGCACTCAGAGCTGGAAGAAAACTAGGTTTGTATTTCTGATATAAAAATAAGTATCATATCTTTCAAATAAAATTGACCAAACAAAATGCAACATAATTTACACAAAATAAAATTTTATTTTCCCGTAGAGCCTACTTTTACTAATGGAGTAAGCAGATGCACCAGAATTGATTCGTCATTTACTTTACCAATGTTTGTCCACTTTGCGATATTTTTCTTAATATGATGATATTTCAGAGGACTTTCAAAACCTAAAACTGCATACATAACCTTAACCACGTGTCAGCTAACCACATTAGCTTCTTGACAAACCAAGCTGTTAAAAAAAATGTATTTATATCCTTGCGGGCGTAACTCCTATGATTAACGTTAGGGTGAACCGTTATGATCCGCCATAGGAAATCATATAATACAAACAAGTACTGCATCTTATGTATTTTTTCAGAAAGTTAATCTTAAAATATATTTTAAAAAATTCTGCTCTCTTCACTTAAATTGTGAATTATTTTACACGATTTATAGCTCGATTTATATGCTAAAACAAACAAAAAACGAATTTAAATCTAACTTGCAAATAATCATATGGTTTGAATGCGATATAAAATGTAGAATATTTTAAAACACATTTAATAAAGACTGCAATGAGGTGTGGTGGTGATACAGCTCAATTGTGACAGCTTGATGATCGGGGAGGCGTGAAACAGGCAAAAAGCTACACATCACCAGGCAGCAGCAGCAGCAGCTGTGTCGGTCAGTAACCGCACCGAGTCATGACGATACTCTTCATCCGTCTCACCGCTTGGCACAACATGGGACGCGCATGTCGGTCTTGGCTACAGTAAAAGAGACTACATATTGTGGGAAAACTGTACGACTACTCACAAAAACCTATATATATATTTTACCCTGTAGTCTACGTTTTTTATACTGTGCTGCTAGCTTAGCCCGCTAGCTAGCCAGCTAACGTTACTTCAGTGAGCTAATCATCTGCCGGCTACATTTCTAGCGCGACTTCAAGATGATTCAAAGGCTCTTCGGCTAATGACTTCTTTTACAGGACTTTACTTTCAGCTTCCTGGAATTTGGACCTGGTGGATTACGATACAAAAATGAAGAAGCAGTTTAATCGGATGAAACAACTCGCCAACCAAACAGTTGGCAGGTAAGTATGAATTGTTCAGCAGTTTGCTGTGTTGTTGTGCGGTGTTGCCAAGGCGCTAGCGGCTCCACTACTGCCTGGTGACTCGGGTTGAGTTTTTTCATGCTCACTGTTAGACACGTAAACACACATTCTTTGTTTCATGTGTCTGATCCAATTTTTATCATTATACAAGTTTAGCTCAGTTTATAGACTTTCGAGCCAGCGAGGCCACATCAGTCCAGTCTGGAAAAAGCACTTCGCTACCTAAATCTGTTCAAAACACATGATATTCTAGCTTTTCAACTGAACCGGTGTGAAAAAAGAGTGTTTCGTCTCACAGTAGTCTTGGTGGGTGTACACAGCTGAGTACACCCGACCTGTATTACAGCGTTTCACCCAAACTGACTGTTCAGCCCGGTCACTCATTGGTTAGCAGCTGTATGCGAGTCTAAAGTGAAGCCAGATCAGAGCTGAAGAACGTAAAAAAAGCCAGATCAGATCTGTTGAATGGCTGTTGTCCACCTCCTATGCCTTTCCCTTGTGTCTAGTGTAACTGATTGTACTTGGTATGTGCTTGTTCATCATTTCCAAACTCCTCTGCTGACAAGCCCACATGGCTGCATTCTCTTCATGCTATTTTTGTGCTTTATTGTGAGTAGGGTTTGTAATTTGGTACAACAGTTGCTCTGCTATAGATGGGATGCTCCCTAAATCTACCCATGTTGATGACATTCACAAGTCTGTCAAGTTCTTTCAGAAATTTTTCTTTTGAAATTAGGGCAGGAAGGTGTATGTGGGGGGTGTATGACATGAATGTGCTTGACTGGGCTGTTGACGGGCACTAGCTGAACATTATGAACAATGCAGTTACATCAAAGATCATCATTAATAGAATGCTTATTTTCCATGATGCATTGTTGCATGCTGTCACATTTTGCATTGCCGTATCATATTCCATTGCACTACACCCCAGTTTCTGTATATCAGCACTCGTGAGTTTGGGTTGCAGAGGCATGGTGTCCAGCAAAGTATGGTGCTCAACCACATCTAAGTCAGATTTAATATATCTGTAAGTCTTTGAACAGGAAAATCCACAAACTTTGTTGAACACTCCACAAACTTTGTTGAACACCAGCCTAGAACCCCAATTTGAAGAACCCTGCTGAATATAATTGAGCTTAACTTTAAACACAAAGAAAGAGGTTATTAAGTACATATTGAAAATACTGGCCCAGTACTACAAATGCTCATCTATTTGATTAGAGAAGCAGAGACCCAGTAAGAGACTCATAGTCATTTTCAATCATTGTTTTCCAAATTTCCAGTCTGCTGAAATCCCAGATTTGGAGTTTTGTTAATGGTTTATTCAGTGGTGCTTACTTATCATGTAGGGTATCACCTGGTAATCTACACTGCACCAACATGCTATACCATAGTTTACCAAAGGAGCTTCATGTGAATTCCAAAGAGACTCATCCCTGAAAATGTTCCTGTGTTTAGTGACTAAGACAGCATCTTTCTAGCAGCAGATTCTCTAGAACACAGCAAGCCCTGACCTTTAGCATCTGTGTCCTCGTTTTCACTGTGTTTGAATGTCTGCAATCTGATCAGTCTCCAGAGGCATGTTGCAAAGGCTTTGTGATGACAAAAGACACAGTAATGATTTACAGCATGTCTGATGTCTTGGTGGTAATTGGTGGAACTGTAGATTAAATAATTTGATGCCCCAGGTGTTCAAATATGACCGACCTACACATCTTCTCACAAGACTACTTTGGGGGAAAGCCTGCTAGATGTACACTTGCCACTCACTGAGTTAAATCCCAAGACATGTTTTACCCTCATCTAATGCTAGAAAGTCTTTCACTGCAGGGAAAGGACTTACAGTAGCAACAGGGTCTCTGATGTAGGGGTGGTCAGTGCAGATATGATAGTTATGACAATAAGCTTTTCTAAAGATACTCTGGGTGTTAGAACTTGACTGCTACAGCTGCATTTATCATTAAAAAAAGATTTAGGTCTTTAAGTAGTGTAGATTTCTTAAAGTTTGCCCTATTGTTCAGAGATTGAGAGTTAAGCTTTGTCAATGCTGTTGAAATCCTCATAGTATATAATATAAAAGTGGCAATATTTGTGTTTGTTCCACCTCACTGAACTTCAATGAAATATCTTGATTAAGTCTGTCCCAATTATTACATAATCACTTTATCACAATGATTTAAGCTGATCAGTTGTCAGTTTAAAACGCAAACACACACACTAATGCATCTCCAAGGTGGTAACTTTACAAGAGAAAGTAAAGACATTCTTTACTTCTAATGTAAGTTAATTCCACATAGTGGAGAAATGGAGACAGGCCTACATGTTTTTCTTTGAACAGTGACAATTTGCTTGATTGCCTACACATGATTCTTTGTAACCCTAGACGTGTGGGGTGGGTGTGTGTGTGTGTGTGTGTGTGGAGGGGGGGTGGGGTGGTGGAAGGGTGTGTGTGCACAGTAGTGCAGTGTATGATTTCATTTTAGTCTAATCTAGTGTAAGGTACAAAATAAAGATATTTTAGTATGCAGGGTAGTGTATCAAACAACCCATGTTAGTCTTGTACTATGAAAGTTATGATTTTTATTAGATATGCATCAATGCCGTATTTGTAGACCAATGCAAATTTCTGATGCAGAGGTGTATGTCTGAACCAGCATGTTTACTTAAACACCTCAATTTGGTGGCTACAAAGCCAGTTAGCTGAAACCAGTAGATGTGTATGTCTGGAATACTCATGATTTGTTCAATGTATTTAACTAACAGTAAATCATAAGGTTCTGATGCAGAAAGCAGACTTGAGTGCAGAAGTAGTGGAGGGTGTGGGGAACGGTAGGCCGGACACAAGCCTCAGCTGGTCCCATGGTTCCTGCGATTGTGATGAGGCAGTACACTCTGTACGGCATGCAGCTCCTCAAAGGAAATCTCCCCTTATTTTTTTAATTCTTTTTTTAAACAGGAAGCGGCACTGGAGAAGTTTAATTTCTAAGAACAAACTCAAAGATTTAACCCCTTTCCAAACCACAGATGTTTTTTTTTAAGATAAATGAACTTGATCTTCTTTAAGGTAAATAACCTAAACTTGTCAAAAAATGTCACATTTAAAAGGCTGACCGTACCAGCTGTTCCTCTTGAAGTTTAGGATTGCTAATTTACATTTACATTTATTTATTTGGCTGATGATTTTATCCAAGCGTCAAGCATTAGAGCTGCACAGGGCAACACTGAAGTGAGTGCTACAAGGAAGTCCAACGCATTTCTCTTATTTGTAAAATACAGATGGTAGGAGCTACAATATATATTGAAGACAAGTGCTACAATAACAACAGACAGTAAGTCCAATTAAACTAAGTGGAACATGACTATCTGGGGGACATTCAGTCAGTTATCAGGTACCAATAGTTCATACGTGACTGATAGGCTTATGTGCTGAGGTGGGTGCAAAACAGTTGAGTCTTGATACGCTTCATGAACTTGGAGAGAGACTCAGCTGATCTAGTGTCACTGAGCAGCTCGTTCCACCATTGAGGAACAATGAAGGAGAAGAGTCTAGAGTGGTGTTTGATTCCACGAGGGGAAGGAATCTCCAACTGCTGGTCCCTCGCAGACCTAAGTGATCTGGTGGGTGTGTAGGACTGGATCAATGTTTCCATTTAGCTGGGAGCTGATCCATCGATGATCTTGTAGGCGAGCATCAAGGACTTGAACTTGATTCAAGCCTAGATGGGGAGCCATGCTGAGGTTAATAGTGATGTGTTCTTAAAAGTCATTGGCAATAGATTTCATTAGCAATTGATCTACCTTCAGAGTCTGTGGCCTTTTTATTATAGCTATATGATGTAGCAAAGCTGGTTAAGACTTTCTAAGTTTTTACTTTTTTATAATTACAATTATATTTGCTTTAAATTTTTCATTAAAGCAGCATAAAAATCATTTTATTTGCACTTTATTAAAAAAAGAGAGTATCTCTTTTGCAGATGTTGTATCGCATATATGGATCTGTATCAGGTCAATACTGGCCCAGAATGTGGTACTGTATATAGATGTGTCACAACTACAGCAGTAGCCAATTAGTAGTACGAGCATGAGAGTTTGCTGTTAAGTCTAACTCCATCCTTGAGTTAATCACCATTTCCAAGTCCTTTTGTTCACCCCATGTGCTGTATAGCTAGCCTATAGCACAGTCCAACATGTGACATGACACTTCTTTTAATTACCCTAAACACACAGCTCATGCTCTTGCTTTCATGTGGATGACTGAAGTAGCCCCCTCTCTATTATTAATCTTGCTGTAGTGTCTGGTTTTCACTCACTTCAGATAAGGCAGAAGTTGCATTCCCACCTTAAATTGTGCAGCCGTAATGGACAATACCACAACGTCTGGCCCATTTAAGGTAGAAAAGAAAATTCAAACTTCAGTTTTCTAGAGTTCCCCCCTTGCTCACTAAAGGTAGGCTGCAGAAACTCAGTTCTGTATGGCCCGATCATCTGCACACACAGGCCACTTTAATTAGCCTTCTAGCTAAATATGCAGTGCCTGTTTATGGTGTCTGAATGGTGTCACTCTTTCAAAACCAGTTGTTGTGGATGATATACTAGGGAAGATTCAAAGTATTTTTTGTTTGGAATTGAACTGAGTATTTAGTTGGTTGATTTATATATTTGAATATAACGGTATGAATAACGTACTGATGGTTTTCTTATTTTGGTGGCTTTTCATATTTGATTATATTACTCTGTAATTAATAATACTGGAATAAAAACTTTTGTCAAATGTACACACATTTAATATATTACAATTTCCATTTCTGTAGCCAACACTGACAAACATTTTAAATAGTTAAAAATATTTTATAAAAACGTATTTTGGATGGAAGCATAGCCACTGACGTCCTACAGCCCTTTGATATAGCTGAGTTTATGGATTCTCTGGATTCCTTGGACTTGCACAGACTCTCTCCTATGGTAAAACTGCAGGTAGCTCAGGGATGCTGCCTGACTGGGTGCCACTCCAGAACCCTTATTATATTTCACTGCAGCCACTGTTGGGTCAACTTGGCCTTGTGATTTGGTTCATTGTTCTGCTGGAAAGTCCAAATGCACTTTATACACAGCTTTCGAACTGAAGACTGTAGATTTTCCTCCAGGGTTTTTGGATAATCTGCTAAATTTATCTTGCCTTTAATCTTTTAAATTTCCTGTGCTACTGAAATGCCCCCCCACCCCCACCCCCCCCCGCCCCAACCCCCAACCCCGCCCACCCCAACACCAGAGATTTTCTCTTATATGGCTTGTTCATTTTTCCCCAAATGGCAGTTTTGGTTGTGAATATTTCACTATAGATCGAGTCTTCTTAACAGACCAAATTACATTATGCTGGAATCTTTCTTATGGTTTGTCTGAGCAGTTTTCTTTACATCTCACAATTTACTAGTGAAAGTTTCCTGACATTTTTCGCAGTTAATCTTGTCTTGATCTCTGCAGACACAGTGCATTTCCACCATGACCAGTGCTGACTGGAATTTCCAAATCTTTCAGTATTTCTAAAAGCTTCTTCTGTTTGGAACGTAGAGTTACTTTTATTTTGCTGATCTCGTAACGTTGCTATTATTATGCTGATCTTTAGTTGCTTTCGCCATGTTTTGAGAGAAGAAACCCTGACCAAAATTGGTTCACACTAATAGTTTTTGTTTGCTTTTTAAATAGAAAAGTCTTCAGAAAGAGACAGTTGCAGATTCTTAAAGACAAAAGATTACTATCTTGACCTTCATGGTAGTTTAATTTAGTTGGGTTTGCAGTTATAGGCCCAGCATATCAGGGTATGTAAACATAAGATACCATCTGTTTCCAGACATTCATATTTTGTTCTTTTAATACTGTCAATGCTCGGTACAATGATACATTGTACTTAAGTACTTTAAACTAGCTAATACCTCATAACAGATAACAGAGATTCTTTTTGAGATTTTAAATCATATTTCTATTTATAATCAATAAAAATGTTTTTGAAATCAAAATGGCCAGTAGTGTACAACTGCAAAAATCAGTTTTGGATGACCTGCATTGCTTTACACAGCATGTTTATATTATAGCAGGTTTAACCCTTCAGTGTTTTTTTTCCCATGAGTAAAAGGCCACTCCACTATTTTTGAAGGCCTGTCATACATTGGGAACTGCTGTTCTCATAGTTTTGATCAACTATCCATGTGACAACAGCTTGGCTCAGGCATGATTCCAAAAAGTCTTTTGAATTCTATCTGGATTTGGTTACAGCTTTTCAGTCCCTTTCTTTGCTCCTCTGTGTTAATTGAAAGCAGCTGTCCACCACTGTCACGAGGTAACTCTAGTGCAGTTTTGCCAGCATGAAAGACTATGCTGACTTCGTAGCATGGCACAATAAGAGCTGCAGAAGTAAACCCAGTTAGTGTGACTGTTTCTTTCACCTTTATATATCTTTATATTGATCTTAATGCATTGGCAGAGGCCTGTTTATCATCACTGCTAATGCTGTATTACTTCTTGGCCTGATCACTCAAGAGTAACCAGAGTATCACCAAATGGTGCTAGCAAACAAGACATAAGCTAAATTATCACTACACAGCTGTTTAGAGGGTTAAGATACTTAAAGTGTTCATTTCATTTCGTTTTCAGCAAAACATTTTTATAAGGAAAGACAAAGATAAAAATTAGATTTAGTAGTTTTTTTTAAAGATCTAAGCCATTTTATGTTTAAATGTATTCTTTAATAATTTCATGAATTAGCCATAGTGATGTAACATCAAACTTAAATGATCATTTTCAAGTTTCAAATAAAAGAATATATAAATGTTTGTTTACTTAATTCACGTGCCAGTATGATGGATCTAGACTCGTTTCATGAGATTGGGATCTAACTTGGAAGATACCTTGTGTACCTTCTGTATTCCAGTATTTAGCTGTTCGAGAATCTGTTGCTACTTGATTTTATGTTTATGGATTAACATTTTGTTAGTTTAGCTGCTGATTAGAATCAAATTTACAAACATGTTCTCTTTCCATTGGAAACTGGAAATATATTTTGGCTCAATTTGCTGCGAAGCCAGCGTTTAACCAGCATTGTGGCTTAATCAGTAATACTGCTAGTTTTATGACTGACAGATCCAATTGTAAAGGCAGACGATGTGAGAAGAAAGTCATAATCTAATCCCATTAAGTTAGGTTGATTGTTTTATAGCAGCAGGTGTTTCGAAGTGTGTGGCTGTTGTCCTCCCTGTGTATGGGAAGATCTAATCTGGGCCATGGTCAAAGCCGTATATTAGTTTACTATTAATAGTGCCTCTGCACACATCAGCCTTGCAAGGCCAATGGTGGAGTGCTCAAGTTCTCTGGGAAAGTGCCTAGCTACAGGTCCTGTTTCAGCTGGCTACTTAACTATGAGCTGTTGACTACTGTTGAATTGTCTCCTACCAGAGTTTACAGTCTCTGCATATGACCAGTATTTTTTTGTGTGTGGTATAATGTGTACCAAATGCAATACTCCTCTAGATTACCTCTCTAATCCTGTAAGACTAATGTTTATCTTATATTTGTTATTGAAAGTGTTGTTGTTAGGCCACCCTTATGTCAGACAGAGAACAATATACAAATGAAAGTGCCAAGATTTTATCTAAACCATGTGATTTAAATGGATGTGTCTTTTGCATGTGGTTATTGTTGTGTTCGTTCTGTATGCTCATTAGATTTATAGGTGCTGTAATCCATGTAATGTGTTCATTCCTCACACTGTAATTGTTTTAGAAGTAAAATGTAAACTCTTTACAGACTTTTTGTTGTAGAATGTACTTTTATGTGTCATTTTCATCCCTGCCTTCTCTTACAGAGCGGAGAAAACAGAAGTCCTTAGTGAAGACCTATTACAGGTAACTACTGTCTTTTCTTAGTGTTATGGGTGAAAGTTTTCCTCTGGAAAATGCAGCATCATTCATTAAAAGTGTGTGTGTGTGTGTGTGTGTGTGTGTGTGTGTGTGTGTGTGTGTGTGTGTGTGTGTGTGTGTGTGTGTGT